>JAWWMP010000060.1:1942756-1957328 GCA_035047865.1 Dendrocincla tyrannina | reverse complement strand
GGTGGGGGGACGGTCCCCGCAGCCCCACAGCGCTCCCTCAGGGTTGCGCTCCCTCAGGGTTCCACTCCTCCCCCGTCCGGCCCCGCCGCCGTCCAGACCCGCTCTGGCCGCGCCGCGCCCGCGCCGCGCGGTTTTGAGCGGACGGCAGCCAATCAGCGCCCGCCCGCCGCTGTCAATCACAGCCAGGGCGGCCAATCGCGACACGCCCCGCCCGCCGAGGCCCCGCCCACCAGCGCGGCCACGACGGACCCCAAATAGGGACCTTAATTAGGGACCCCAATTAGGGACTGCAAATTGGGACCCCAATAGACACCCCAATGAGGGACCTCAAATAGGGACCGGCAAATATGGACAGTAAATGGGAACCCCAATTAGGGACCGGTAAACAGGGACCCGAAATAGGGATTGGCAAATAGGGACCCCAAATAGGGACCGACAAATAGGGACCCCCATTAGGGACCCCAAATAGGGACCGGCAAACAGGGACCGCAAATAGGGACCCCAAATATGGACCGGCAAATACGGACCCGCAAATAGGGACCACACACCGGGACCTGCAAATACGGACACACAAACCGGGCCGGCAAACCGGGACCCGCAAATAGGGATCGGCAAACAGGGACCCGCAAACCGGGACCGGCAAATTGGGTCCCACAAACCGGGACCCTCAAATAGGGACCCGCAAACCGGGACCGGCAAATTGGGACCCGCAAACCGGGACCCGCAAATAGGGATCGGCAAACAGGGACCCGCAAATAGGGACCCGCAAGCCGGACCCCTCAACCCCGGCCCCGCATCACCCGCAGCAGAGGGACCTAATGCGAGGGTGCGGGGGGCTCGGCGGCACCGGGAGACCCCCGGTCCGGGGTGCTGAGCTCACTGCACAGCACCGCCTGCCCCGGGCGGCTCGGGGAGGTCCCGGCGCTCCCGAGCGGCTGTTCCAAGGTTGCAGATGTTTCTGTGAACCTGGGCTGGACGCCGCAGACCTCATTTCCCTGTGGACGAATTCCAGCAGAAACTATGGTATCTGGGGGGGGGGGGAAAGGAAAAAGAAAGAAGGAGGAGAGAAGGAGGGTCTGTTCCTTAAGGAGGTATCGCGGCTGAGAGCCCGGCTCCAGGCGATGCGGGGAGCAGGAGCCGCGTTCCTTGTTCCCCCTCCACCACCCTCTGCCCCGCAGGACCAGGAGCTGGGCACATTTCGGATGGGGGCCGTGAGCCCCCCCGGGGCAGAGCAGAGGGTCCCTTGTGCACAAGGTGTGGCCATGGAGCATCTCTGCCCAACGTGTGCCCACATCTCCCTGCCCCGGGGAGCCCTCCTGAGCTCCCGTCCCTGCTGCTGCCTTTGGCTCAAACAGCCTGTGCCGTCTAACACAGGAACTGCACCTCGTTGGGAGGTAAATGGAAGAGGCTCTGAAGTCTGGAAAGAGCCACTTTCACCCGAGAGCAGCCAGTTAGCACCACTAACGAAGGGAAGAATTCGGCACTAAACAGGAGACCTCCGTGCCATAAGGTGCCTGTACTGGGGTGACAGAACCAGTTGGATGGACCGGACCCTCTCCTGCTGCCTGGGCTCAGGAAATGTTGGCAAAGCACTGATCACTGCCCCAAGGAACCTTGCAAAAAAAGAACTTTTCATCCCTGGAGAAATTCTGATAGAAGTTGCTTTTACCAAAACCAGTTTAGAGACTTTAAAATACCTCATTTTGAGAATGCAGTGCTGTGTCCCAGGAGCCAGGTGTAATGTGAAATATGGAACAGGGCACTGATCTGCTCGAGGCTCTATTCAAGCATCTTTATTTGCACCTAAGTGTTACATCCATGGGCACAAGTCTCTGGTCAGGAAGCAAACTGTGCCAGTGACTCTCTATTTTCCATGGCAATATCACAGGGAAGTGTCAGAGCCCCTCCACTTGCAGAGTGGCAATGGGTGTTTGACTTTGGCAGTGCTGCAATTCTTCTGTTCCAGGCTGAGGAGTGTGATAGGGATATTAGGTAGGAAGGCAAGGTGGGGACTTGGGAAACTCCTGTTCGAAAGCTGGGGAGTTCTCCAAAGACAACAGCAGTAACACTGCCATAAAACTACAGTCAGGGTTCTGGACACCTGCAGGCCAGCAAATGCCACATGGCAGCAGGTAAATGTCCTGTCACAAGCACTCCAGGGACATGTGCCCTGAAGCATCCCACGCCGATTAGAGGGCTTGGCTGCAGCCCTGACACACTGGTCAGGAGCTGCTGAGCCTGCCACAGCTCAGTGCTCTCGATCCAAGCTGGAAAGCTACAGTTCAGCATGTCTTGGCTGCTAAATCCAGCCACACTCACGGCCTGCACAGTTCTTGAACTCGGCTCAAGGAAGGTCTTTGCTGGCTCCCTTCTCTTGTCTGTGGCTGATACCCATGTTCATGACAGCAGAGCCTGAATGGGAATTCAGGAGTGAATTGTGAACTGAAATACAACTGACCAGCAAATACAATTGCCAGCAAACCATTTTTCCTTTATAAAAAAAAAGGGGGAGAAGGGAAAAAAGCCAAACAAAATGAAGGAGTCAACAGCTCTGGTCTAGACCACTAAATTGCTTAATACACAGTGTAAGACCTCTTAGAGAGCAGATGCCCAAGAAGGGCTGCTCTTTCAGCAAACCCCTTCCAAACTGGGCATGAACTTTCCTGAGTGAAGCCTGCACAGCCATTTCCCTTCATAATTATGTAGCCCCTTACTGCTTCTTAAATCTCAGTCTCTTTAGCCTTAATTACTACTTCTTAAATCTCTGCCTAGTCTCTAATGTCATCATTTAACCTTACTTTATAGCCATTTATTGCTGCCTCTCCCACAGGGGCTAACATTTTCATATTGAATAATGAGAGGCTTTGCACCACACACCATTCTGGCTGTCCCCAGACCTCTCCTGCCCCGTGAAAAGCCCAGCCCAATTAACAGTGCCTATTCTTGCTCCATTGTTTGTCCTGGCAGCCCGCAGGACCAGGCACCCTGCCCACCCCCCTCGCCCCTGCACTCAGCATCCCGCTCTGCTCCACATCCACCTGTGGCAGGTGCTCAGAGGTGACAGGGCAAGTGGTGGCTGATGTGTCCCTGTGCCACTGGCAGTGATGCCCTCCTACCTGCCCCATCTTCCCTGGCCACACTGGGCACACTCTGCCCCGGCTGCCTTCGCTGGAATGCGCCTTCCCCTCCACGCTGCCCTGGGGAAACAGGCAGGCGTGGGATAATAGAATATATTAGCCCTGAGCCCATTCAGGGCCTGGCTCTTTACGAACAATGCCTGCTAACTGAGCTGATTTTTGCCAAATGACTGGCTTTCGTGCATGAGCAGCAAAGTGAAGCCCCCAAATAGTCCCATGCAACAAGCGCTGTTGCCCAGGGCTCTTTGTTTTACTGCTGCTTTCGAGGGCATGGAGGAGTCATGGCCTTGCCTGCCCTGGCATTTCTTCCCCAGTTTCCCACCCCTGCGCCAGCCCCAACAGAGGCAGCAGTGATGGGGGTGATGAGACCCACCAGCCACAGTGCCTGCCCCTTGGTGCTGCCCCTTGGTGCCCGTGCCCCCTCCAGGGAGGGGATGGGACACGCCAGCGCTGGCAGCCCACCAGCCACAAAGAGCCTGCTGTGCCACCCCTGTGGCAGGACAGCTCCTGGACACCTCCAGAGAATATTTGCTTTAAATCAGACCCCCCTCAGCCTGCCAAGAGCTGATAGCCCCTGCCGGGGTCAGCCCCTGAGGAGGATGTTGGTTTTGCTGTGTTTGTTTTCTGCTTTTCTCAGCGGATCACTCCAAGGCTCCAACAACACCGAGGCAGCCGGGAATGCTCCCTCACCCCACGACAAGGGAATTTGCACAGGGAGGTTTTGCAGCTGTGGAGCCCCACTCAGGCACCCCAGCCATGTGGCCAGCACCCCTGGGACTGCAGGGATGTCTCCACCAAGAGCTGGCCCACAGCAGGGGCAAGATCAAGGCAAGCAACAATTCCAGCCGATGTCTCCTCTTAGTGTGAAATTAGCACCATTAAATGCTATAACTATACACCATCATCAATGGGTTTACTAGCTGAGATAACACATAAAGAAACACAAGAGCCTCTGCCTTCAGCATTGTTGAAACTCTGACCGTCTGCCCCTGGTCCCAGGAGGCAACCCATGGCAAATGTTTACAGGGGCTTATAAATATTTATCCTGTAATAACTTGCTGAATTACAGCACAGTCTTCTCCACGAGGCTCAGCTTTGCCCTGGCCCAGGTGCAGGCTGCTGAGAGGGTCTGTGGTGTATATAAAGTTTGCCTGAATAACATCCAGCGAGTGCTGGCGTTCAATAAAACCGCAGCAGCCAAGCTGTGCACGTCAAAGGCGCTGCAAGTCATTCCTTACCCAACAAAAGAAAAATGTGGCTGGGGAGCACAGGTGTGCAGGCACCTCGGTGAGGGTGCAAACCCCTTCTGGGTTGCCAGAGGAACTTGGGAGAGGAGCTGCAAGTCACCAGGGAGCTATAAATCACACTGCTGGGCTGGCATGATGGGAGCCTCAGCCCAAGAGCAGCCCTGTGGTGCCCTTGGGGACCCTCAGCTGCCTTGGTGAGACCCCAAAGGAAGGGAGATGGAGACCTGCCCACCATGAGGAAACACCTCCTTATGCTTCTCACTCTGTGGCAATCCCATCTGCCCTCTTCCCTCTAATAATTTTTGAGCCATCCATCCACTTATTTATTTATCTTTCTCATGTTTAATGATTTGCAAGAGCATGAGAAGCCTGTGGTTTGGAAAACATGTGACAATCTCCAAGCAGGACCAGAGATGGAGCTCAGATCTACTTTCTAAGAGGAGTAAATAAACAGCTTGGAAAGGCTCCATTGTGTATATTCTAGGTTGCTATTTTCTTAACCCTGTCTCATTAAGATGGATGGAGTTTCTGCTTATTAGTAATTTGGCAAGTTCCTCTTTGTGTACACTCTGCACTTCTCACTAATGACGCTGTGCTTCAGTGATTAACAAAAGAGACTTCCAGCATAGTCAGGGAAAACACAGCCATGCACTTGGGGCACTGGGACAGAAACCCAGCCTTCTGGAGATGCTGTCTCTGGAAGACAGGGAACTGCAGAGAACCCAGAAAAGGAGAAGCTGCTGGTTGTAAAACCTTTCCTGACATGCAAATAATTTCAACCTGGGGACATTGGTTCTTTGATTTACATGCACAATTGCAGAGCTGACAGAGCCTATAACACAGTGATTCAGAGCTCTTCCTCTGCTATTCTTAAGACACATCTGATGGACATGAAGCTGGCACTGCTACTGCCTGGATTTACAGCTGGCCATTAAAGTATGTTTACAAGCCTTTAGTACAGTGTACACATCTGGTAAATCATTGATTGAACAAATAGCTCCTCGTGTCACGCTCCCCCTCTCAACTTTTCCCACTACTCCCCCAGCCCAGAGCCCGTGTCTGGCTGCAGGGGCAGCCACAGGCAGGATGGTGTGCAGTGCCCAAGCAGACACACACAGGTACCCACACCTGCACAGGACAGAGCCCCAGCTGGGTGTGCAGTGAGCAGGACAGGCAGCTATTCCTTCCTGGGATACTCCTGAGAAGAGAAGGCAACTGGGAGACCCTTCACCAGTCAGCCTTCACCACTGAGGGCTCACACCAAGGAGGCAAAACCAGGGCTGGCAGGGCTTGGGTTTGCTGCATAGGCACAGTGGGAGAAAAGCAGGATGGAGATGGGACGCAGCATCAAGCACAGGGGAAGCAGCATCCCTCTCCCTGGCAGCACTGGGCACAGCCCACGCATCTTCCAGGAGGAGAAAAATCCTGGGTTTGGTGTTTTAGCAAGCATGGCAGTGCCTGGGGCCAGGGAGCAGCAGGAGCTGCGGGCCCCACCATGGCTCATTGTGCTCCTGTGAGAGGATCTGGCCAGCTGTGCAGTCATCTGTGGCCAGACCCTCGCTCCCCTGGCCACAGAGCTGGGCAAAGGCCAAAGGGTAAAGGGCAAACCATGGGAGCAGAAACAAAGCTGGATCAGCTCATTCATGCAAACCCTTTCAGGAGCTTTTGGGTGGCAGGACAGACAGCCATGGGAGCGCAGGGCTCACCATCGGGGTGTGGATTCCCGTGGGGACACACAGGCTGCTGGGTCCTGTGCAGTCACCTGGTGGAAAAGGTGCAGAATTCTGGGGGCTTAGGGAATCACAGAATATCCCGAGTTGGAAGGGACCCACGAGGGTCAATGAAGTCCAACTCCTGGCCCTGCACAGGGCAGCCCCAAGAATCCCACCACGTGCCTGAGAGCGTTGGACAAACACTCCTTGAGCTCTGGCAGGTTTGGGGCCGTGACCATTGCCCTGGGGAGCCTGGGCAGTGCCCACCACCTTCTGGGGGAACAACCTGCCCCAAACCTGCCCCACTTCCCACTGCCACCCCCCACTGCCAGTGCACCATCCACCCCTGCCCAAACCCTACTGCAGCATCCTCAAAGTTAAGGCCTCTCTTAAGCTTTCCTGAATAAAAACTTGTTAATTCACCTGAGAAGTGCCAGCCCTGCTCCCCTTCCTCTCTTCAAGGAAGAGTGGCTTTGCCCTGAGGCAGCTTTGGGGTTTCAAGGGAAGAGGCTGGGCACTCTCCCTCCATCCCATTGCACCCAGTTGGTGCCAGTGGCAGTTTCTGAGGGAGACTGGGAGATGTTGGCTTGAAGCTCATTCCCTGGGGCAAAACAGCCTCTGAATTTCAGCATTTCAATGGACTGGCAGGGCATCTGGGAAGGAGGAGAGGGAAACTGAATTTTCCTTCACCCATAAATAATTTTATGGAAGATTTTAAAAGAGATTTAAAGAAGAGCCTCTTCCCTCCCTCCCCCCCTTCTCAACTGTTCTGTGCATTTTAAACTGTTTGCGGAAGGGAATTAATTAGTGCAGGCAGCAGAGCCCAAAGCTCTGCAGCAGCCCGTCTTCTGCACAATTGAGATCCAACATTTTTTCCCCTGCCTGAGAAACACATGCCCCAAAATCCAAGTACATACATTTTTTCTAACCTAATTCATTTTGTAGATTGATGGAGAAAATCCATAGCAAATATTTATGACTTTGCAATAAATAACCCTCACAGAAGTTACAAAGAGCTCTGGCGAGTCTCAAGGTAACTTTCAGCGAATTCCAGGGGTCAGGGCAGACTGGGATACTGAGCCCATAGTGCTCGAGCCTTTGGCTCATCTGTTTTGAATTATTGGTATTACTCAGCGGAGCGTTGCTCTCAATGGAGTGGCTGTGCTGGGATTCCATGCCATATTTTATTTCTATGGCGGGAGAGAGGCTTCAATAATTATTAGCTGTGCTCTGCTGCAGCCAGGGGAAAAGCCAGGCCCTGGCGAGGAGGGGCTGGTTGGTCTGGAAGGTGTCTGTGCCCGAGTGTGACACGCCTGGGACATAACTCAGGGCATGGCACTTTTGCTGCCAGCTCAGAACTGATGAGGTGCTCGGGGGGTTTGGTGCTGCCCAAAAGCATCCTGAGGATGAGGATGGTCTGGGCTCTGCTGGAGCCACTGAGGGATGGCGGGCACTGCCAGGGAGCCATCACAGGGTGGTGGGCATTGCCAGGGAGCCATCCCAGAGTGATGGGCATTGCCAGGGAGACATCCCTGAGTGTTGGGCATTGCCATCCCAGGGTGGTGGGCACTGCCAGGGAGCCATCCCAGGGTGGTGGGCATTGCCAGGGAGCCATCCCAGGGTGGTGGGCATTGCCAGAGAGCCAACCCAGGGTGGTGGGCACTGCCAGGGAGCCATCCCAGAGTGGTGGGCATTGCCATCCCAGAGTGATGGGCATTGCCAGGGAGACATCCCTGAGTGTTGGGCATTGCCATCCCAGAGTGGTGGGCACTGCCAGGGAGCCATCCCCGCTCCTTCTTCGTTAGCTCTTAATCAGCCCAGCGGAAGGAGAAGCTGCTGTCAGCATCACGCTGCTCTCCCGGGCGTGGGCTCCTTTCAGGGCTTTCAGAAAACAGGGTCAGACGTGTCTTCTGACCTGTGACCTGTCGCTTCCCTCCTCACCATAATTATCTAATACAGCGCTCTCCCTGCCAAGTACAATGAAACAATTTGTCACTTCAATTGTCTGTCAGTCAACACTGGGGCCTTTTCAACAGGCCAACACATGTTTTTTGAGAGCTTGTCAGCAAGGGCTGTCTGGCCAGGCACATAACCATGGAAAATGGAACCTTTGTTAATTCTGGTTCTTAGAAAAGTAAATCCATTCACTTGGTTTTTTTCAGGCCTTCAGTTTGGAATTTGCACAAGAAGCTGAATTGCCCCTGATCCCTAAATGATTGGTCAGAGGATTTGCATGAGGAAGCAGAAATTAATTATTCTTTTCTTTTCTTTTTATTTTCTGTAATTGTGTGTTTAGAAATGAGATTACATTCTACAGCAGCACGAGGGGCTGGGGTGGGGGGGGAATTGCTTTGCATTTGTTTAGCTCCTTAGAGTTAAGATCACCTAATCGTTTCAAGCATTTCCTAAGATTCCCTCTCTCTTTTTCTGCTTTAATGACCAAACAAAGATTGTGCTACTTCCCGGGGAACTTTTCTGGCAGCTGAGCTCAGCAGTGGGAGCCAGGGGCTTATCCCTCTGCCCAAACAGCCTTAGAATCACACAATCACTAAGGTTGGAAAGGACCTCTAAGATCACCGAGTCCAGCCATTAACTAACTCAGCACTGCCAAGGTCTTCTTGCTGCTTTCGGCTTGCAGGGCACAAAATGCACCCCAGAGCCCACAGGGGCTCCTCGTGTTGGGCAAAGGGTGCCAGGGCTCCCATCAGCCCAGGAGGGGGATGCTGGTTGCCCAAGGCACAGGGTCAGGCAGCACGAGCAGGGTGCTGGGACCATCACAGTGGGGTCGCCTGAGCTGTCAGGACAAGGGGCTGCCAGCTCCAAGCCCTGCAGTCACACTCCTGCTCAGACAAAACAACTCACATCCTTGTTAATACCACAAATGGGGAGAGGAGAAAACCACCTCTTTTTTTGTGCTTTATTTTTTCGTACTTTATTGCCACTTTTCTGATGATACACATGTGAAATCTTATTCCTAAAATATTTAGTACAAGGTAGGTACCTCCATTTTCAGGTACTCATCATTTTCTTTGCCATGTGAAAGCTTGGGCAGGGTTTTGGGCAGACACTGAACATTTTCTTTGAGAGCATTGCAGAAATCCTGGATGGCCCCTCCTTGATCACAAACACCCTGAGTGAAAACCTCTCCAGATCTGGCTTTCCAGAATACCCCTATCCCAACCTAATTCAAACCATACAGGGAGCCCTGACTCAGAATCTTTCAAGCCCATAAAACGAAACAAATTGGCTTTGCAAGCATATCTCCCAATCTAAGCTATGCCTGTAAATTTGATTTGTCCTCTTGGATCTATACGGCGTTAGGTGGCCTGAAAGACTCTTTGTTCCAAAAGTGCTTCCGTCTCCTCCATGAGCTGGAGAACTCTGTGCCCATGGATGGAGAGGACTTGGTGGCCCCCCAGAACCTCAGCTTTACCTGTGGGTCTCAGCAGGAGCCCCGTGGCACCTTCACTGCCCCCTCCATGTGAGCACCCCACACACCCCTCCCAAAGGATGGGGTCCCAAAAGGATGGGATCCCAAAAGGATGGGATCCCAAAAGGATGGCACCCCAAAAGGATGGCACCCCAAAAGAATGACATCCCAAAAGGATGGGATCCCAAAAGGATGGGGTCCCAAAAGGATGGCACCCCAAAAGGATGGGATCCCAAAAGGATGGCACCCCAAAAGGATGGCACCCCAAAATGATGGCACCCCAAAAGGATGGCATCCCAAAAGGATGGCATCCCAAAAGGATGGCATCCCAAAAGGTTGGGGTCCCAAAAGGAAGGCATCCCAAAAGGATGGGATCCCAAAAGGATGGGATCCAAAAAGGATGGGATCCAAAAAGGATGGGCTGCAGGGAAACAGCCTCTCAAAAGATGGGCTCCCAAAGGTGCAGCCCTAGAGAGCTGCCTGATTTTGTGGGAAGGGGCTGAGCCACTCCAGGTCGGCTGAGGGTGGAGACAGAGCCTGGTTCTCCCCTGAACACAGTAATTTACTGCCCTGCTTTATGATTTCAGGGACGCTCGCTGTGTAACTTTAACAGGCTTATTCTAATTCACTGGTTTGAATCAGAATAAGCCTGTTAAAATTATGAACTACTTAGGCATGGAATCATAAAACACTGTAATGCAATAAATGTATATTTCAGAAAGGGACACGCTCCATGCTCACCATGCCCGTGCTTGGCCTTCCTGTTCACAGGGCAAACCTGGCAGATTTCCAGGCTAATATTACAGTGTTTGCCACCCCTTCTATTTCAGAAGCACAACCGTAGATGTCTGAAAATGAACAACCATTAAGTTCCATTTATCTCCTTTCTTGACTGAGGTTTTCAGCTAAGCCAGGAAAGAAATATCTTCTCACTTAACCCCTCTGGAAGGGTCTGGAAGGAGCTACCCTGCCAGGCAGGGGAAGGCAGATCTGTCCTTACTCTGTCTGGGGGATAAGCAAAGCAACTGAGTTCACTGAAGAGATGCCCTGAGCTTTTGAGTTGTACTTTTAGTACCTGTTTCAAATCCACTTATTGCCTGAAAATGCCAAGCCTTTGGGCTCCAACAGAAAGGAAAAGAAAGTTTTGGTGCAGAGATGGAACATATTTATTATTAACTGTTCCTGTGTTAAATAATTCAGAAGTGATCAGATAGGGGACTGAGGAATTAGCACATTTACCCAGTCACAACAATTTCAGAGACATCTCCCACCTAATAGTGATCATATTCCACTGAGAGTTTACTGTGAAGACCAGCAGTATCTCAGACACCCTGAAAACATATTTTTATGTTTTATAAACTCTAGTAAAACTGTAATGGGATAAAACCTTGCATTCAAAAGCACATTCTTCGAGAATATTTTATATGCATATAAAACATCTGAGAAAATGTTAACATTATGATCTTAACTGTTTGCACATTGGAACCAGCTCGGGGTTAGGAAGACGCCGTCCATCTGGCACAGAATTTCAAGCAGAATATTTCTGAGCACATTTCCTTTGCACTGGGGCTCCTGGCTCTGCACGAGCCCAGCTAGGACAGACTACAGACACTTCACACACACCGGGCACCACTCACAGCACCTGCAGGAAGGGTGAGCCCACCTGGATGTGGCCACACTCGTGTCCTGGCTCCCCAAAGAAGGGACACTGCCTGCCAGCATGCAGGGAGCGGGCTGGGGGTCTCAGCTCAGGGGGAAGAGCTGGGGGCAGCCCCAGCCCTGAGCTCCCTGGTCTCAGCCCACCCCACCCCACGGACCTGGGGGTTTCCTGCAGCCTTTGCGGAGGTTGTTCAAGCAAACCCGTTAGGTGTTTATTAGCCTTCATTATGGAGTGCTAGAGGGTTAATTAGTTCAGGCTGCTCCTGTGGGAGGGATGGGGGGGCAGGAGGGTGAGGCAAGATCCAGCAGCCGTGTGTGCATGTTCTTGGGGCAGCCCATCCCTGAGCCTCCATCCCTGAGCCTGGACAGCCAAGGGGGAACCTGGAGACCCCTCAGTGGCAGTGGGGAGTTCTGCCACTCCCACCAGGGGCTCTTACTGCTTGGTGGCCCCCCCAGCTGAGAATTAAGGGTTAATGCTTCTTGCTGCTCCACTGGCACCAAGTTCCTCTTGGCCATCCAAAGTCCTCTTGCAGAGGAAGGACAATGCTGCAGGGTCTGGTGTGATGGGAATGAAGTGGAAATCGCAAAGGCAAGGGGTTCCCAGGAGTCTCAGAACTCCCAGGCCAGGGCTCCCTTTCCCCCTCGAGTCATGCCCAGCATATGACCAGGCAGGATGGTGACATTGTCCCCTCCCAGTGCCTGCCAAGCCTTCCAGACAGGCAAGGGCACTTTTCACTTCAAGAGCAGAAAGATTAAATGCAAACAGGAAAAGGTGTTGGGCTGCTGCCTCTCTACACACACAGTCTGTCACCCTGCTGTATACTCTCTGTTCAGCCCAGCAGCCACTCCTGGGGTTTGTTTGCCCACAAAGTCCACAGATCGACTTGGGCTGCAAGAACAGCTCCTCTGAAAGTGGATTTTACACCCCCTGTGACAGGAGGTGCAAAAGTTATCAGCACTCGAGCAGAGGAGAAGGAAAAACCAGCCAAAGAGCACAATGGGGCAATCCCTGCCCGACTGAGCCCTGGCCATCAGGTACAAGATAACTATGGCTCTGGCCCTGCTTAATTATTTCTGCTTTGTCTAATTGTGAAAAACCAGTCTTTTCCATTTAAAAGACACTCTGTGTGATTGTTTAGGAGGATGACTCCCCTGTGGAGCTGCAGAGGGACAGAGAGGGGCACAGGGACACCATGGGGCACAGGGACACCATGGGGCACAGGGACACCATGGGGCACAGGGACAGCGAGGGGCACAGGGACACCATGGGGCACAGGGACACCATGGGGCACAGGGACAGCAGAGGGGCACAGGGACACCATGGGGCACAGGGACACCATGGGGCACAGGAACAGCAGAGGGGCACAGGGACACCATGGGGCACAGGGACACCATGGGGCACAGGGACACCATGGGGCACAGTTTCTGTCAAGACCATTGTGGAAAAAGCAAGTTTCTGACTGTTTTAGTTAAAAGAAGTAGTAACATAAATATCCAGTTTTTGGAGACGAAGGCACTTTATCATCTGTTTATGTGTGAACTTTATAAGAGAAATAGTGAATATGTTTATCCATTTACTGGATATGTAAAATTGTAAGTAAATACCAGCTGTGCTGAGCCAAGAAGGGATCACACACACGATTAGAGGAGGATCCTCCCATGTGTCCAGCCCTGGTAATGAAAGAATGCCTGACCACTTGATTTAAAGAAATTCCCCCAACACGGAGCTGATCAATGTTTAAGCAGCATTCCTTTTGTTAACAGCACTGCAGAAACACTGGGGATAATCCTCCATAAATGGCTCCAGTGGAATTACAAAAGAAAAACCTTATATTTTCAAAGGTCATTAGAGACTCATGTCAAACCCCACCTTTCCCCTCCTCGCTATGTAAGTCCTTTGTTTCTAGTCCATAAGAAATTCCTTTTATATGATGGATCCTTTGGATTAATTGCTTCCCAGCCTGGAATGTCGAATGCTGGTTGGATACATGTCAGTTTGAACAGGCACATCCCACCTACTCGGAAAAGTTCTGTTCTTTTCCCAGTCTGTCCTTACTTGCCAAAGCCACATCCCTTACCTAAAAGTCAGAAAATTCTCAGCAAGTTAAGCAAAAACACAAGGTTCTTACATTAGAAGTATACACAACTCTGGCCTAAAATAATTCTGGATTAGTCCCTTATTAACTATTTTCAATTTAAGTGCTGGCCTATAAACATCCTAAAAACATTAAAACCTTAAAGGAAAAAAATCCTCCATACTAATAAAGCCAGGTTTAAGCGGGAGGACAGAGGATTGGGCAGCTTTATTCAACACGTGGTATTTAACAGCTCCCTTTTGCACGAATTGAGTCGGGGGGCTCCTAATTGGGCTACTTTTTGGGCTATTTGGGCTCCTTTTTGGGTTCCTTATTGGGCTCATTTTTGGACTCCTTATTTGGGCTCCTCTTTGGGTTCCTTTTTGGACTCCTTATTTGGGGCTCCTTTTTGGAGCTCCTTTTTGAGTTCCTTACTGGGCTCCTTATTTGTGCTGCTTTTCGGGCTCCTAATTTGGGGCTCTTTTTTGGGCTCCTTACTGGATTCTTTATTGGGTTCCTTATTTGGATCCTTTCTGAATTCTTTTTTTGGGTTCCATATTTGGGGTCCTTATTTGGGCTCCTTTTTGGGCTCCTTATTTGGGCCTCCTTATTTGGGCTCCTTTCTGTGTCCTTATTCCTTATTGCCTATTCCCCATTCCCTATTCTTTATTCCCTATTCTTTATTCCTTACTCCCTATTCTTTATTCCCAATATTCCCTATATTCCCAATATTCCCTATATTCCCCACATTCCCTATTCTCCCTATCTTCCCCATATTCCCTATATTCCCCATATTCCCTATGTTCCCCGTATTCCCTATGTTCCCCGTATTCCCTGTATTCCCTATATTCCCTGTATTCCCTATATTCCCTGTATTCCCTATGTTCCCCGTGTTCCCCATATTCCCTATGTTCCCTATATTCCCCATATTCCCCATGTTCCCTATGTTCCCCGTGTTCCCCATATTCCCCATATTCCCTATATTCCCTGTGTTCCCTGTATTCCCTATATTCCCTGTGTTCCCTATATTCCCTGTGTTCCCTATATTCTCTGTGTTCCCTGTATTCCCTATATTCCCCATATTCCCTATATTCCCTATGTTCCCCGTGTTCCCCATATTCCCTATATTCCCTGTATTCCCTATATTCCCCATATTCCCTATATTCCCTGTGTTCCCTGTATTCCCTATATTCCCTATATTCCCTGTGTTCCCTATATTCCCTATATTCCCCATATTCCCTATATTCCCTATGTTCCCCGTGTTCCCCATATTCCCTATATTCCCTGTGTTCCCTATATTCCCCATATTCCC
>JAWWMP010000060.1:1931257-1942656 GCA_035047865.1 Dendrocincla tyrannina | reverse complement strand
TTCCCTATATTCCCTATGTTCCCCGTGTTCCCCATATTCCCTATATTCCCTGTGTTCCCTATATTCCCCATATTCCCTATATTCCCCATATTCCCCATATTCCCTATATTCCCTATATTCCCCATATTCCCTATTCCCGATGTAGGGGCGGGACCTGCGGGCCCCGTTCCCACGGGGCGCTACCACCCGCCCCTGGCCCAGGGGGGTGTCCGGCCCGTACCACGCACGACCCAGAGCGGGGGGGAACCCCACGTGACTCCTCTTCTCCTTCGCGATTGGCTGCCTTGGGGGCCAATGGAAGGGGCCGCGCCTGCGCACTGCCGTGGGCGCGGCGAAGCGCTTCCGCCCTCAGCTTGCCCGGCGCGGCTTTTGCGACAGCCGTAAGTGCGCGCGCGGCCCGGCGGAGCGGGGACCGGACCGGACCGGGCCGGGCCGGGGCAGGAGGGGGAGGAGGAAGAGGAAGAGGAAGATGAGGCCGCAACAGGCGCCCGTGTCGGGCAAGGTGTTCATCCAGCGCGACTACAGCGGCGGGACACGCTGCCAGTTCCAGAGCAAGTTCCCGGCCGAGCTGGAGAACAGGGTGAGGCGGGGCCGGGCCTGCAGTTCGGGGCCGGGCCGGGCCGGGCGCCCCGGGGGTGTTGGGGGGCCCCGCGGTGACCTGAGCGGCGCCGGGCCTGTCCCACAGGCCAGCGGGGCCTGCACAAAGCTGCAGGCCGCACCGGGGGCCGGGCCGGGTCCCGTTCCCGTGTCCCTCTGTCCCTATCCCGCGTCCCTGGGCCGTGCCCCTGTGTCCCTCTGTCCCTGTCGTGTGTCGCTCTGCCGTGCCCCCGTATCCCTGTCCTTTGCCCCTGTCCTGTTTCCCTGTTTCTGTGTCCCTGTGCTCTGTCCCCCCGTCCCTGTCCCTCTATCTCTGTCCTGTGTCCCTCTGTCTCCCTCTGTCCCTGTCCTGTGTCCCTGTCCCGTGTCCCTGTGCCGTATCCCCCCGTCCCTGTGCCGTGTCCCGGTCCCGGGGGAAGGCTGCGGGTTCGCGGCAGTGGAGCAGAGCGCTCTCGCTGTGTTGTGTGTCTGTGCCAGCAAGGGCCGGCTCTGCCCCGGGCGGTGCCGCCGTCCCCTCCCGGGGAATCCCGCCCGTCCTGCCGGTGCTGTCTCGAGTGGTTTCCCGGAGCCCGGCGCTGTCAGATGGGGTACCTTCTTCAGCTGGCAGCGAAACAAAACAAAACGCTCCTTCCCACCCGCTTTTTCTTTCGGTGGCTCCACTGTTTTTCTCGTGCTCGTTGCTTTGCTGGGGGGGTGTTTGGCCGGCTCTGCAGCAGCACCGAGTCACGGTAGGAGTGCCCCTCTCCTCCCCAGCTGCCCCTTTTAACCCAGCCCATTTCGGGGTGTGAGCTCAGGTCTTTGCACAGTGGCTGGGGTGTGTTCTGTGTTTCTCTGGTTGGCTTTGTGTGCACCTGGTACTGGAATCCAGACCCGGCTGAGCACTGGGCAGGTGCCCGAGGAGGAGCTGCATCCTGGAGGGGTGTCCCAGGGTGTTGGTGAGCTCTGAGATGTGAAGCTGTGACAGCCCCATGTTCTCCTCCTGCAGATTGACAGGCAGCAGTTCGAGGAGACGGTGCGGACACTGAACAACCTCTACGCAGAGGCTGAAAAACTCGGGGGCCAGTCCTACCTGGAGGGCTGTCTGGCCTGCCTGACTGCCTACACCATCTTCCTGTGCATGGAGACACACTATGAGAAGGTGTGTGTGTGCCTGCCCTCAGCCTGCAGGCAAGGCCAGGGGCCTGGGTGGGCTTCCTGTGACCTGCAGTGCTGTGGTGCAGATTCCGTGTGGATGTGCCTCAGATGGGTCAGTGCTTGTCAGTTTGAGTCCCCTGGGGGTCTCCCTTTGTCCCCTGGGAGTGTCCCTGGGGCCTTTGGAGGTCTCCCTGTGCCCCCTGGGAGTGTCCCTGGGGTCTCCCTGGTCCCTGGAGGGGTTTGCCTGCACTGCAAAGCTGTCGCACCAGGTGTGTGTTGGTTCTCCTCACACTACCATATCTGTGGTGCTGCTGGGGCTCTGACTCTTAAATAAGGAGACCCGAGGAAGGAACTGTTGACTCCTGTGCTGTTCTGTTACCAGGTTCTAAAGAAAATTGCCAAGTTCATCCAGGAACAGAATGAGAAGATCTATGCTCCTCAGGGCCTCCTGCTGACAGACCCCATTGAAAGAGGACTGAGAGTTGTATCCTTCTGTGGCTTTTGGCATTGTCTCCTGGCTGGTGCTGCCTGTCTGTCTCAGTGTGGCACCTCTGTTCATGCTTGGTCTGTGATCAGTCATGTTGGTCTCTGTTGTGTCCTGGTCTCCAGTCAGGTTTTAGTATGTTTGGCACATGGAAAGACAGTGAAACTGTGGTGGAACCCGACCTTAGGCAGCCTAACCCTAAACAGTGCCCTTGAGATCCTTCCTCTGGTCCAGTGACCTCCAGAAATGCTGTTTGTCTGACTGGGAAAGGAGGAGACCAGCTTGTTAGGACAGAAATGGATGTTGTGGAAGCAAGAGCTGGCTGTTACTTGGTCTGCAGCCCTCAGCTCAGGTTCTGGTGAAGATTTAGATATAGGACATCACACTAAGTTGATACCAGCCCAGCACTTGTTCTTCCTTCCTCTTTCAACCCTTTTTGTCCCGCTCTTGAGCAGCACTGCAGTCATTTTATCCAGTTATTGCTTGAAGTTGTGAAAACCTCTCACAGCACATCTGGGGGTACAGTGAAAACAGTAGGAATGAGGCAAAGATCAAAAGTCCCACCATCCTAATGTTCTTCTGCCTTTTTTTTGGTTATGTCTTCGTAATCTCTTCGTAGTGTGTTTCCCTAACAGCTTTTCTGTTCAGATTGAAATTACCATTTATGAAGACAGAGGTTTGACCAGCGGAAGATAAAACTGTGGAGTCTCAGGTACCTGTTACCCTTATCCCAAATCCATCCCAACCTCTTTCTTGTGCTCAGAGGAGAGGCAGAACATCACGATTAATATCCCTGCCCTTGCTTTTGGAAAGCTCAAATTAGAATTGGCTCCCTTGTCTCAGGTGCCCTGCAGGTTCTGGGATAGGGGTGTAAGGTCTGGGTTGGTGACAGTATCTACAGGAAAGGGATGGAAAATATTTATGCCTGTTATGCAAAAAGAAACAGGATAAAGGTCTTTATTTCCCACTGTACAAATGGAATCCAGAGTGTTGGGATCTACTTATGCTGCTGCTCCTGCCTCTCCTGCAGAGATGATCAGCTGTGGAAAGGGGTGTGTAGGGGGCTGCTGGCTTGATTTAGGGGGAGTTTCTAACCCTGTGAAACGTCTTTTCCAGATGACAGCTCACCAGTGGACTTGCTGTACCAAGGTTCCCCTACCTCCTACTTTAGAGCATCATTCCTTTCTCTGCTGCCAGATCCACAGTGCCATCTACCACAAGGACTAACTTCCTCAAACTGCTCCCCAGGGGTGACCTGACTGGTCAGCATCCACTTTACAGGAGATTTGGAAATCACTTTTTAGTTTTGGTTTGGTTTTGGGATTTTTTTTTTCCCCTGAAGAAAGAGCAGAAGTGGTAAAGCTGCATTCTCCCCTGAAAGAAACGGGGCCCTCAGCACAACAGAGGTTTAGCTTTAGTCCCATGGGTTTAGTGCTGTTCCTCCCTGGTTCTCAAACCCTTCTGTACTTCAGTCAGGCTTTGGAAAGCTCCAGCTCAGGAGAACTCCCTGCAGTTCAGAGTTGGAGTGTGGAGATACACAGTGCCTCTTCCCAGCGGGGAGGGACTCAAGGCAACATCTCTTGTGCTGATGTGGAAAACCAGAGAGCAAAATGTTCCTTGTGTTGATGTGTTGGTTGTCCCTGGAAGGGGAGGAGTAGCCAGACTCGAAGCCTGGGGGATTTTCTGCCCCCCAGGAGGGGCCTTTTGGCCATGAAACTGAGCACAGTAAAGTGGATGCTGAGCCAATAAACATAGCGACTCCCACCCTCCTCTGATTAATATGTGAAGTGTACAACTGTTTCTTTATGGGTTTGTTGTCTATAATTTATGGGAGATCATGGCTTTGGCGAGCTGTGGGGTGGTTTCCCAGCCCTGCCTGCTGGCTTAACCCTTCCTCTTCCATCCTTTCCCCTGATGAAAGCCTGGGTGGCTGGGTTTGGGTGTCAGCGTCCAGTTGTAGAAAGAATTTGGGAGTTGGGAAAAGAACTGAGCAGGGGCCGAGGGGCTGGTTCGGTGGTGCTGCAGGTGCTAATACTGGATCTGGAACTCCAGGCTCATTCCTCAGCCACTGTGGGGTTTTGTTCGAGATTTGTTTGATAATTTCACTGTATAAAAACTTGTTTTTTCTAAACCGTGTAACAGTGTTTGCCTTTCACAGCTGTTGCAATACTGGCAGGAGTACTGATCAGTAAACCTTTTCTTAAACCGAGTCCGGGTGTGTGTGGCGGTGCCGGGGGGGTGCGGGGTGACCGTGGGATTGGGGCTTTTCCCGGGATTGGGGCTTTTCCCGGGATTGGGGCTTTTCCCGGGGTTCCTGCCTGGGAACCGCTCATTCCCGGAACGATTCTCACCCGGAACGAGAGACCGGGGGAGCGTTACCCGTGGGGGGGCGGGGCTTTCAGTGCTGGTTAATCCCGATTGGCTGAGAGCCGCGGTGTGTCTGTCTTCTGATTGGCCGGCAGAAACAGCGCGTTTAAATCCGCTTTCTGATTGGACGGCGGGGCCGCGGCGCATGCGCAGTGCAGGGTGGGCGGGGCCGCGGCGCCTGAGGGTGATGGCGGGAGCGATGGCGGCGGACGCGGCGGGAGAGGAGTCGGATGGCGGCGAGGAGCTGGAGCTCACCCCGGCACAGCTCATCCGCAGCCTGGAGCAGGTGCCGAGCGCGGGGCCGCGCCGGGGTTGTGCCCCCGCCGCGGTTGGGGGTGTGGCGGGGCCCACAGCGTGGCTTCTTGCAGGCCTGGCTCAATGAGAAGTTCGCCCCGGAGCTGCTGGAGAGCAGGGCGGAGATCGTGGAGTGTGTGGTGGAGCAGCTGGACCACATGGTAGGTGCTGCTGGCAGGGGGGCAAAGCCTCTCTAAGCTTGGGGAGGGGCTCAGAGCAGGCACAAGGACCCAGCGTGCTCTGGGGCACAAGAGCAGCCGCGCTCTGGTTTCGTGGGTTCTGTATACAAAGGCTGCCTTCCTCCCTCTTTGTCTGGCACGTCAGGCATTTGGTTTGGCCGGAGAGGGCCACACAGATTTCCCCCCACCCCCTCCTGAGAGAGAAGAAAAAAAGTACCAAAAGACAATTGTAGTAAAAGTATATGTATATATTCACATATATTACAATTATATACAATCAAACACTGAATCTACAAAACAAGGCCCCCAAACAACTCCAAAAGGGAAAAGGGGGGAAAGGGAAATGGGACAAAAATGGGTCAAAACAAAACAGATAAACACACACACACTCGTAAACTCAGGGAAAAGCTCAATAAGCAACCAGCACAATAAATTCTCACCAAACTCCCCTCAAAAGAAGCAGCTTCTTCCCCTCCATATGGCTGGGACAAAAGGTTAGATAAGAGCTAAGCCAACACTGAGACCTGCTGTCCTCCAAGCACACGAAAGGAATTGAGAGAGAGAGGGAGGAAACTCCCCATCTTATATACCCCTGATTACGTGAAGGAATGGTGTGGAATTCTTCATTAGTTATGACCCTGTTACCAGGAAGGCCTAGACCAAACCCAAGCAAACTAAAGCACCACACCCCTGCAGGAGGCGAACCTGAAGCGGGCAAAGAGGGGAGACCTGAAGGTGAGTGTTCACCGCATGGAGATCGAGAGGATCCGCTTCGTGCTCAGCAGCTACCTGAGGTGTCGGCTGGTGAAGGTAAGCCTGGCTCGGTGGCCCAGAGGGTGGCAAAGGGGCACCCATTCTGCCCAAGTCCTGCCACCTGTGCTTGTACAGCCTGGCTGATGCCACAGTTAATTCAGGAGCAGGGATTTGGGCAGGCCTGTGGCTTGTACAGCTGTGGAGTGCTGCGTGTAGGGGAGTGGGGATTCAGGCACTGAACTCCTGGGGGAGATGTGTATCTTTTGGATTTTGTTCTGATGTCAGATAGAGAAGTTTTTCCCCCACATCCTGGAGAAGGAGAAGTCTCGAGCTGAAGGGGAACCCTCCATCCTATCACCAGAGGAGTTTGCTTTTGCTAAAGAGTGAGTAAATTCTTGATGCATCTTCCTCCCTTTTTATAGATTATAAAACTCACCTGTGTGTTGTGCTGAACAGTTCTTGAGACTGTGAGCCTTAGACAGGTTTGAAGTAAGGGTCAGTGTGTTTTATTAGGACGTTTCCAAACAAAATAATTCTGAGTCAGTTACCAGGGTAAGCTGAGGGGCTGTCTCTGGCTGTGCCTATGGGACCAGGAACTGTTGTTTGCTGGAGTTTGGAGTTAGCACTCTCCCTGCAGGTTTGTGTTTCATTAGACCAGTCAGTGCTCCAATGATTTCTTTCAGGTACATGGCAAACACAGAGACTTACCTGAAAAACGTGGCCTTAAAACACATGCCACCCAACCTGCAGAAAGTGTCTCTCCTCAAATCAGGTGAGTCCATCCAGGATAATCTAAAGTTATAGCACCTGGGCAGAGTGTGGGAGCCCAGAATGTAAGGGCTAGTCCTCCAGCTGCTGCTCATGAGAAGCAAAGATGATGTGATGGCAGTGTTGTAACAGCTCTGTGCTGCTGTGGGAGGATCCTGCTGGCTGCTGCTGTCCAGTCCTGCCCTATGCTGAGACAGGGCACACGTGCTCAGCAGGGTCTGGTGTCCCCTTTGCTGTCCCTCGGACCCCTCAGTGTCCCTCAGAGGAATATCAGCAAGGGCTGAGCTTGTGCTCTGAATTCATTGCAGTTCCGAAGCCCAACCTGGACTCCTTTGTGTTCCTGAGGGTGCTGGAGCGGCAGGAGAACATCCTGGTGGAGCCTGAGGAGCAGAGGTGGGTTGGGTGCTGGTGTGGGTTGGTGTCCCCGCGGGTGGGGCTGCAGCTCAGTCCTGCCTGTCTCCACAGGGAATACACCATCGACCTGGAGGAGGGCTCGCAGCACCTGATCCGCTACAGGACCGTGGCCCCACTGGTGGCCTCAGGAGCCGTGCAGCTCATCTGAGGGGGAGTGGTAAGTGCAGGGTGGAGGGAGCAGCTGCCACAACCCCCTCACACACACACCAGGGCTGCCCAGACCTCCCTGTGGGGCCATCTGGGTTGGGGAATGTCCCTCTGCTAATGCAGAGGGGTGCACTGCCCCCACAGCTCCTCAGGCTCCTGGCGTAGCCAACACACTCCTTGCTTTGGTGTTCCCGAGCGAGGGCAGGCTGTGCCACAGCACTTCCTGCAGCCTGGCTTTGTAGCAGCCTTGCCCCAGTTCCCTTGGAGACCCAAGGGAGTGACAAGTGTAGCTACTGCCTTTGCTCCCAGACTGGTCTGGGGAAGTGCACAGGGAGCATCTGTCCTCCAGTGCAGATACAGTCTTAGTAAATAGGAGGGTGTTCTCTTTGGAACCCGCTGTTGTGTGCTCAGTCTTGTTCCAGTTTAGCACTGTTCTTTAAATTAGGCTGTTGGGTGGAAACTCAGTGACCAAGTGGTGTGGCAAGCAGATGTGTGCAGTTCACCTTCCCCCGTCAGCTTTGATCTCATCACAGGGTCTGTACAACGCTGGGTGTTGTGCAAGTGGCCAGTTGCTCTGAGGTGAACCAGGGGGATACTTCTGCACCATCTTTACCACATGATCCATTGAGTAAAAAGCCACTACACATAAAGATATTTGCTGGCAGAGCAAATCTTTGCTTATGCAGAAGGAGCAGGAGGAATTGGGAACATGTTAAAGATGGAAACTGCAGCTCAGAGCAAAGGGAATGTCATGGGCAAGCAGAGGAGAGCTGTAGGGTCCTGTGTGGGATCCTTAGTAGCAGCTGTAGGAAGGGAGGGTCAGGAGTTTACCAAGTTTGTTCCCTTTGTCTTTCTGACAATATCAGCTGGGAGATGGCCAGTTGATGAGCTTAGGAATTCATTGTTTCTACTTGCCTGGAGTTTCTCCTTTAAAGCACTGTTACACAGTCCAGCAGCAGGTCTGTCCTTCCTTGGGAAGGCCCTGTCTCTGGGGGAGGGCAGGTTGCACAATGCTTGTTCTAGCTCTGCACCCCCTGTCCCAGTGTGGAGACAGCTGTGCCAGTACAGCCTCTTCTCACAGGGCCAAAGAGGAGTTATGCTCCTTTTTCCTGGCATTTTGGCAGAAACAGTGCTATCCTTGTGAAAATATCCACCCTTGCCATTACAGGCATCTGAGATTTGCTAGCAGAGTAGGCCTGTGTTTGGAATTTCTGCCTGGACTGTGTCCTGATAGTGGCTTTTCTTGCCCTGGGCCAAGGAGTGAGTGCCTGCAGGAGCCACAGGTAGCTCTGTTGTCTCTGACCAGATCATGAATGGGGCAATCACGATTGCAGCTTTGGGAATGTCAGACAGCATTTTCAGGCTTGTCATAAGCCTCTTCTTAACCAGAGCAGCTGGTTCATGCTCAGGGTGTTTGTGCCAGGGTCGTGGGGTCTTTATAATGCCCATGTGAACTGCAGAGTGAGCAGAGCCCTTGTACAGGGTAGCCTGCACACTCAGCAGCTCAACACTGCAGAAGAGTCCTGAGGAACTTTGTAACCTTAAGGGGTGTGTGGTGCCTTCATTTTGCTCAGAAATGTCTTGGAGCAGGAGGCTGGCAGAGCTTTCCCCGAGTGGCCTCTTGCTGCAGCGTGAGAATAGGAGTCTGTTTTGCATCGCCTTCCATGCTTTTTGTGTTATTGTGCTGCTTCCTATCAGGCCAGCTCTCCATATTTGCTTTCTGCAGCAGAGCCTTCAGCTCCCTTGACCAGGGAGCCTTGGTTCAATAGAACAAATGCAGTGTGGTGAGTCAGAGGGCAGGGTCTGGAAAGTTTCAGTGTGTAGCTGCTGGCATGGCTCGTTTAGGAGCAGTGGCAGGCAGTGTCACTGAAATGGAACAGCAGTGATCCTGGGCTCAGGATAAAGCCATTTCTGCTGTGCATGATCTGAAGACCCTCCCTGCAGAGAATGAGGGATTCTGGTAGAGCTTCTGGTTGAATTTTTGAGGGTAGAAACTGTGAGACTCCCTTCTGCTGAAACCACTGCTGAGGCAAGGGGGACAAGCAGTTTCTTTGTGCTGAGGAAAATCTCCTCTGGCCCTGCTGCCCCATGCAGGCCTCTTCTAGTTGGAGGAGAAGCCAAGGTGTCCTGTGGTACCTCAGCTCAGGTGCAGGGACTCATGTTTGTCAGGACAGGGTTATCACTGTGTGGTCTCTGTGAGGGGTGTCCAGAGAGCACCTTCCTCTGCCAGGCAGGGGGTGACATAGGGCATCTTGTAGTGTGAGTGGCTTTGCATGTGTGGTTTATAGTCTTCCTAATTAATCCATTTAGGTAAAGAAGATTCTTTCAAGTATAGACGTTAAGAGGAGGCTGGGTTTAATCCTTAGGAATCAGTAGCACATTCCCCTGCACAACCCCCCAAGGAAGGGCTTGTGGATTGTGCCCTGCCTGTATCTGCAGCCAGACAGCTTCACAGAGGTGACTGAAGCTCCCAGCCAAAGTCCTTGTTAATCTGTCCTGGGAAAACGTGCTCCAGGGGATCTGCCTGAGGAGTGTCTGAGTGGCATGTCTGGCAGGCTTTCTCCTTGGCCCTGTTCACTTTGACTGAACACTCATCCAGACGGCTTGTGCCGGCCACCACGCCGTGCCTCACGTGGCTGCAGCAGTGTGAGTGTGAGTGACACGTGTCCTCCTCTAGCAGCTGAACCTTAACTGACCTGATGGTTAGAAGCGTCCACAACTTTGTCAAGAAGGTGATGGGTTTGGGTTGTACTCTGAAGTGGAGAAAACAGAGCAATGCATCCTCCTTAATCTGTGCCACTGGGAGAGAATGGGAGCAGCTTTCACAGCTTCCATGGGATCTGCTGTAAAACTTGGGCTCAGATGTGTTCTCTGCTTCCCCCCGGTGAGATAGCTTTGGTTTAGTGAGTGATTAACTCTGAATGCAAAGTAGGTAGATGGTGAAAGAGGTCGCAGGGAGGGCACTGATGGTGAGCTGCGATTTCCGAGCCTGAGCCGGATCTGCTCTCCTGGGGTCCAGAAGAAGGTGGGGCAAATGGTTTTATTGCTAGGAAGACACTTCCCGGTCTGTGCTGGCTACCCCAGGTCACTGAAGTGGTGGGGGGGGTTACACTGTCAGCCTGAGAGGAGGTATTGAAAGGATGCTGAAAACTGAGGCATTACCTGCTGCCACTTTGAGTCTCCTGCTGCTTTTTCTGGTGTTTTGCTGACAGGCCAGGGCTGAACAGCACGTTTTTGCCAGCTGAGCTCTGGGTTCAAGCTCACTTTGGTCATCCCATGAGAGGTTTCTTTGCCTTGTGCTGCAGACGCTCAGACATGGTGGTGATGAAAAGCCATGTAGAAATACTGATAGGTCGGTCAGTTGTGTCATAAGCTGATGAAAATCTGTGCTGTCAGCAGGAACAATCAGGGCTGCTTAACATAAATGGCTAGACAGCTCTGGGGAGATTAGCAGGGACTACAGGGCAGGGGTGATCTGATTTAGGTGACAGTCCTTAGTGTCAAGGAGTCACTTATGAACTGAGCAGTGAAGGTGATTTTGAATATGGATGTCAGGGACACCACAGTGTTTGCATGTGAGTGGATTTTTTTCAGTGCCCACAACTAGGGTAAGAGTTGGCAGAGGATGAGCCCGGGGTCTGGGGGTTTCTCTGTGGAAATAGCTGTCTTTGGACAAGCACCTGAAAAGGGATGTGTAGAACCAGTTCAAGCCTCCCACATTAAGACAGTGTGAGAGAAACAAGCTCCTCTTCCTCCCGGTGATGGTAGTTCATAAACATTTGCCTTCTACACTCATGTTTTTCTGGCACCAGGAGCCATTTCCGTGCTGTTCCCTGTGTTGGCCCCTGCCTGGTGCTGCACTGTGCCGTGAGCTGGGCCCATTGCCCGGTCCCGTTCTCCCCGGTGGTCTCCCCATTCCTCCACGGGTGCCCCCATTGCCAGTCCTGTCCCCATTGCCGGGGGTCTCCCCATTGCCGGGGGTCTCCGCATTCCCTCCGGGGTGTCCCCATTGACCGTCCGCGGTTCGGGAGGGGGGCGTGGCCTCGTGGGCGTGGCCTCTGCATCCCCGCGCCGCCATTGGCCGCTGGGTGCGCGGCGCGGGCGCTGATTGGCTGCGGCGCGGTGCCCCGCGCGCGGGCGCTCCCACGGCGCCCATTGATGCGGCGGGAGCGGAGCGGAGCGGGCCATGAGCTGCGGCGAGTGAGCGGGGCCGGGGGCGGGCGGGCCGGGGGGCTCCCCGGGGCTGGCGGCAGTGCCCTGAC
>JAWWMP010000060.1:1907502-1929302 GCA_035047865.1 Dendrocincla tyrannina | reverse complement strand
CCGGGGGGCGCCCGGGTGGACCCGCGCTGTGCAGGGCCCTGCCGCGCACCGTTATCCCGGGAGCGCGGCCTGCGCGCCGCCCGGCCAGGCCTGAGGGCCGAGCCCCGGCCCTGCCGGCCCCGCCGCGCTCGGGTGGGCCCCCTGAGCCTCCCTGCCCTGCCGGCACAGCTCCCCGTGCTCGGGTGGGCCCCCTGAGCCTCCCTGCCCTGCCGGCACAGCTCCCCGTGCTCGGGAGGGCCCCCTGAGCCTCCCGGCCCTGCCGGCACAGCTTCCCGTGCTCGGGTGGGCCCCCTGAGCCTCCCGGCCGTGCCGGCACAGCTCCCCGTGCTCGGGTGGGCCCCCTGAGCCCCCCGGCCCTGCCGGCAGAGCCCCCCGTGCTCGGGAGGGCCCCCCGAGTCCCCCGGCCCTGCCGGCAGAGCCCCCCGTGCTCGGCAGGGCCTCCTGAGCCCCCCGGCCCTCGGTGGTGGTGCCAGGCCGGCTGCACGCGTGGCCGCTCCCAGTTAGTGAACCACTGACAACATCCTTGGCGTTAGGGGCACAGCAATGTTTAACCAGCGGCTGGGACACTCCGAACGGGATCTGCACGGGCTCTGCTCCGCCCCGTGTGCTTGCCAGGTGCCCCTTAGGTCCCATCCTCAGTCAGGTGACGGTGGTGCCTGGAGGGGAGTGTCCCCCGAGCAGACTTGTTCTTTGTCACAAGCCTTGACCCTGTGCCTGCACGTTTTCCCGCAGGAGGGATGTGGCGCTGGGTGTGTGACCTTTTGACTGGTCCCTGTGCCCCAGCAGATTCCTCTTTGGCTAATCATCCTCGGTGATTCTCCCCTTGGGCTAACTTCCTGTCCTGAGCTGTTTGTAAGGCTGCCCTGTGTGACTGGGTATGAGATGTACAGGAGCAGAGGAAGTGATGCCTTCCCAGGAATTCGGGTACCTGGCTTCCTCAGTGCTCTGGGATGGCCCTGAGATGAGGGAGGTGATAAGATCTTTGTCATGAGGAAGGCCTTTCTGTCATTCCTTTCCTGTGCCTGGGACCTGATTGCAGCGTCCTGTGCCTTAGGCATGGTTCTGGATGAGTCTGCTCCATCTGAGGTGTGCGTGGTATGAAAATACAGGGCGAGTGGCAGCAGGGGGTTATTCCTGAGCCTGTGACAGTGCCAGGCAGTTGCTGGAGGAGTCTTGCTGTGTCTCAGGAGCTGCTCTGAGTGGTGTGACCTCAGCCCAAGCACTGCCTTCCAGGTTTCAGAGCCCACTGTCCCTGGCCTCCTGCCACGCTCTCTGCGTTGACATCTCTCCGAGCTGCTGACTTGGGTTGCTCTTTCCTCCACTGCTGCTGGTGGCATGTGAGTGCCTCGTCTGCCAAGAAGCCAACTCACTGTTGGATGAGCTTTCCAGGGACTCAGGCTTCCTTCGTGTCTGCAACAGCCCTTCAGCGTGAGTGGATGCCAGGGGCCTCCAGAATTAAACTCGTTCCAGGCGTCATGCAAGGACCTGTGCCCGTGCTCGTGTCCTCGTGGGGAGAACAATAATAGCTCCACACACGGTAGGCTCCTGCGAGCGCCAACTCCCTCGGTCTCCTCCAATGCAGGCTCAGGGATGGACTCCACCTTGTCCCTCTGAAGAGACTCTGCATGCTCTCAGCAGCCAGGAGGGGATTCTGCTGCCAGCTTCTCCACAAGCTGCCCCACAGCAGGACTTGCTCGGCGGCAGCCTGGGAGGGGGCCCGTTCCCGTGGTCGTGTCACTGCCGTGCCCCTCGTGTGCCCATGGACGGACCGGTGTGCGTGTGCCCTCTGCTCTGAGCTCCTCGGCCTGCACTGCTCCAGCTCACCCAGGCTCCTGGCACGTTCTTGGCTTCTTTTCCCAAGTGCTCTCCCTGATCCTGTTGCATTCCCTGTCTCTCAGAGCCCCAAAACTTTGGAATGGAGTCTGTGAGCAGGCTGCGGACTCGGTGCATGTGTGAGACTGTTGCTGAGTAACAGGAGGACTGGTTCATCGCTGCGGGCAGTCCTTCTGTCTGGCTGCAGGGCACTGGCCTTGCCTGGGCCCTTCATCATGTTCCTCCTGCTCCCCTTTGACAGCCTGGTGGTTAATCTCTTGGGGATTTCCATAACTGTCCTCTTCACTCTGCTTCTGGTTTTCATCATCGTGCCAGCAATTTTTGGAGTCTCCTTTGGCATCCGCAAGGTTTACATGAAAACTTTATTAAAGATTTTTCAGGTAAGTCACGTTCTCAGAATTTTCTGTGTGTTTGCAGGGGTCTTGTCATGCTAGGAAGAGAGGCTTTCACCTCAGCAGGGTATTGTGGGTGACCAGGGTGGAAGGTTGGGCTGTTGGTGTGGTGCTGGTGCCAGTTGACCCATTTGGTTCATCTTGGCCAAATGTGGTTTACCAGACCTCTGTTTGTGGGCTGGTTTTCCCCTCTAGTTAATCCAGTAAGTCTTTGAGTGAAGAAATAGGCTAGTGATGTTCAGCAGTCAGCAGAGTCTGAGGGGTGCTGAGAGATGGCTTGGAGGGGTTCATGTCCCAGGCAGGGCAGAGAGCTGATACCTGTCACTGTGGGGTGTGATAGGCAGGGACCACGCTGCAGCCAGGAGCTTACTCCTTTCCAGGACATGTTTGGATGAAGCAAAAGTAGGAGATAAGGCAGGACTTTCATCCTGCGAGCCCTGAGTGGTCTGTGGCCAGAACCCAGAGCTCTGAACATGCTTCTGTCCTGGAGTGTTGCCTGCTGGGCCCTGTCTGGACCTGCCACCTCAGAGGACAACCAGCAGCCCTTGCCCACCCTCTTGGCACAGAGAGGCCAAGTGGAATTTTCCAGCTTGGGGTCATGCTGTTTCCCTGCCTGCCTTTGGTGGACTAATTTTATGGGCTGTCTCTGAGCCAACACCTCTCCTTGAAGCAAGGCCCTGACCAGAACAGAATTTTTTATCTACTAAGAGTAGGAGGTAAAGCCTACACCACACTACCCTGGCAGCCCAGGTGAAAGGTAAAGGGGCACCCTGTGCTTGCTAGGGAGGTTTTAGGCTCTTAAACGTGGAGTTCATGCTGCTAAAGGATTTGTGGTACAGCTGTTGTTTGAACAGGGCTGGTTGTCCCCAGTACTGGTTGGCTTGGGAAGACAGCCCTGGAGCTCACAATGTTCAGCTCTTTAAACTGAATCTTCCCAAAAAGCCTGAGGTGTGAATGGGAAGACCCTGGCCTTTGTGAGGGGCTTCATGAACACAGATCTGAAGACCTGACTTCAAATGTTCTGACTGAAGCAGAGGGAAAAAAATAAGATATTTGGTTTATCCGAAATGGGAATTTTCACCTTGTTTTCTTTTTTCTTTTTCTTCCTTCAACACCTGTTTTGGTGTTTGAAGCTATGTTTCTGAAAAGAGTGGGAAGTCTATTTCAGAGAATCTTAGTGGTGGGATAGAGGAGCACTTAAGCACAACTGCTCATGAGTTTGGTGGAAAATTCAGTCATTAAGTTTGGTCATTCAGAATTGCATGTTTAGGGACTGTTACTTGCCCAAATGATTTTCCAGGCCAGTGTTGGGAACCCAGAGGGGCAGCACTCAAGTCTGGCAACTTGTGAGGCACAGCCCAAGCCACGAGGCCTGGTTGGCAGTGGCACACCCGTGTTGGTGGGGAGGGAGGGCACCTGCCTGGAGCTTCCCAGGTGGGAGGATGGGTTTGCTGCTGCTGCAGTGAGGCTGGAGACCTGCTGGGCTTGCCATGGATGCCTTCTCCTGCTGTGGGGTCAGAGCTCCTCTGCTGACTTCTCTTGGGATGGCAGTGTCTAGGCAATCTTCTGCAATCCTGCAGTTCCTGCTGCTGGCAGAGGCTGCGAGGTGAGCCAGGCACTCTGTATGCAATTAGCATTCCCACATCATTGCCTCCTGATTAGCTGCTGGCATGGGCTGAGATCAGGATGCCAGGATTTCCCAGAAACTTCCTCTTCTTCACAGATAAGCCTGTTGTATACAAGTCCTGCTCCTTCAGAAGCTTGTCCTCCCAGGCCTGTATGATGCAAGGAGTTACAGGCTGCAAAGGTTTCTTGGAGGGCAGACAGGAAGACTGCCCAGAAATCCAGCCTAGAGTTTGTGCTGGTGCCCTTGAAAAGTAGCTGAGAGAACAGGTAGTCCAGGCATGGGATTTGGCAGCCAGCTGTCTGAGGGTGCTTGCTGCTGCTGTTTAGGGTGGATTGCTGAGCTGAGAAGCAGCAGCAGCCACCAGCTGAACTGGAGGGGAAGGGATCCCATCCCATCATCAGCCTGGTGTTTTCAGCAGCAACCTGAAAACACAGTCTCTGCTTTGACTCTGGAAGAAACAAGGGTTGAAAAATACCACCCTGACCATCTTCCTGTTCTGTGGTGCAGACCACCCAAACAGGATGCCAGGCTCAGCCAGAAGCTGTGCAGTGGCATCCCCGTGTCAGGTGCAGCAGAGCTGAGAGGTCATGGGATCTGCAGGAAATTTTGCTGTGCCATCTGACAACTGAGCATTCTTCCCTGTGGCACTCCCTGTTTCCTGCTGGGGCTCTGCTCTGCATAGTGGCACACAGAAGTGTGCACATTATGGGTGTCTGTGCCTGTGCTCGTCACCTCTTGTCCCATTGTGGGCAGATCTCAGCTGTAAAAATCTGTTTCCCAGGCCAGTCTCTGCTTCCAGCTCAGTTCAGTTGTGTTCACTACTCATTCTTTCAGCTTAATATGGAAGCCTCCTCCTTTAGCCCCATCATCTCCCCTGAGCTGTGTCTTTCCTGGGAGCTGAGTGTAGAGCAGGGGCAGTACAGCCTGGAGCTGCAGGCCTTGTGAATCTTGGTTCTCCTGTCTGTCTTGCAGTGGGCGACCCTGAGAATAGAGCGTGGTGCCAAGGAGAAGAACCATCCGTTGTACAAGCCCTATGTCAATGGTGAGCTCACACCCTGCATGGGTACACAGGAGGTTCAAACTTCTTTTGGGGAGGTGGGGTAAATGTGGTGTCTCTGAGCAGCTGAGGTGTGCTGGGGAGTTACAGAGAGGTCTGTTTCATGAGGAAGGGCAGGGAAGCACCCATTTCTAGGTGGTGGGGAGGACTGGTTTATGCCTGTCTGGACTGGAGAAGGGAAGGGGACCCTGGGGAGGGCAGGCAAGGAAGGGCTGGCTCTGGGCTCTCTTTGAGTGGGCAGGTCACACTTTGCTCAGAGCTGCCTACGGCGTGTTGCAGGTATCATTGCAAAGGAGCCAACATCACTGGAGGAGGAGATCAAGCAGATCCGCCGGAGTGGCAGTGGCAAAGCCCTGGACACCCCTGAGTTTGAGCTCTCAGATATCTTCTATTTCTGCCGCAAAGGCATTGAGACCATCATGGATGATGAGGTGACCAAGAGGTTCTCAGCTGAAGAGCTGGAGTCCTGGAACCTGCTCAGCAGGACCAACTACAACTTCCAGTATATCAGCCTGCGCCTCACTGTGCTCTGGGGGCTTGGTGTGCTCATCCGCTACTGCTTCCTCCTGCCCCTCAGGTGTGTGCTGGGAGTGCTCATGGCCTGCTCCTGCTGCAGCAGGGCTCCAGCCCCCTGGACCCTGTCAGCACGATCAGCAGAGGCAGGCACCGTGGTGAGCAGGGTCTGTCACTGGGTTTTGCTAGCGTGTAGTTTCCCTCTTCCTGCAGGATAGCCCTGGCGTTCACTGGCATCAGCTTGTTGGTGACTGGTACCACAGTGGTGGGATATTTGCCAAATGGAAGGTGAGTTCATCTTCGAGGGAAGAGCAGATGGGGAGCACCCCCTGCAGCTTGAGATCTGGTAATCCTGAACTTTTCCTGCAAGGCCTGTCTGTTCTGCCACCTGCAGACATGGCAGGTGGTCCTGGCAGCTGTGGCCTCTCAGGATAGACACCCTCTAATGTTAAACAAAGGGCCTAGATGTGAGCACTAAACCTGTGGCAGAGTGCTCAGCCCTGGTCTCTGAAAGGAGTAATAACAGAAAAGAGCAAAGGCCAAAGTTTGGTTCTCCAGAGTTAAGAATCAGTGGTCACAAGCTGATGGCAAAGCTCAGAACGTGCTGCCTTTCTGTGGCAGAGATGTGAAGGCTTGGCTGGATCTCGGCCTAGCCCAGCTGGGCTGAGGAGGCACCATTACTGGGGAGGCTGTAGGGCTGGGGAGTGATGGTCTCTGTCGTGGGCTGCAGGTGTAAGGAGTTCCTGAGCAAACATGTCCACCTGATGTGTTACCGGATCTGCGTGCGTGCCCTCACAGCCATCATCACCTACCACGACCGGTAAGGCCCTGTGTGCTGCAGGCTGGCCCTGCCAGGAGCTGCTCCAGGCCAGGCCTCGTGCAGGCCTCACACTTCATTCCTCTCATCTCTACCTCTGTTTTGCATTTAGAGAGAACAGGCCCCGAAATGGAGGCATCTGTGTGGCCAATCACACGTCCCCCATCGATGTGATCATCCTGGCCAGTGATGGCTACTATGCCATGGTAAGGTCCCAGCTCTGCCTGGCAGGCCTGGCTGCCTGCAGGGAGGGAGCAGCAAGCATGTTGTGTGGGACAGGAAACAGGCAGCAAGAGTCCTTTGAGCATGCAGAACTACTTTTTCCTGCATGACATGGCAGGGCACTGTCACACTCCGTTGTGCATGGGTTTCGAGCAAGCCTGACCTGGGACTCAGAGCACCAGGGGTCTGTGGGCTTGGATTTGCAAGCAGAGCTCTGGGTTTTGCTGTTGTTGGAAGAGCTTCCCCAGCTGGGTTTCCTGCCATGCAGAAGGCACTTGGGGTTGGCTGTGCCTGTCCCTCCAGTTAGAGCCTGGGACTTTTCCTCTCAGCCTTTCTAGGGCAGGGGTAGGAAGGTGAACCTCAGCTTGTCTGTGAAGCTGGGAGCTGCCTTGGCTTTCATGTGTGCCCTGGTCTTGTAACTTGTGTCTTCCTGCCCTGTTCAGGTGGGTCAGATCCACGGAGGCCTCATGGGTGTGATCCAGAGGGCCATGGTGAAAGCTTGTCCCCACGTGTGGTTCGAGCGCTCTGAGGTCAAAGATCGTCACCTCGTGGCCAAAAGGTGTGACAGTCGCTGGCTGCAGGGGCGGGTCTGGAGGCTGGGGGAGGCAGGAGGCTGGAGGCTGGCCTTGTGGCTGCTGGGAGACTGTGCCCCTCTTGTTGGCACCCCGATAGTCCCTGGTGACTGCAGGGCAAGGACTGTGTGGCATGTGGATTGCTAGTGAGAGCTTCTATCCTCTCTGCTAATTGGTGGCACTCTTCCATTCAGGCTCACAGAACATGTCCAGGACAAGAGCAAACTGCCCATTCTTATTTTTCCAGAAGGTGAGTGTGCAGCAAAGCCAGACAAGCACCTGGTGGAGAGGGAACCTTGGGACAACACCACATCTCTGTTCCTTCCCTTCTGACAGAGCCAAGGGCTTGAGACCCTTCACTGAGACTAAAGGGATGTTGTGTCTTTAGAGCTGACTGAGCCCAAAATATGGGAGTCAGATACAGGATGTCCCAGTGACCCACCCTGTGCACACAGAGAACAGGGCTTGGACTGAGGGTTAGGGGGATGTTCCTGTGGCCCAGCCCTCGAGCCTGTAGTTTAGACTTCTGAACTGACTTGCAGACACAAGTTGAGAAGATTGTGCTTGCCTCTCACAGGAACCTGCATCAACAATACATCTGTGATGATGTTCAAAAAGGGGAGCTTTGAAATTGGAGCCACGGTGTACCCTGTAGCAATCAAGGTATGAGAAGGCAACATTCTGAAGGCACAAGTAGTCCTCTGTCTGGGCAGCCCAGTCCAGCCTGGTCTGAAATCTGTCCAGTACTCTGGGATTGCTGACCTGTAGCTGGACTTGGGGTGGAAGTTGGAGCCTCAGGGAGGGTGCAACCACTGCCTGACTTTCTTGAACTCTTCTGCCTCTGTAGTATGACCCACAGTTTGGAGATGCCTTTTGGAACAGCAGCAAATATGGCATGGTGACCTACCTGCTCAGGATGATGACCAGCTGGGCCATTGTCTGCAGTGTCTGGTACTTGCCCCCAATGACCAGGCAGGTGAGTAAGGTGAACCTGGCCTGTCTTATCTCCTTCCTGTTTGGCCCTTTGCTCCTGCTGAACTGTCCTACTTTGCCACAGCCCGAAGAGGACGCAGTGCACTTTGCCAATCGAGTGAAGTCAGCCATTGCCAGGCAGGGGGGCCTCGTGGATCTGCTCTGGTGAGTCCAGGCAGACTTTCCTCTTCCTGGTGCCAGAGTTCCTTGTTCCTGGGTTCTGGCCTGTCCTCTTGGGCTGCAGAGCTCCCTTTGTGTCTTGTGTAGGGCAGAGCAGGCCTGTGGAGGAATGCTCTTCCATAGCAGGGACTAAAGTCTTTGCTTCTGCTGTGTGTGTTGGGCACCGGGGCTCTGTTCTGTGATTGCAGCTTGCAGTGGGATGCTCTGGGTCTGACTCGTTTCTGCTCAGCAAGGTGTGTTCAGCTTGAGAAGTTCCTTTCCCAGGCCCTGAGGTCTCAGAGCCTGGGAGGCAGAGGGGCTCTGCAGGCAGTCAGGCTCCTGTGGGGGTACCAGATCAGCTCATGTTTCTGGCAGAGCACAGTGCAGGGCCCTGGGGGCAGCCCCTGGGGACAGGGTGTCTGCAGTGTGCCCTGGTAGCAGTCGCTGGAACTCTGACCTGCCCTGAGCAGCCCCATCCAAAGATGGTGCCTTTCTGCAGCCCCTCTGATACGATTCTCTCCCCAGGGATGGAGGACTGAAGAGGGAGAAGGTGAAAGATGCCTTCAAGGAGGAGCAGCAGAAACTCTACAGCAAAATGATTGTAGGCAGCCATAAGGACCGGAGCCGCTCCTGATCCCGCTGCCTCCAGCACGGCCGTGGGGCTGGCAGAGCCCTCTGCCTCCAGCACCAGCCAGGGCTTCTCTGGGGCAACTCCCAATCTTTGGACTTGGGCCACTCCAGAGCTGCTTGGACTCACTCCTTCATCCTCTGGCTGTTCTCTCTCGGGGGCACTGATATTGCCTGGAGTCTTTGGGCCCTGGGCTGCTCGTGGCAAAGATGCCTTCTCATTTCTGTTACCATGAAGCCCCTTGCAGGGGCAGTATTAAATGAAACTCTTACTGTGTCGTGTGCTTCCATCTGGTGTATCCAGCCCCGGGGGAGGACTGGAATGATGTGCATGTGTGGCAGGCACAAGTCTCCCACGGCACAGAAGCTGGTGAGCTGCACTGAAATTGGCTGCCTTGACAACCAAGGGAGTCCTCGTGAGCCTGTGCCTCTCACGTGTGTGGCATAAATCTCTTAGGAGCAGAGTGTGGTCTCTCAGGCCACTTCCAGATCCACTTCCAGGAGAAATCTTTTCTTTTGCCACCTTCCTGTCACAGCCTGAGCCAGACTTGCTTCTCCAGTGTCTGAGTAACAGCCTCCTTGCTGCTTCTGATGCAGTGAGGATTATCCTCCCTGGAAGCCTCCTGCTGTCCCCTGGAGCTGCAGAGTGCCAGGTGTCACTGCTGTGGCAGGTGGGGCTCTTGAGGAATTTGTGTGTGCTGCAGTGGGAGCTTAGGGTGGGTGGGAGACCCTGAGATTTCATGGCTGGGGAAGGAAATCCCCTTTCAAATGTCTCCTGAGGGAAACGGTGGGATCTGACCTTGTCATGCACATGGATAATCTCGGCTTGTTGCAAGAAAACTGAAGTCTTGTGCTGGAGGTGGTTCCCCTTTGCCTTTCAGCTCTGCAAGTAAATTACTGAGTAAAACAACTTGCATTTGAACATTCATCCCATGTACTTTCCAATTTTCCTTAAATTGCTACAAACTTTAGTACTTTGGGTTCTCTGCCTGCTCTGACAAGCAAGAGCTGTTTCCCTGCTACCTGCTGAAGCCTGCTTGCATTTTCTAGCCCTCTGGAGAAGGCAATTACCGAAGTGCCTCCTTTGTGGGTGTTAATTGTTGGGGAGGGCATCTGCCACCCCAGCTGAGGACAGCTGTTCTGTGTAAGTGGCCTTAAACTGGAATTTCCCTGTGCTTTTTTTTATCCCCGTTTGCCTGATGGAACTTTGCTGCTTTGGCTTCCAGGCTTGCCAAGCTTTTCCCTTGCTCAGAGGCCGTTTGGACGAAGACCCCCACGGGGTGCTGTGGTCTGGCCAGCTGTGGAGGGAGCTCCAGTCCCTGAGAGCCACGGGGTGCCCAGGCAGTGCCGTGCTCGCTGAGTGCTGTGGATGCCCCTTCCCCATGTGCCCACAAGTCTCCTGCCCACAGCTGGGTGCCCTGTCCCTGAGGCCGTGGGGATGTGCAGAGCCCTCCAGCTGCCCTGCCGTGCCCGGGGACCATCCCCAGCAGCCTCGGGGACACTCTGCAGCAGGCAGGGAGCTGGCTGGACAGGTTAGGAGGCACACATCCATCTTCCCTCGGCTCTCCTACCCCATGCCCCCAGTCAATATGTCTCTCTCCGATGAGAAAGTTAATAAATTTAGCTCTAGATTAAAAGTATCGATCATTTCATTTGTAAGCAATAAATAACCGGGGGGGGAGCCCTGGGCGGCCGGCGGGGTAGGGGCTCTTGGCTGGGGCTGCAGCAGCCCTGCACCCCGCGGGGGCCCCGAGCTCTCATATGCATTCTGCCCGGATGCTGGCATTGATTTGCTATTAGTCTCCATGCACCACCCAGTAGCACATCATTCCCGGAGCCGCTATTAATGGCCTTTTGATAAATAATCACTTGTAAGTCAATAAATTTTTATTAAACAGTGTGGCGCTTTGATTTATGAAAATCCGACGGGGTTTGTCTGGGAGAAAAGGGATGCGGAATTGAAGCGGAGCTGCCATCCATCTGCCTGCCAGGCTGCCCTGCCTGTGGGGAAGGAAGGGGCACCCACAGCACCCCCGGCACCACCAGCCCCCGGCTCTGCCCGTGCAGCCAGTGCCAGGCACGGGGTGGGCAGAGCTGGTGCTCGCTGCTGACCACTGCTGACCACTGCTGACCAGTGCTGAGCACTGCTGACCACTGCTCACCACTGCTCACCACTGGCAACCACTGCTGACCACTGCTGACCACTGGCAACCACTGCTGACCACTGCTCACCACTGCTGACTATTGCTCACCACTGCTGACCACTGCTGACCACTGCTCACCACTGGCAACCACTGCTGACCAGTGCTGACCAGTGCTGACCAGTGCTGACCACTGCTGACCAGTGCTGACCACTGCTCACCACTGCTGACCAGTGCTGACCAGTGCTGACCACTGCTCACCACTGCTCACCACTGCTGACCAGTGCTGACCATTGCTCACCACTGCTGACCACTGCTCATCACTGCTCACCACTGCTGACCACTGCTGACCACTGGTAACCACTGCTCACCACTGCTGACCCCTCCACACAGCCTGTGGCACTCCCAGCCCCACTGCTGGGCAGAAAGTGGTCAGTGAGACTGCAGTGGGCAGAGAGTAGCCAGTAGGACTGTGGTGGGTGAGTGGCCAGTGGGACAACTGTGGGCAGAGAGTGGTCAGTGGGACTGTGGTGGGCAGTGGGTGGTCAGTGGGATCGCAGTGGGCAGTGAGTTTCCAGTGGGACCACAGTGGGCAGCAAATGGCCAGAGGGATTGTGGTGGGCAGTGTGGGCAAGGAGAAAGGGGTGGTCCTGTCCAGCAGGCTGGGACCCTCATGGAGCAGCAGTGCCTGGGGGTCCTGCCTGGCTGCAGGGATGCACGGGGCAGCCAGGCTGTGGCAGCCATTTGTCACTCTCCCTGGCTACAGCAGGCCCTTTGCCACTTGCTTTATTTGTCTCCTAGCTCTGACGTGGCATCAGACAGGTGTTAAACTACTTAATCACTTTAAAATTGTTTTAATTTTCTGTTTTGTATTGATCTCCACAGCACCAATTAATCAGCTCACTGGACCAGGCAGTTAGTACATTAAAAATTGTCAGCCAAGCCGGGCAGCTTAGAAAATGTTAAAAAAATATCCCGACAGCAGCCCCTCACTTCTCCCGCCGTGTGGAGCCGGCTCCTGCTCAGCCCTGGCTCTGCCCACAGACAGTGATGTGTCTCCCCAGCCCCCCTTGGGACCTGGCATCCCACATCCTTGCAAAGGGTCCATCAGCTCTGCCCCCAACCCCTCCTGGCACCTGTCCCATGAAGGCAGTGGAGGGGCTGCATGAGGGGGGAGCATCATGAGCCCCCTGCTTGCTGTGGAGGCTGGACAGGGACCTATGCAGGGAGAGCATTTCCTAAGGCCTGGAAAAGTGCTGCTGAAGAGTCAGGGCTCTTTGCAAAGTGCCCCCAGAGCAGTGATAGATAGGACTTGAAGCCCAGTGTGGACCTTGGGAGGAGGGGTTTGAAGTGGCAGGAGAGTTGTATGGCCATGGTCCACAGCCTCACACCACCAGGCTGGTGCTCAGGGCCACTGCAAAGCCCCAGTGCTCCAGGGCCTTGGGCTGCCCCAGGTGTGGACTTGGCCACCTGCCTGGTGCAGGTACTGCCTGTGTCTGCAGCAAAGCACATCCCTTCCCCCATGCCTGCCCCTCCTGTGCCTGTGCCACGCTGCTAATCGGTGCCTGGTGGGCCGGCAGCACCTTATCTCCTATCGATTTCCTCCCAAGACACAGAGCGTGTGTTTGCCCACGCCCGGCTGGCACTCTCTTGGCTCTTGGCTGAACAACTGCCGAGCTTGCCGGGCCCCCAGCGCTGTGCCCGTGCCAGCAGGAGCCCCTTTGGCATCCCAAACACCTGGGGATGGCAGAGCACCCACCCCTGGCATGCGAGGGCTGAGCCATGGGGAGGTGAGCAGCCCCACATGCACTCACACGTGTGTGTGTGTGTGTGCAGCACAGGGAAAGGGGGGGACCCACCAGGCTGGCAGGCAAACACACCAGGGCTATTGACGCCACATCAATCCTGCAGCCCCGACAGGTGAATGGGCTCTCACTCACACCGCTAAGATAAATGATATTTATTTGCTGCTAAGAGGTTCCAATAAGAGGCCCCAACGAGTGACTTTTGAACCAGCACCTCTTAGCTGCTGGTGCACGCCCAAGAGAGGGAAAATCCTGGGAAAGGTCCCCAGGGCTGCACTGCTCCTGTGGGCTCTTCCTGCCCCACACACAGCACCACAGCACAGCCCCTTGCCCTGCCTGGCACGCAGACCCTGTGCCACACATCCTATCCCTGACCCTTCTCCAGCCCAGCCTCACAAGGCCACCCTGGACTGCACACCCACGAAACAAGTGCTTGGACTGGACTGGGACCTTTATTTCATCAGAGTCAGTAACACGGCTGTGCCTGACGCTGCCCACGCGTGCTGCCCCCAGCCCTGCGAGCCACGACCCCCATCCAGCTGGCAGCCACCCCATTCCCACAGCCAGGCACCTGCTGGGGAGGGGAGTCCCCCCTGCAGGATGCAGGTGGCCGGGTCAGTCTCCCCCCAGCCCCGAGGGGCCGTCTGTGCCGGTGCTGAGCCGCCGTGCCGGTGCTCAGCCGCTGTGCGTGCCCAAGCCCAGCATGGAGAAGGCTGCTCGGTGCTTCCTCAGCAGCAGCCGGATCTTCTCGTCGTCCGAGTCGGGGTCCAGGGGCTTGTTGTACTCATCATCCTCTGTCTCAGAGGCTGCCCGCTCTCCACCAGAGCCCCCCGCCCGCTGCGAGGATGAGGAGGGCTCCAGGGCGCTCTTCTTCCTCCATTTGGTCCGTCGGTTCTGGAACCAGACCTGTTGCCCCACAGGCCCAGCTCAGTGAGCGGCCACCACGCCGTGCACCCCACGCCAGGCAGGGACCAACACTCACCTTCACCTGGGACTCGGTCATGCCAAGGGAATAGGCCAGCCGTGCCCTTTCCGGACCTGCCAGGTACTTGGTCTGCTCAAAAGTCTTCTCCAGAGCAAAGATCTGGTGCCCTGTGAAGGTTGGGCGCGTGTGCTTCTTCTTGTGGATGCTGTCAGCCAGGTGAGCAGGGGCTGCAGGACGGGAGGAGAGAAGTGGGTGAGCTCTCTGCAGCCCACAATTGGGCAGCTCTCTCCTTCTCCTGAACACTGCCAGCCCTCAGTGCCCACAGAGTCCCCCACACACTGACTCCTGCCCAAATTAAATCCATTTTCTGGCTCCAAGGCTTCAGCCCCATCCCAGGTGGGTTGGGCTGCCTGCTGTGCCAGAGCTGGGCTGTGCACGAAGTGTCTGTGCTGAGAGGGGAAGGGTCGCTGCCAGCAGGGCAGGACTGCAGAGCCACACAGCCCCGGGAACACTGAGCCCCCATGCCCCACACCTTGCAGGATGCACGACAGAACTCAGGCAGAGCTGGTCATCAGCTCGTAGCTGTGCCAGGAACGGATGGCCGGGCTGCCTGGCCCACCTGTTCCAAAAGCATCACCTGGAGAGGGTGGAAGGGGACGCAGCTGCACCCAGCCCGTCCCAGAGCCTCCCAGGGCTCTCCAGGGGACACCCGCCCCGTGGAACAACACCAACATGCTCTGCAATTCCCCTGCCAGCTCTCCCCCAGCCCGGGGCCCGCCGTCCTGCCTGTCCCTGCCCTGAGCTGGACCCGGCACTGACCCCAGTGATGCCGCCAGAGCCACGGGGGATCTGTGGCTCCCAGGGCTCTGCCTGTCCTTGCCGGCTGTGGCTGCAGGGGCGCAAAGAGTTAATGCCTGTCACTGGAGCCGCCCCTGCTCTCGAGCAGAAACTTCTGTGACAGTTTGAAGTCCGGCAGCTCTGGCACCGGGACCATCCCCACTGTCTCGGGACCATCCCCTCTGTCCCGGAGCCATCCCCTCTGACACCGGGACCATCCCCACTGGCACCGGGACCATCCCCACTGGCACCGGGACAATCCCCTCTGGCACCGGGGCCATCCCCTCTGTCCCGGAGCCATCCCCTCTGGCACCGGGGCCGTCCCCTCTGGCACCGGGACCGTCCCCTCTGTCCCGGGGCAGCCCTCGGGCCGACCAGCCCGACCAGCTGTCCCTTGCACAGGGAGAGGGGCAAGATGCAGCCTGGGCAGCTGCCCCATGTCCGAGGGGTCAGGGCTCTGCAGGGCACCCATCACCCGGTCACCCATCACCCGGGATAAGGGATGCAGGGATGGGATGAGGTATGGGATACGGTGATAGGATGTGGTACGGGATACAGGGATGGGAAACATGACCTGTTCACCCGTCACCCGGGACACGGGGATGGGAATGGGATACACGACCCGTTCTCCCATCACCCGGGATATGGGATACAGGGATGGGATGGGGTACAGGATACAGGGATACAGGGATGGGATGGGGTACAGGATGCAGGGATGGGATGGGGTAAGGGATATGAGAATGGGATACACCACCTTGTCACCCATCACCTGGGATAAGGGATATGGGGATTATGGGGATGGCATGAGGTATGCAATACAGGGATACAGGAATGGGATACCTCACCTGGTCACCCATCACCCGGGATAAGGGATACGGATGGGATGGGGTGCAGGATACGGGGATGGGATGAAGTACGGGATACGGGGATGGGATGGGGTGCAGGATACGGGGATGGGATGGGGTGCGGGATACGGGGATGGGATGGGGTGCGGGATACGGGGATGGGATGGGGTACAGGATACGGGGATGGGATGAGGTACAGGATACGGGGATGGGATGGGGTACAGGATACGGGGATGGGATGAGGTGCGGGATACGGGGATGGGATGGGGTACAGGATACGGGGATGGGATGAGGTGCGGGATACGGGGATGGGATGAGGTGCGGGATACGGGGATGGGATGGGGTACAGGATACGGGGATGGGATGGGGTACAGGATACGGGATGCGGGGCTGGCATACACCCCCCCACCCCGCGGTACTCACGGCCGCCGCACTGTCGCCCGCCCCGCCACGCCGGGGCCGCCTCCGCCCAGCAGCTCCGGCCCCGGGGCAGGTACTCTCCGCCGGCCTTGGGCAGGGCGCCCACCTGGGTCCCGTAGTAGACTCCGGGGGAGCTCAGTCCGTTCAGGCCGGCCCCGTGCGGGTACCCGGGCAGCAGCGCCCCGCCGGCCGTGCCCGCGGGCCGGCCCAGGATGTCGGAGATGCCGTGCGGGGTACCCAGCGCCGGGGCCCCCAGCTTGTAGAAGGAGCTCTGCACCGAGTACTGGCACACGGGCGCCTTGGCCTCGGGGAAGGCGCCCAGCGCGGGGCTGTTGAGCAGGAAGGTGGCGGGCAGGTTGCCGTCCATGGCTGCGGCACCGCCGGGCGGCTCTCAGCGCCCGCACCCCCGCAGGTGCCGCGGGGCGCCCATGCCCACTGCCCGCGGCGGGGCCGGGGGCGGGTGCGGGGCCGGGTCCGAGGTGCGAGGGCTGCTGTGGGTGCAGGTGCAGGGCTGGGTCCGGGTGCGGGTGCAGGTGCGGGTGAGGGTCCGAGGTGCGCTGTGGGGCTGGGTGCGGAGCCGCGTGCAGGTGCAGGGCCGGGGCCGGGTGCGAGTGCGTGTGCGGGTCCGTGCTCCGGCACCCAGGGGGCACCCAGGGCTCAGCACCAGGGGCTCCGCACCCAGGGGCTCTGGCACCCAGGTCCGCACCCAGGGGGCTCCCGGGGGCTCAGCACCAGGGGCTCCGCACCCAGGGGCACCGCACCCAGGGGCTCTGGCACCCAGGGGGCTCCCGGGGGCTCAGCACCAGGGGCTCCGCACCCCGGCCCCGCCGCCCGTGCCGGGGCAGCGCCCGCGCCGCGCGGAAAAACCCGCGGCGCATTAGAATGGAGCGCGCCCATTGGCCAGCGCCGCCGCCGCCGCCGCAGCTGATTGGCCCGGCGGCCGCAGCCTCGGCAGCTGATTGGTCGAGCCGCGCGCCCCGCGCGCCTTTGGCGCGCCCCAGACAAATTGCGCTTTGAACGGCGGCGGGGACGGGATACTGGGGATACTGGAGATACTGGAGATACTGGGGTACGGGGGTACTGGGGATACTGGGGATACTGGAGATACTGGGATACGGGGATACTGGGGTACTGGGGATACTGAGGATACTGGGGATACTGGGGATACTGGGGTACGGGGATACTGGGGGTACTGGGGATAGTGGGGATACTGGGGTACGGGGATACTGGGGGTACTGGGAATACTGTGGATACTGGGGTACTGGGATGTTGGGGTACTGGGAATACTGGGATATGGGGATACTGGGATATGGGGATATAGGGATATGGGGATGCTGGGATATGGGGATATGGGGATGGGGTGGGGTACGGGATACGGGGATATGGGGATAGGATATGGGAGAGAGGGATGGGATGGGATGGGGTACGAGGTCGGGATGGGATGTGGGTTACGGGGATGTGATACAAGGGTACAGGGATACGGGGGTACAGGGATGGACTACAGGGCTGCTGGGATCGGGGATAAGGGGATGGGATATGGGAATGCGATGGGTTATGGGGAAAGGGACAGGACTCGATGGGATACGGAGATGGGACGGGCTATGGGGATGCGGAGGGATGTGGGGATGGGATACGGGACAGGACGGGATATGGGCTTGGGATGGGACCGGACAGGACGGAACGGGATACAGGGATGGGACACGGGGATGGGACGAGACGGGACAGCCTCGTCCCGGCGGGGGCTCTGGTGGCACCGGCTGTGGGGTCACTGTCCCGCTCTGCCACCCCCGGAGAGGCTGCACCCATCCCTCTCCCTCCCACTCCCCCACGAACGGCACAGCACAAGCTGCCCCCACAGCCACGGCTGTCCCTGCCGTCCCGACAAGGGGGCACGGGCAGAAGGGACCCCCCCAAGCCCCCCTCGGGGTCTCCACCTTCCCGCCCTTTGGAAAAACAGAGACGAGACACGGTCTGTGTTGGTTTCTTTATTAATTCATAGTCCGATAGCTGGTGTACAGGGAAATGATCTATACATAGGGGCTAAGACAGGGAGATCCAAAAGGCTTGTTTTCATAACAATTAAAAAAAGAAAATAAAAGTAATCTTTAAAACTTCTAAAAAGCTTCTAGTGTGCAGACTGCAGCATTCTCTAGGCTCAATGTTGGGTGCAGCCTCCCCCTACCAGCCCTACAAGCAATCTGAGCGCAAAGCAATGTCACTGCAGGTGCCTGGCACGGTTGCAGCACAGCACATTCCCTACGGCATACACAAGGCCAAAGCACTGGACCCACACACAACTCTATGGTGATGCTACGGAGTCAGCTGTCGCAGTGGGTCTAGGGAGGTTACTGTATGCAGCAAGGGTGATGGATGGAGAGTCTGTGCCTATATGGCTCAACTTTGGGGTGGGGAAGGGGCTGCTTTGCTCTCCAAGGCTAAGCTGGGTCAGTTGCTTTGCTGCAGTGAGGCTTCTTCTTGGCTGCAGGGCAGCCAGGGGCTCTCGCAGCAGATGTGCACCCACTGCGAGGCAGGGCTGCCCTGCCAAGGCCACCACGCCTGAAGCTGGAGGTGGGCTCGTTCTGCACGTGGCCACAGAGAGCAAACTCAGGCTCTGCAAAGCAGGTCCGTGGCCACCTCCAGGGGAAAGAGCAGGGGGTCTCCATGCCACTGTGCTACAAAGGCCAGGCCCCCGCATCAGTTAGGTAAAGGACAGGGTCGGGGACCTGGGACCTACTGCCACTACCTGCATCCTGCACTCCTGGGGTTAAGTATTGCAACAGGTTCAACCTCCTGCCCACCTCTGAGCTGCGTGGGCAGCTCTGCCCAGGGCTGCTCTCCTGCTAGAGCAGCTGGCCCGGGGCTGCCCCAGCCCCAGGGTGACCGCTGGGCTTGGGCTGCTGCCACAGCACCTTCCACCTGGCCAAAATGCTGCTACTGGGGCAGCAGCCCCCATGTCTCTGGGATTGGTCCCGGGAGGGTCAGCATCCAGGGGTCACTGGGCTATATCCTCCCTTGCAGGGAGGCCAGGGTCCCTGCAAAGCCCTTGCCTGGGGTGTGTAGTGCAGGGCTGCTGGCTCCTGCCAGCTCCTGGCTCATCTCCTGAGCAGATATTGTGCTGAGTAGAGCTAGGCACAACCCCATGCGTGGCACAAGCACCCCCTGCTCTGTCTCGTCCTCCGTGGCCCCGAGCACCTCAACACTGCCCTACAGCTTCAACCCAGCTGGAACCAACACAAACTGGGGCTGCACCATGGACAGACCCATGGGACTGCACCTCTAGGCCCCACTCTTCAGGCCAGGAAGGGGCCAAAGGCTCAGGCAGAGGGGCCCAGGGCAGGGGCAGACCCCCTCACTCCTACAGCCTCCCTGCTCCATTCACCAGAGCTGCTCACACGCTCCAAAGGTTTTGCCAGTCCTGCAGCCTGAAGAGGTATTTGGGAGCAGAGCTGTTAGTGCTTTGTACATACTGCTAGAGTGTCCCTAGGGGTTTGCATAGTATTTATCGGTTCATATACACAAGGCTGATTGCTGTACAGTTTACACTTTCAACACAAGCAACGAGCTCAGTGCTCAGCCCAGAGCCCTGCCCTGGCGGGTTGGACGTGCAGGGGAGAGGAAGGGCAGCCCTGCACCAGTGCCAGTCCCTCTGCCCAGGGCAGCTGTGCCCGCTGCAGCCTCCCCTCACTCCCCCGGCCACTGCTGCCCTCCCCAAAACCCAGCACTCACTGAGAGGGAGGAGAAGCGAGTCCAGCAGGGGCAGCAGAGGCGCTGGGGGGGCCAAGCACCTCTCCTCCTGTGGTGAGCAGTTCCATGCTGCCCCAGCTTCCCTCCTGCAGCCGGGGCACGGACCTGGGGATGCATCTACACACGCAATCACGCGAGGGTGGAATCTCCTTCCCTCTCGTTTTCTTCTAGTCCAGCTCTTGCCTCCCAGAGGAGCTGAGAGGATGCCCCTGGTGTGTGCTGCTGTCCCTGGGCTCCTGGCAGCAGCGGGGCAGGGACGGAGGCCCCTCCGTCAGTTTGGAGTACTGTAGCTCATGCGTCTTGCAGTCAGTCAGTCATGCGGATAGGACGGTAAGTATGTCTCATACAGAAATCATGCCATTAGCCTATAGGAACATGTACAGCCAGCCCTGCTCCCCTCCACTCTCTGCTCTCCTCTCCTCTCTTCTCAGGTATGTGTCAGAACGTGTGTGGAGTTCAGTGGTTTGGTGTTGAGGTGCGATCCTGGGGAGACACATACACAGAGAAGGGGTTACCAGGCATTCCTGGTGGCACAGCCTGGAGAAAGGGTGGGCACAGCCAGGTAACGTGGCTGGGAAGCCCCCTCTGCACACTGTGCTCATCCCACATGCACCCATTCTGCCCAGCAACCACGAGACAAGTCTTGGGGAGTGTCAGAGAGACAGTGAAAGAGCAGCAATAAGTGGGCCTGCCTGGAACAGGGAGGGATGACACAGACAGTATTGATGCCCCAGCAGCAGAAAGCAGCAAGCAGGGGCTGAGCTGCACCAACAGCGATGTGGCACTGGGAAGGAGCTGGGCTGGCTGCTCTGGGATGGAGGAGGCCAGCCCTGAACCCCCAAACTCAGCTAGGGTGACTGCACCCCACTCTTCCAGCAGTGAGGAAGACCCCATACATACCCTGAGCACACCCTGGACCACTGTCATGCATGACACAAAACAACAAAAGCAAAGCAGCAGGAGCAGAGCCCCAGTGGGAGGCAGAGCCAGGGACTGTCTGGGAGTGGGGCAGACAGAGGGGATGGGGACAGTGCCTGCATGAACATGGGGCTCACAAGCACAAGCCTCTTCACTGTCACGCACCCACAGAGAGCCCACTAACAGAGTGAAGAGAGCAGGGACAGGAAGGACAGACAGACCCATGCGTGTACAGCAGAGGCTCAGCAGCCTCCTCCCAGGCTCAGGCAGTGCCGGGCAGCTGGGGGGAACACATGCAACACCTTCCCCCAGCACTGCACAGACAGCCCAGAAGTGAGTGGACAGAGCACAGTGATGCAGCTGGGCCCAGGTGTGCTGTGCCAAGCACCCTGGTCTAGACCCACCCCACAGGGAAGGCAGTGGGACCAGGGAATGCACAAAACTCAAGGGGTAATTCTGAGCTCACGTGGGGGATCAGTGGAAGAAATGTCCCAGGCCAAAAGTGCCCTGTTGTCAGCCCTACAAGGGTCATGCTCCTACACCTGCCACTCCTGCATCCCTACTGCCCTGACGTCCCCCAGCAGCACCCCCATCCTGGCCTCTGTGGATCTCACTGCCATCCTCTCTGTGGCTGGCAGAGGCAGCTGCTGCACCTCCCAAAACTGTGCTCTGAGCAGAGGCAGTAGGTCATGGCCCCGCAGAGTGGGACACCCCTCATCTGACCCACAGCTCTACCAAGTGCCCACCTGCACCCTTGGGAAGGGGGTGCCAAGGCACCAGCTCTGAGGGCTGATCCCATCTGCCACAAGGCTGCATTGGTGCTCATGCACGAAGGGGGCAGTCCTGCTCAGACCCCACACAAATGCAATCCAGCACCTGGATTATCCTGCAGCCCAGCATAACCAGGAGTAACAAACCCGTGGCCCTGTCACTGCAGCAGCAACAGCAGCAGGTTACTGCTGTCCACCCTCAGCATTTTGCTGTGGCACAGGAACCCCTCTCTGCAGGCTGAGTACACTTTCCCCAGGAGAATGTGCACGACCAGCAGCATGGGGAGCTGGGGCAGAAAAAAGAGCAAAGGTGGGGTTACCTCAAAAGAGGCCATTTGAGGGGTCACTGCTTCCCCCTTTTCAGGCTGGCTCGTTTCACTATCTGAGCCCCCATCCTGCCCCCGGAGACCTCTGGTTTCGGGACACGCACTCGCACCTCCTCCTGAGGAAGCCGCAGGGCAGGAAGCAGGACAGCACCCAGGTGAACAGACAGACACAGAGAAGAGGACAGGAGAGGGAAAGGCAGAGTCAGTTGGCAGAAGACACCAAGCAAGAAGACTGGGGCAGTGGGCAAGATTTGCTCCTGGAAGTTGGAGAGGAGAGG
>JAWWMP010000060.1:1818240-1907486 GCA_035047865.1 Dendrocincla tyrannina | reverse complement strand
GAGAGGAGAGGAGAGGAGAGACAGAGGGTGGCGTAGTCCCAGAGCCTGAGAGTGCTGCAGAGGTGGTGCTGGCCAGGGCAGGCTGCCTGCAAGGCAGGGCTAAGAGCCACACTGTACCTTGGCCCCCAGACCATCCCGGTGCAAGATGGAGTATTTCATGAAGTGATCCTCCTCAGCCTCCAGGTCTTGGGGCTCCTGCAGGGAGCCCTCCAGAATCAGCTCCTCCTGTTCCTGCCTGTCACCCATGTCACCAGGGCCCAGCTGACGCACCACCTTCCGGATGATCTGTGGAGATCCACACAGCGGGGTGTCACAGCTAGCTCCAGGGCACCACGCATCCCTCCCCACCCAGTCTGGCCCTAGGCAGCATGTGGCACCCTCCATCCCATGAGCTGGAGGAGTGCCGTGACTGTAACCCAAGACAGCCGGGCACCAGTGCCCTGCATGGGCCCCTGGGCTACAGGGAGGAGCGGGACAGCCGGCTGGAGGGGAGAGAAGAAAGGTTTCGGCATGCCCTTGTCCATAGCTTGCCCCTGATCACTCACCTTCTTGGTGATGATATTGCCGTGATCATCGGTGAACTGCTCCTCAGTCACCTGCTCTCCCGGAAGATGAAGGACTTCGTTCCCCTGCAGCAAGCAAAGGAGGGACATCAGGGCATTTCAGGCGTCCCTTCGCAGCACACCTGACACGCACCCGCATCCTGCGTGTCCCCCCCTGCCCTGCCCCTTCGCTGCTCCCCTCCGCATCCTCGCCGGGGCTGGTCCCTCGGCTCCCTGCTCCTTTTACCTTGACGAGGACCCGCCGGCGGACGACCCTGGCGGAGAGAGCCTCCTCATCATCCGCCAGCCCCGGGCTCTCCCCGAGCTCCTTGTCCAGCTCGCGGTGGGCGTGTGTGAGGAGGAAGCGCACTGAGCCCCTGACGATGTGCATGACGTTCTGGCAGCTGACCAGGAGGAAGGCCAGCAGCACCAGCGCGATCAGCAGCTGGGCCAGCAGAGCCCACATGCTGCGGGGGTGTGCGGGTGTGTGTGCCCGCTGTCAGAGCCCTGCCATGCCCGGGGATGGGGCTGCCCCTGCGGGTCTCTCCCTGCTCCGCGGCTGTAACCGGAGCTGGGGGCGGCGAGAAGGCAGCGGGCAGGTGGGGGTGTCCTTGGCTCTCAAAGTCATGGGGCCAGCACTGCCCCGGACTGTTCTGTCCCTCTCCTCCGACAGCGTGCCAGCAGCCTGTCCCTCCTGCCTGCGGTGCGCTGTCCTCTGCCAGGGGACAGACGGAGCCCTGGGCGGCAGCCAGGGCTGGGTGGTGTCATTGGGATGGCACGGGGCTGATCAGGAACACACGGCAGGGCTGAGCAGCCACCTCCAGGCATGCCTGTGCTGCTGGGATGGCTCTGCATGCCCCGGCTGGGGAAAGGTGCTTGCCTCCACCATACACCTTCCGACTCTGTGTGGCTGTGCCATCGTGCCCACCACCCAAGCCTGGCCCCCAGACCAGCTCTATTCCCGGCTCCAGCAGGCTGCTGGGCCAGCAGCCAGGGCAGATACTCAATAAGGGAGCAGTCAGAGAGGGTGGCTGGGTTATAAACGGAGAGCAAGAGCTCAGGTGTCAAGCACAGCGGGCTATTCTGGGCTAGAGGCACCCCTAGGGGCAGGAAGTGTGGCAGGAGATTTCTGCAGAGCTAGCACCCGGTCTGCCTGACTGGTCTCGCAGCAGGCTTCACAAAAGGCTGTCCATAGGGTCTCCACCTCCTGCGGGGCCAAGTGCCCTGCTCTTACCCTCACATGCCCAAAGAAGCGGCTGTCGGCCTCCTCCTGCCAGCCGCCTGTGGGGTGCTGAGGCTGCCAGTCGCTGTCCTCTGCAGAGCTGATCCGCATCAGCTCCACGGCTGGCACCAGGACCTGCTCTTGCTCCTGGCCCTGTGCCTCGGGGGCCGTGGTGTGCGTTGGGAGCAGCCTTCGGGTGACCCCCTCCTGCCAGGAGCCCGCTGTCAGGTCCTGTAGGCAGGAGATAAAGGAGCCTTCTGCATTCCAGTCCCTCAGCCTGGGCACCGGAGAGGGACAGGGAGAGAGAGACAGAGAGAGAGAGGCAGTCAGCTTTGCCGTGGAGTGCTGCACCCTGAGCACCAGCCGAGCTCCGCAGGCACACTGGCACAGCCTGCACCCCGCCAGGTGCTGGCACCCCAGCTCCGGCACTGCCGGGCACCCGGCAGAAGCAGCACAGAACACAGATGCACCAAGGGCACACACTGCACCCCTGCCATGCTCCCTGCCCGCCCCACGGCCTCGCAGCTTGGCTGCCAGGGTCTAAGGCAACGCCGTGCAGCATCGCGGGGCGCTGCCAGGGACCTCGTGGGTCGCTGCCACTGGGAACATGGGAGGAGGCAGCGCAGGCTGGGATGGCTCTGGTAAGCACAGCCGACATGCAGGAGCTGGCTGTCTGCCTGGGCTCCCTCCCGGGTGCTCTGCAAGGAGCCCCCCAGAGCATCACCAGAGAGGCACGAGGCACTCAGCCCAACCACTGCTCCATGTGCCCGGCTCCAGAACTGGAGACCAGCAGGAAGCAAGCAAAGCTGGGAGGCTCTTGCAGCTGGCCCAGCACAGGGCAGTAGCTGGCGAAGCAGTTCTGCTCCCCTCCCGTGGTCACCCTGGTGCTCAGGCTGCAGTACCTCTCTGCACTCTTCTCCACAGCATGGCTAATAGTAGGAGATGTCGTGATCCTGGCTTGCACCTTCTGCTGAACTGAAACAAAAGAGACTTCACTCTCCGGGTCCTGCTCCCCAGTCCCTGGCTGATGATCACCGGCTGGCATCTTCCCCTCTGGCCTCTGCCCTTCCTCCTGCTCTAGAAGGTCAATCAGGCCATTCATGGCATCTGAGTCCACTGTGTCATCCTCAACCAGGTCCATAGAGCCCATGTGGTCTGGGCCATGCACATCTGCCAGAAGCTGCCCTGGGAACCGGCCTTCGCTTGTGGCATCCGAGTCCTCGGCCTTGCTGCACTCCAGAGAGGAGTCCTCAGCAGTCACCAGCGAGGGGGTGAGCCCCGAGGACCACACCTGCATGTCGGACATCTCCATCAGGGCGTCCTGCTCAGTGGCAGCCATGGGGATGGCATCCATGATGGCCACCTCATTCCAGTACTGGTCGGCACGCAGCGGGGATGGCAGTGTGTAATGCAGGGAGGCGGGGGACAGCAGCTCGTCCTGCAGCGAAGCGTAACCTATATGGGCAGACAGAGGCAACGTCTCCAGCAGCCGTCTCACGCACGCACAAGCACGGTGGGGCAGGAGGGAAATGGGAAACAGCCTCTGGGAGGATGCCTGCCCCGAGGACAGCAATGGGCATGCCACAGCCCCCCGTGGCCAGGCTGAGCTCGCTGCCTTCACACGGTCCCTGCAAGTGCTGCCATGCCTCCCTTTGAGTCCTGGGGCTGGTTTGGGCAGGCTCTGGGGCTGCCTGCTCCTGTGAGGAGGACTGGCCTGGTGTTCATGTGGTGCCCCATCCACAGTGCAGGGCACAGTGTGCTCTTTGCTACCCTGCTCCATCAGACCCCAGGTGCCTGCCCACAGCCCCCATCCAGCATCAGCTGGCTGGCAGATAGCCTGGAGTTCAGGTGGCCAGGTCTGGCAGGCACTGACTCCCAAAGCCAAACACTCTCCACAGCACAGAGGAGCGGGTTGGAAGTACCATGAGCAGGGAAGGATGGCCCCGGTAAATGTCACATAACCCCAAGGCCCTGCAGGAGGCAGCCAGGGCCTTACAATCTTGTTGGTGTCTCCAGGGCTACAAGGAGAAGTTATGTCCTTATTACCCAGGGCCATGTGCACAGCTCAGGCACATCCGTATGGACTACAACCAAGCCAGGCAGTCCCACCCATGCAGGTGGCTTTGCTCAGCTTTTTTTTCCAGCTCTGAGCCATTAATTCTTTCTCCACCCCTGGGGATCAGCAGCAGACCCGTTTGGTTCCCCAGGCAGCCAGGGAATGCCAGCCACAGCCAAGGCACGGGGTGCAGCTGGGACCTGCAGCACAGAAAGGGCACCTCACCCCTGTGCAGGAGCCTGGCCAGGGGCATGCAGTGCAGGGCCAGCAAGGGAAGGAGCACGGCCCGTGCAGCAGGAGAAGGGCTGGGATGGCTCCTGCAAGCACGACACCCCCCAGGACGGGCAGTCCCTGATGACATGCAGTCGCTGGAGCAGGACGCGGCTCCCGGAGGGCTCAGCTGAGGTGGAGACAGTGGAGACAGGCAGTGGAGGAAGATGAGAGAAGGAGAGGCCAGGATGAGCTCAGAGGAGAAAGGTGACAAGAAGTGACCCACAGGAGTGCCCGCACCTGGCAGCACTAGGTGGCATGTTTGAGAGAGCAGAACAAGGGGAGAGACAGAGAGGGAGAGAGCGATGAGCCAGGGCTGCAGGGGCAGAGCCACAGTGCAGGGCTGCAGCAGCACAAAGCCCTGCCCCTGGCCAGTGTGCCTGCTCCCTGATGGCACATGCCACAGCCGACTCTGGCTGTGTCCCCACACCCAGGCACGCTCTGCCTGGGGCACAGCACCACAGCCAGGGCTCCGCGAGCTCCCTGGCTACTGCTCAGCTTGCACAGCCAGAGGCACCTCTCACTGGCACACTGGGATAAAGAACACGTGTCAGCCCCACCTGGAGAGTTTCTGAGAAGGCAGTACGACAGGGCCAAGTTCCCTGCAGCGTAAGCCCCAGTGAAGAGGCCACGTCTGTCAGCAACACCTTGTGCCCACTGAGTTCTCAGCGGGTGCAACCTGCTGAGGCAAGACACCAGCCCCGATCTCTCTGCACAGACTGCGACCCCGGGGCCCTCCTGCAGTCCCCACCAGCAGCTGGGGCTCACCATTCATCTGGGAGGGTGAGAGGGAGTATTCCCTGTCCGTGTAGCGCCAGCTGCCCTTGAGGCTGCGGCTCTGCCGACCGGAGCCCTCCAGCGTGTTGACAATCTCGCTGCGGTCGATGTTCCTCAGCGCCGTGTACAGGTTCTCCACTGCGGGGGGAAGCCACTGTCAACAAACTCATCCCTTGGGGCGGGCACAGCCATGCTCCAGATGCCCTCCAGGTGGGCAGGGAGGCACAAACCAGTGCTGCCAAGCCAGCCAGCAATCCCTGAGCATGCACACGCTGCTCTGCATAGCCAGCCCTGCCACCTCTGTGCCTATAAAAGGGCACCTGCCCCTAACCGAGCACCACACAGCTACTCACTCTTGACATTCTTGCCCTCGCGGCTGACCCAGAGGTTGAGTAAGGCTACACTCTGCTCCAGAAGGGAGTTGGGGTTCTCCACACGTATCCTGTTGATGTCATCCACCCCAAACTGCAGCTCACGTGCCAGCTCTGGGGGAAACACCACGTGTCAGTATCGCACCCTCTGGTGCCCAGCACCAGGCTGGGGACATTGTGAAGGGCTCAGCCAGGCCCGGTGCAGAGACTCTCTGTTATTTACAGCTGAGCACAGCAGAACATGCAGGAGCTGGGATGGGGCAGAGATTGAAACCCCCCCCTTGTCCAGGCTGGCTGTGACCACCACAGCAGGGTCTCCTGCTAAGGAGAGGTGTGGGTACTGCCATTCAATGTGTGGCTGCAATGACAGCAGTGACAAGCACAACTCATGACAAAGCACTGGCCTGGTACCCACGTGTGGAAACACATGCACAGCTGCAGGAAAGTTCACTTCAGTGCCCCAGAACACTCCCAGCGTGGGCCCTGTGCAAAGCACAGTCTCTCCACCCAGCAGCTTGCTTCCAGCTTCCCTAAGCATCAGCTTTCCGAGGAGTGTTTTGCATCCTCAGAGCTGTCAGGTGCGGACTCACCAGCCCAGCTGAGGCCCAGCTGTTCTGCTATGTCAACCATCTTCTGGTCTGCCTTGTCTGTGCTGCTCAGAGAGCCTGGGGGAGAAGAGGGAGTCACAGTTTCAGCTGCACAGGGCCCTGCACCAGAGTGGTGGGGGGAATGGGGTGCTGGCTGTGGGGGTCTTGCAGCCCCTTAGGCACAGCACTGCCCTGCAGGCAGGACCGAGGAAACCCACAGGGAAAGGGGAGCTGCCAGGAGTGTGAGTACGACAGGGTGAGCCCAGCCTTTCCACTGGCTCGGGCACCCCAAGCACGGGCGGTGAGTGGGCTCCAAGAGTCCCAGCTGGCTGCGTACCGAAACTGGTCTCGCTCAGGATGCTGTATCGCTCCCGCAGAGACAATGGTGTCAGGGTCCTCCTCCGCTCCTCACTGCCGCTTCCCTGTGAGAGCAGGGACAAACCAAGGGGTCAACAGCCTGGAAAGAGGGCAGCAGCTCTGCCCTGGCACCACTGCTTCTCCCCCCGCCACACAGTGGCATGGCATGGCCATGTGGAGCAGCTGAGGAAGCAAAGCTGACAGCAAGGGCTGCCCCCTGCACCTGGGGGAGGGATGGATCCTCACTGCCCCCTCCCAGAGTGCCAGAGACCCAGCACTGACCTTGGTGCAGGGCGGTATGCTGATGTTCAGGTGGCAGAGCACATGCTGCAGGTCCTCATACTTCATGGCCTTGCGCAAGAAAGACAGGGAGCCGCTGGCTTCCCGGCTGCTGTCCCGGACCTGAGCACCAAAAGCCCAGTTAGGTGGCCTGGCACGAGCCAAGGGCCCCAAGTGCTGCCCAGTCCTGCACCCTGACATTACCTTGATGGGGATGGCAAGACGGTTCTCCCGGAAGGACTGGAAGAGGAAGGTGCGGGGCTGAGTGGCCTTCTTGACAGGCACCAGGTTCCCTGAGAGTTCGACGTGCAAAGGCATCCCCTCTACCACCTGGCAGGGAGCAGAAAACAGGCTCAGACCCTGTGCAGAGCTGCTTCTCCTGCTCCTGGTAACCTGCACTGGCATCAGGCTCCCCTCACTCTGTCAGCCCTCTCTCCCTGCTGCCCTCCACGCACACTGCTGGGGACAAACCTCAATGTCCCTGCTGCGGGCCACCTCAGTGAAGTTCTCATGCTGCTCTAAAGTCTTGTCAACCTTGTCATCAGTCATGCAGTAGCAGCGCAGCCGTCCTTCCCGTGCATCATTCATCTTGGCAAACACCACGAATTTGGCCATGTAGGGCACAGCTGTCAGCTCCTTGTACAGCATGGTGGCAAAGTGCACGGCCTCGGCTGTGCGTGGGCAGTCAGCCAGCCAGAACCTGTGGGAGAGCTGGGTCGGGGCTCTGCCAGGCAAGTTCCCCAGTGGCACCAGTGGAGCTGCCCCCACAACCCTTCCCAGCAGCAAACTGGACTGCAGAGGGTGCCCCAGGAGTTGGGTAAAGATGGAGCCCCATCTGTGATGGGGACCCACCCAAATACAAAGAATGGCCCCCTTCCCTCTGCACACCCTGTTGGCATGAGTGTTTCCTGATGCATGCCAAGGGGGCATCAAGGCTGGAAGCAACTGCCCTGCATGTGGGAATGGGGCAGCACCACAGTGAACACAGGGCAAAGGGCTTCCCCTGGTAAAACCAAGAAGGACCAAGGAGCACCAGATGTGCCCAGATGGACACATGTTTGACCAGGACTCACCTGGCAGACACATTGGTGGTAAAGTTAGCACACTCATTTTCATATATCAGCTTCGTGGTGCCTGTTATGTCTTCCCACTGGGCTTGGGCTGTCCCTCCTGCAGCAGAAAGCAAGGGTGAGCATACTTTTTTCCATAAGCCTGGGGTTGCATCCCCTAGGCATCTGTTCTCTCCAGTGCCCTGCCCTTTCCTTAGCTCCCTGGAGCTGCATCCCCCTGCAGCAGCCCAGCCTGTCCCCACGGAGAGCACATGCAGAGGGGCTGGCAGCCTCACCGATGACACTGCAGAGCAGACGCAGGCTGGTGGTGTCACCCTCGCCGCTGTCTCGTGGGTTGTCCTTCCAGGATGGTGGCAGTGGGATGCGGAGCCCAATGGGGCGGTGGAATTTCCTCCGCCGTGGCTCCACCGTGACAATGGGGCTGAAGGTGGCTTGGTTCCCCAGCAGCTTAGTCACCAGCTCGTCAGGCACAGGCTGTGCCTGTGGGTGGGAAAAAGACAGGCATCAGGGATGGTTTTTCCCCAGGCTGGGGCACAGCCTGACCCTGCCTGCCTGACTCTCTGGGGCTCACCTGCAGGGCCAGCCTCACTTTCTTGGTGACAGCAGCATCTGGGAAGGTGGCCTGTACCATGGGCACCAGTGTGCTTTTCAAACACCCTCCCTCAGGGCCGATCATATCACAGTCCTGGCAGATCCGGGACATGACCACAAAGTAGAGAGGGAAGTCAGTGGTGATGATGCGGCAGACCCTCTTCTTATCCAGCTCCTCCTGGCTCTCCAGCTCTGCAAGGGCAGCGTAGCTCAGTCAGTGCTCGCACACCAAGCCTGTGGCTGTCACCCAGCACACCCCTGCAGCCTCTCAGCCCCATCCCACCAGCAGGGCACCACCCCAGCCCTGCCTGCCCAGCTCACCCTCGTCCATGCCGTTGAGCAGCTGGTCCATGTAGCTCTCCTCGTAGCGGTTGCGGTGCTCCTTCCACACAGAGCCATTCTCGCTGCGCAACACCACCAGCTCCCGGTCTCCGCGCCCGTACGAGGCAAAGTGGGGGATCTCCACAATGACAGGGCTGCAGACAGAGAGGGAAAGGGCACTGGCACCCACATGCTGCCACCAGGACATGCAGGCAGCAAGGTGGCCCTGGGCAGAGCCCATGCTCTGCAGCTGCCGGGGGAAGAAGGCAGAACTGCTGACCTCCCACTCGTGGGGCAATGGGGCTCTGTGCCCAGCAGGGTGAGGCTGGCCAGGGCTTTTCCTGCCTCTGACCTGTTATACTGGAATGACCCACCCCTGGCCAGAGGTGGGACAGCTCCTCCACCAACCCCTGAGAAGCAGAGATGGGCAGAGGTCTTGCCCCAGATGGCAGACACTCCAGAGGAGCCCAGATCCATTCCCAGTCCCGAGGGGTGACCCTGGTGTGGGCAGCCTGACCCTCTCTGTTCCCAGCTGTGCTCACCTGAGGAACTGAGCTCCTGCTGGCCCCAGGGCGATGATCCGGCTGGCCAGACCCTCCTCCTCAGCCAGTGGTGGGGGTGCAGGCAGTTTCTGGGGCTTCACCAGGCGGCAGGTGATGCGGGTGGGTGCGGCACAGGCACGGGGTGGGATGACCACGCGCAGACCGTGGTGCCGGCTGCCCCTCATGGAGCCTCCCCGGGCATCCACCATGAAGCTCACCAGGAACCTGGAGGGCACAGGTGGGCAGGTGGGCACCTTGCAGCGTGGCTGGCGCACAGAGCACGCAGGTGTTGCACAGGCTGGGCACTCACCCTGTGTGCACGGGGCTGGCCACGGGGCTGATGTTGTCTGAGGTCTCAGTGGCGGGGCTGCTGGGGATCAGCGAGTCCTCATCGAACTCCTTGGAGGGCTGTGCAAGGCAGGAAGGAGACCCCATGGGCAAAGGGGCCCATCTGGGCGTGCTGAGCCTGCCCACCCTTACGCAGTGTCACAGTGGTCCCTGCACAGTCCTGTACCACGGGGTGGATGCCCACCACCCACCCCATGCTTTGGCTCTGTGAGGATGGAGCTGCCCCCAGCAGGGGATGCCTGGGGGGCCGTGGCAGGCTGTGTGTCATGCTCACCTCCTGTGGGGACACCGAGGGTGCATGCAGCAGGCTGACTTGCTCAGCTTCTGTCTCCACAGGTCCTACCTGCTCAGTCTCCTCCGCTCTGGTCACCACAGTCTCAGGTGGGACACAGGGGACCTGCAGGACAGCTGGAGACTCCACCCTGGCCAGAGAGATCAGTGACAGCCACTGAAGCAGCAGTCCTGGGTCCCTGAGCCCCCATTCACCCCCACAGAGTCCTGGGGCTGCTGGACAAAGGCAAACAGGAGCAGTACCACATCCTGGTGCAGGCACAGCACTGACCAGCTTTGCCTGCCATGCCAACTGGTGGGGGCTCAGTGATGCATTCCCTGCCCCCCTGGCAGCCCAGCCCAACACAAGGCTGGCCCTGTGCCCTCTACCTGCTCCCTCCCCACCATGCAGCATCTCTTACGTTTGCTCCAGTGTCGTCGTGGTCATGAACTCCAGGATCTCCCTCTTGCCTTCCTGGTCTCTGAGATCGGCTGTCCTGGGTTTCAGTGCCATCAGCTCCTCCTCTGAAACCGAGAGCTGGCTCAGCATGCAGAGGCAGATGAACAAGGGAAACACAGACATCCAGCCCTTGTCCCCATCCCTCCTCAGGGCTGGAGCCAGGGTTCATCCCTGCTCCCACTCCTGGACACACACACACTTGTCCCTTGGGTCTCAGCCGGACACAGAGGGTTTCCTCTCTGCCAGAGGGGGTTTGCTGGCGAGGCCAGGCCCATGTGGTGGTACAGGAGCTGTGGGAGCCATCAGGAGCCTCGACTGCTCACTGACCCCTCTCTCACAGCACCACAGAGCAGAGACTGCAGGGGACACCCTGTCCTTGGATGCCTGGGATAGGGGCATAGGCAGGGCTGGGATTGCACCCGCAGTGGAGGCACAGAGCCCTGTCAGAGCTGCCCAGTGGCCACTAACACCTGCTAACCAGCTCACCAGGGTTTGGCTCTTGCCAGTGCCCTGTGGGAGGGTGTCCAGCACCTCTCAAAGCAAAGAGAGTGCCCCAGAGGTGGGGAGGGGACCAAAGTGGCACAGAGACCCTCCAGCTCTCAGGTTAATCCCTGCTCTGGCCAGCGTGGCACGGGCTGGTTGTGGAGGGGCACAGAACAAGGTTCCTCTGCCTGCCAGGGACAGGGCCTGGAGCCACCAGGGAGTCGGAGTCCTCCTGAGTGGGAGGATGCCCATTCATGCAGTCACACCACAGCAAGCAGCACGAACATGGATGGGCAGGGCAGGATGGCGGGGCTGGCGCTGGGGAGCACCAGCCCAGCAGCAAGGCTCAGCAGATGGACATGGCGTGCGGATGGTTAGTGGCCATGGGGTGAAATGGGCCATTGAGCTGGGGCAGGGGGACACAGTTCATACCCATTACTGTGACATGAGCAGTGCCTGCAAAGTAAGAAGAGGCAAAGGTGAGGTCTTGGGAGGGTGCAGGAGCAGACCAGCTGCAGCTGGGCTGGGAGCTGGTACCCCCCAGGAGAGCAGGGCACGGTGTGGGCTCGGCGTGCCCAAGGGCTCTCCACACACTGTCCCTGGGGCATGGCATCACAGAGAGGTCCAGGTATATCCCTCCTGCATAGTGCAGGGAAGCACCCAAGCCAGGAGGTGCCACCCCAGGAGACTGGTAGGCTCCCCTCATCCTCTCTGCACAACCACTGCAGGAGCCACACAGGTTCCCCACCCCAGCCATCAGGAACACCAGTGCCATCCCTGTGGCTGCTGCCTGCCACACCGACCCAGCCAGCAGACCTCAGGGATGGTGTGACCCAACTCCTGCCCCTCACCTTCATCCTCTGAGACATCCAGAATCTCGTCTACAGTCTCCGGGAAGCTCATGCGGTGCTTGTCACCCACGGGCTGTGGGAGCGGAGCAGAACAGAGTCAGAGGAGGGCAGCCCTTCCCTGGCTGCTCCCAGCCCCAGCCCTCCTCCACAGGGACCTGGTCCCAGCACCCAGAGGGCCTCACCAGGATATCTGTTTCCTCTGTGACAATCTTGAGCACGTCAGTGACGGAGATGTAGCCGAGCCGCTTTGCGATGGCCAGGGGAGTGGTGCCATTCTGCACAAGGAGGAGACACTGGGTCAGCAGCAGCAGCCACAGCAGAGCCTGGGCAGCTGCCTGAGCTCGCCATGGGATGAAGGGGTGTGGGAAGGCATGGTACTCACTGTGCTGATCTCATTGGGAGAGGCACCGTGCTTCAGCAGCAGTGTCACCACGTCTGTGTGGCCCTGCTGTGCCGCTTGGTGCAGGGGGGTGTAGCCCAGCTGCAGGGGAGGACACAAGGCGCTGCCATCAGTTCTGGGAGCCTGCTGCCCCAGAAATGTCCCCAGGCCTCACAATGTGCTTCGTGCCTGGAGGATGAGGGCAGCTCCCTCCCCCATCAACCTGCATGCTGTGGCCAAGGGCAGAAAGGTGCTTGGAGCACAGGACATCTCTGTACCTTAGTCTTGGCATTGACATCAGCATGGTGCTGCAGCAAAAACTTCACCAGCTTGATGTTTCCATAGTGGCTGGCCACGTGCAGTGGGGTATAGCCCATCTGAAAGACAAGATCAGGTCTCAGCCTGTCCTCACCAGTGCTTCCTGTCCTCCTGGCTTGGATATGCTCATCCCACAGGCAAGCCCCCATGTATGAAGGATAAGGCATATGTGTGGGTGTTTCCTGAGAGCCCAAGACCAGGGCAGAGGGCTCACTGCAGACTCTGCTGTACCCAGGGGTACAGGGGTGAGCTGTGGGAGCAGGCAAGAATCATCCCTATAGGGAGGTGGGGGTAGAGTAGGAAGAGCCCCCAAGACTACAGGCAAAATGGTAAGAATGCCTGTGAGAGAGGAGTCTCTTGCACTCAATGTGCTACTTTACCCTGGTCATTGCATCCACTGTGACTCCATGTTTCACCAGCACATCAGCAACCAGCACATGCCCCTCTTGGGCCACAAGGTGGAGAGGAGTCAGGCCACTCTGAAAAGAGGGGAGGTCTCAGCACAGTGGCAGCACCACCGCTGCAGCTCCACCAGCAGACACTGTGTCAGGTCTGCAGCCCGGCAAAGTGACTGATGCTGTGGTGTTGGCCAGCCCAGGGAGCCCCAGGGGCCTGGACCAGCCCCCAGAGCGCTGCTCTGTGCCGGCTCATTCACCTCCAGCCTGGCAGCACACGCTGGGACAACTTACCTTGTTGCCCAGGTTGCCGTTGGCTTGCTTGGAGAAAAGCAGGGCCACCATGTCTGCGTGGCCCTCCTGGGCAGCCAGGTGCAGGGGAGTGACCCCCTGCACGGACTCGGCGTTCGCAGAAGCCCCGTACTGCAGCAGGCTGCTGGCCACCTCCATCTGGTTCTGCTTGGCAGCGATGTGCAGGGGGGTGTACCCATTCTGTGGGAACAGAGCCTCCTTGCAGGGCAGAGCAGCAGGCACAGGAGGGCTGCCCTGCCTAGTTGCCCCCTAAGGTCAGGGATGCTCCCAAACCATCTTCCTAACAAATCAGCCCTGACACTGAGGCTGAATCCCCCTCCTCCAGCCAAGTTGTTTCAAAGAGCACCTGCTCCGGGTTCAGCTATGGGCTGCCCTGGAGTTTTCCACACATGAATTTCTGCATCACTATGCAGCCCCAGGGAGTTTTGGGAGGCCGGGGCAGACAGACACCTCCTGGAACGTGCCTGGCTGAGGAGCAGAGCTCAGCTCCCAGTGCACAGCATTAGTATTCAGGCAGGGACTGCAGGGCCTTGAGCACTGCCCCTGCTGCCACGCTGCAGGAGCAGAGCAGCTGGCAGGCACCCGCTGCCCAGGGTGACGTGCAGGCTGCCGGTGACGCAGACCAGTGCGGGGCTGGCACTGGTACCAGTGCCTGCCCAGCACGTCTGCCGGCAGCCTGCGCAGGGGAGAGCAGAGTGCCAGATGGGGAAGGGCTGGCACCAGCAGCCACTTGGCTGTTTTCAGCATGCAGCTTCTGCAAACAACACAGAAAGCGAGGCGACTGCTGGTCTGCTCCGTGGGGAGATGCTCCCCACGCTCAGGCAGCGAGAGGGGGCTCTCACAAGCTCGTGGGCTCTCTGACTCACTGCTCCAGGGCTGCATGAAAACATTCGTGTGTGGTTTCCCAAACTGCCAGAACGCAGCGCTGCTCTGCAGGACTTGCCATGGAAACACACTCCCCACACAGCAGCCACCACGCTGCCAGCAGGGACCATCCCTGACACAGCCTATCTGCTGGAACAGCATCACTGCCTGGCACCCACGTGTGGTGCCAGGACACACAGGCACGAGCAGCAGGCATGGCGAGAGGCTGGTGGTGACTCCCTTGTACATTCCCCGAGTGTTGAGGGGCAGTGCTGGCCCCAGGCTGGCAGGCACTCACCACACCACACCTCCCCACATCCCCAGGGACAGCCAGGCCAGACTCACCCAGGCTGAGTTGTGCGGGGAGCTCCCCTTGGGGAGCAGCAGCTTGACAATCTCCAAGTTGTTGTGGTGCACAGCCACGTGCAGCGGGGTCAGGCCATTCTGCAGAGGGGGAGAGGGCACGGACAGGTGACACAGAGCCTCTCCCCATACCACACCACTCCTCCCACTGCTGCAGAAGCAGCACTCACCTTCCCTGCTGCGTTGGGTTGGGCATCATGTGCCAGCAGCAACTCTGCCACATCCACCTTCCCATACTTGGCTGCTACGTGGAGAGGGGTAAATCCTTTCTGAGGAGAAAGGCAGCCCATCACAGGGTGGCAGAGATGAGGAGAGTGCTAGGGCATGCTGTGACACAGGAGGAGGCTGCCCCTCCTGCAACAGGGACACTGTGCCACCAGCCTGCCCAGCCTTGGCCCAGCTGGGTGACACCTTCCATGGCCGTGGACTCAGTGGCCTACCTTGGTCATGCAGGTCTGCAAGGCCCCCTTCTCCAGCAGGGCCAGGGCCGTGTCCATGTGCCCCTCTCTGGCAGTGATGTGCAGGGGCGTGTGCCCTGCTGTGGTGGCCAGGTTGGGGTTGGCGTTGTTCTCCAGCAGCAGTTTGACCATGCCGGTGTGGCCGATGCGTGCAGCACAGTGCAGAGGAGTCTGGTCATCCTGCCAGGGAGGCAAAGCAGCTGTTTGGGCACACCTGGACCTATTCTTTTTTGCCATGCCAAAGGGGTCCCAACCTTTCTCCCGCTGTTGCACAGCCCCTGGCAGGCTAGACAGACCTCACAGCCAGAGAGTGAAGAAAGCATCACTGGCTATTCCCAGAGCTGGCTATCACACAGGTTTTCTGTACCTACCTTGGCCTTGGCATTGGCCTTGGCTTTGTTCTGCAGCAGGTACTTTGCCACATCTGTGTGCCCAGCTCTGGCTGCCATGTGTAGGGGGGTCTCCACTTTCTGCACCAAGGACAGGATACAGTGGTGAGGTTCAAGGAAGGGATATGCCTGCCTGCATTTGTTCCTCTGCTCTGAGCAGAGGAGAGCAGTACCTGCAACCTTGGCTGGCCCCTACTAGTCCCTCCTGCCAGCACAAAGCAGAGGGCACCAGGGACTGCTCAGGTGAGCAGAGGACTCAGGACTTGAGCAATTCTCACGTCCTGCTGGCCCCCAACATGCTGAGCTCCCAGAGCCCCAGCCAGGGTGGGTACTCACCACGTTGGACACATTAGGAGAGGCTCCACGCTGCAGCAGGGTCTTGACGATGGGCAGGTGCCCCATGAAGGCAGCCACGTGTAGGGGGGTCAGGCCAGACTGTGAAGAGAAAGGGGCCAGGAGCCAAGGTGGGACTGATGGCCTTGTTAACAGCTCTTCCTGCCCCCTCCTCCCTCTCCCCAGGGTGCGTTCCAGCACAGAGGCAAAATCTGAGTTCCCAGCCTGCTCCAGGAGCCTGGCAGGTCAGTGTAGGGGGAACACAGAGAGCTGCTGTGTTCCAGGCATCTCCCTGCCTTGCAGCTCCAAGAAAGGTTCCTAGGGACCAGCAGAAGCAACAGGGCCATCTCCTCCTGCTGCCCTGCCCGCTCTGCCCAGGTACCAGCTCACCTACCTCTGTGACAGCATCGATGGAGGCACCCGTCTTCAGCAGCAGCTCCATCACACGGATGTGGTTCTTCTTGCAGGCGATATGGAGGGGCGTGAAGCCATTCTGCAGGCAGGCAGGTGAGCAGTCACTTGCAGGAACACACTCTCTCCCTGTCTGTGCCCCCCAGCCCAGCCCTGCCCGCCCTTCCTCACTCACCAGCGCTCTGGAGTTGGGCTTGGCACCCTTCTCCACCAGCAGCTTGGCCACTCGGTGGTGCCCGCAGTGTGCGGCCACGTGCAGGGGTGTCAGGTGGTCGAGGGTGATGTCGTCGATGTCGGCGCTGTACTGCAGCAGCAGCCGCACGCAGTCCACGTGGTCCCCCTGCGCTGCCATGTGGATCGGCGACAAGCCGTTCTGCGGCCATGGAGTGGGGGCTCAGGGCTGGGCCAGAGGGGCACTGGGCAACCCACCCAGCCCCTGCAAGGCACCCCGGGTCGCTGGTTCTCTGGGGTGCTACCAGAGAGCAGCCCTGACACCCCTCACTGACTTACAGGGGGACAGTGCTGAGTGGAGGGCAAGGCATGAAGAGCTGTGGCCATTGGGCAGGCTGTCCCCAGGCCATCCCCTTCTCAGCACTGGTTCCTTTGGAGTATGAAGCCCTCAGGCAAAGGACTCCAGCAAGGGCCAAGTAGGTCAGGAAGCTCCTTGCCCTTTGGCAGGCCAAAAAAGCCCCAGCCCAGCCACCGGTACCATCCAGCAACTGTGCACAGCTTGTTACCCCCCTGTGCTGCCCTGGGACCTGGCACCAAGCACAACCCCACTGAGTCAGATGGGTACCTTTGTTTTGGCTTGAATGGGAGCCCCGTGGTCCAGGAGGATCTCTGCAATTCGCACGTGTCCATTGCGGGCTGCACAGTGGAGAGGGGTCAGCTCATCCTGGGGAGACACAAGGGTGCAAGGGCTCAGCATCCCCAGCAAGTCTCTTGCAGGATAAGCACTGGCCACAGGGATTTCAGGGAGGGATGAGGTGCTCCCACCTTGGTCCTTGTCTCTATCTGGGCACCACGGTCCAGCAGCAGCCGCACCATGATGATGTTGCCCCGGCGGGAGGCGATGTGCAGGGGAGTGATCCCGTTCTGTCAGGGACAGCAGCAGTGTCAGAGTGAGCAGCCCCTTCCCTTCCAAGGAGGCACGGGGTGAACAAAGGAGAGAGGGCAGGGAGAGCTGCGTCCCTGCCCAGGGATGGCTCAGGGGAACAGCTTGTTTAACAGGCTGTGCAGCTAAAGGCTGCAGACAGAAGCTACACAGAGCTCTCACGAAAGCACCAGCTCATGGACTGGGCTGCCCCCATGGGTCCAGATGAGACACCCCAACCACAGGGACTATGAGCTCTGCCCTGCAGCGACAGCACCAGCTTTCCCTCAGCCTGGAAACAAGGTCTCCAAGAGCTTTCACATGGATGCATGGCTACTTCCAGCAAAAGGGAGGCACAGGAGAAAAGGCTCGTGCTGTTTGCTAATTGCAGCTCCCCAGACATGCATCAGTGCTACCTGCTGCGTGGTCCCACCTCACCTGTGTACCCTGGCAGCTGCTGCTGCCCCTGCATGGACAGGAGGCACAGCATTCTCCTCTGGTGCTGGAGTAGCACCAGCCCCAGTAGCTTCCCACCCTGCACTCACCTGGGGTGTGAAGTTGACACTGGCTCCACGGTTCAGCAGTAATTGGGCCACGCTGAGATTCTCATAGTGGGCTGCAATGTGCAAGGGGGTGAATCCAGTCTAGGGGAAAGAAGGAGGGATCAGCCCAGCCAGACAAATGCTCCCTGCTGGAAGGATGGATAAACACAGCATACCAAGCTGCTGTTCTCCCTGGGGACATGGGAAGCTCCCAGAGCCGGGATGGGAGAGCCACACACCTTGGAGAGGACGTCAGCATTGGGGTCGTTCTGCAGCAGCACAGCGGCCGTGCGAGTGTCGTCGTTGCGCGCTGCGATGTGCAGGGCGGGCAGGCGGACCTTCCCCTTCGTCCCATAGTTGATGAGGTGAGCAACCACGTTCTCGTGCCCTTGCTGGAGAGCCACAGCTAGCGGCGTGAAGCCATCCTACCAAGGAGAGGCAGGTAAGAGGGGGAGAGCCGTGGCAGGACCCGGCACATCCCACAGCAGCCCCCACAAGCAGGGCCACAGGCTCCCCTTGGAGGATCTCACCTCTGTGGCTACATTCTGGTTGGCTCCGTTTTCCAGCAAGAACTTCACCACTTCCAGGTGGTTCTCCTGCGCTGCCATGTAGAGAGGCGTGAAGCCTTTCTGCAAACACAGGGCCATGCACATCAACACAACTCTTCCAAGAGTTTCTCGACTTCCTTGCAGACCTACCTATCAACACCCACACCCCCAGCTCACTGAACTGGGGCAAAAGCATCCCAGTGTGGGTGTGAAAAAGCAAAAAAAACCAAACTGGCAATGGTGAAGCAATCACAGAGAGCTGGAGCCCAAGGCTCCACACATCCAGAAAAAAAATAGGTGATGATTTGTAAGAGTCAACCCAGGAGACACTGCCTTCTGTTCACTGCCACTACTCTTCCCAGCTTCAGGGGTGTTTCTCCCACCAGGCAAAATCTAAAGAGCTTGCAGTCCCACCAGGTCCAAGGAAGAGAGTGCAAGGGAGGCACAGTGTGTGGAGCTGCAGGGGTTGCTGGAGATCCCACAGCTGTGCCAGGGAGGTATCAGCCATGACTCCTCCCAGGACGAGTCCTGCATGCTTGTGTGTGCTGCCAGGGACTCCCTCAGCAGAGATCGTGCTGGTCTCCCCATGTGCCTCAGAACTCCCCACATTGAACACTCATCACCTTTCAGGAGTCTGGCAGAGCAGCTCTTGCCCCTGAACAGAACTAGAGAGAAACTGCAAAGTGCTGCTGAAGTGCCCATGCTGGGCACAGTTCCCACCCTGAGGACACCCCCATCATGCACGATGGGAGCCTTTCCCCCCTACCTGTGACTGTGCGTTGACGTTGGCCCCATAGTTCACCAGCTCCCGGACCACGTCCTGCTGTCCAGCCAAGGCAGCAATGTGCAGGGCTGTGTTTCCCTTCTGAAAGACACCACGGGGCAGAGCTCAGGGGCTGAAGCAGCCCACGATGCCACGGAAAGGTGGGCCTGACATGTGCTAAGAGGCATGCAAACAGAGCAGCTGGCCAAGAGAGCCTGTGGGGGGCTGTGCAGCCCTCGCTCCATATCCCATCCCTGCTGTAGTCCAGCCAGCCACCCCTCCCATGTGCTGGCCAAGGAAGGGAGTGATTTCATCTCTCCCATGAAGTTACTGGCAGCAAAAGCTGTATGCACTGTCAGGCACTGTGCATCTCCAGCACTGAGAGCTGAGAAGGGTAGGGAGGATGGGGGAGCTGAACTGGCAGTCTTCAGGCAAAGCTGCAGCGTGTGCCCTGGCAGCCAAGGCATGCCAGCAGACCCAAGGGAGGATGAGCAGGCTGGAAAATGCAGACACAGGCTCTTCCGACTCGTGCCTTTGGGTGGTGTGGCAGAATGCCAGACTCTGCTCCGTGTCCAGAGCCCTGTGAGAGCACCGGGGAGGTGGCAAGTGTGGCCCCCTCCTGTTCTTGCAGCCCTTCAGATGATGCTGGAGGCTGCTCATTTGTCAGCCCTGCTTCCCTGTGCCCTTGTCTTGCTTGTCACCAAGCAAGAACCACACCCCGCTGTGGTGATGCACGAGAGAACAAGATGTTACTCAGGGAGCACCAGAGCTTGCCAGGTTTGTGGCAGTGATGCTGGGGCCACCTCGGTGCTGCAGCATGCAGGGGCTGCCCAAGGCAGTGAGGGCTGACCTGGGGAGGAGCTGTTAGTAAGACAGCACTAGCACAAGCTGTGGTTTATGTTACTCCCCTCTCAAGCTCACAGTGGCCCCCACAAGGGAGAGGCACCTCACACCCACCTGGAGATGCCCAGCATGGCTTTGGCTGTGCTCAAACCAGAGCCTGGCCCCAGGTCCCAGCCCAGAAGCTTTGCCACTGGGAGCAGACAGCAAACAATTGGATTCACTGGCAGCAATGGCAGCGTGTGGAGCTGCGAGCAGTGGGGCCAGACTCCCTTGTGCTTACCTTGGTCGTTGTCTCCAAAACAATCTCCTTGTGCAGCAGCTCCACCACCATTTTCACGTGGCCCTCCTTGGAGGCCAGATGCAAGGCATTCAGCCCATTCTGGAGGGAGCAAAGGCAGGAGAGGGGAATGAGGCACCATCTGGGGCTGAGGCTCTCTGGGGAGCAGCCTGCTCTGAGCTGCTGTGCAGACACGGCTGTGGGCACTTGGACCACGCTGGAGAAAGGCTGGTGGGAGCAGGAGCCTTGAAGCACACCAGCCATGGTTTCATGCTGCCAGGAAAACTTCATGCAGCTGAACACTGAGCTGCTGACTAATGCTGGAGGTTTCTCCAGGACCAAAACACGCAGCCCATGTAGGTGTTTGCCTACGGATGGGTGGTACCACAGCTCAGCTCAGCTCTAGGCACAGGCACTGCCTCAGTCCTCCCTGCTCATGACACATCCCTGATGTCAACCCCTGTCTTTGCTCAAGTGATTTTTCCTCACAGTCAAGCTTTTCACATATATAGCACAGAGCTGAGCTTTGTGCACAGCCCAGAGCAAGGAGGCACCTCAGCTGCTGTGTAAGTGCACACACAAACCTTAGATTTTAACATTTACACAGACAGACACGCATTGAGAAGCCCTGCCTGGGACAACAATTCTATCTAGCAACAGCCAAATTTAATTCACGACAGTTCAGGAGCTTCCAGTCTAGCAGCTGGCTTCTTCCTGGCTTTCAGACTGCCCACCAACACCCCTTCCTGCAACAACCCATCGTTGGCTTTGCTCTCCCAGGGTTCAGCTGCAGCAGAGAGTGCACAGAAGATGTTGGCTGTGCCACTGTTAAGCTCTACCAGTTCCAGGAAGTTTCCAAAGAGCTAAAGTGACTTCTCAGGAACATGTCTGTGTGTGTCCCAGTTTAGCTTGCCTTTTTCCTACATGTGGAACCTGAACACTAGGAGCAGAGAGCTGGTCAGGGCCCCTTTGGCATCCCTGGGCTGTCAGAAGGAGGTGTCAGGTCAGGCAGCACCCTCAAGGCTACAAAGACAGCTCCTGCTCTGTTATTTCTGACACCCTCTGCCACTTCCCAGATGCAAACAAAAAGGCTGGGATATTTACTGGAAAAGAGGCTAAATGCCTGGAGATGCCACTTTCCTCCTTGTCCCTCACTTCTCCCAGGTGGATGCACCAGGTTTACTCACCCTGCACAGTGTTGTCACATGGCAGAGGGACACGAGCTCCTGCCCAAGTACTCCACCTCCCTACCATCTGTTTGGACTCCTGACTGGAATGGTAGCTGACAGAAATGCTTCACCCCTTGAATATAGGTAGGGGAGCAGAAAATGCTCAAGGAGGCTCCAGTTCCAGCCCTCAATACTCCAGCTGAACTCAGAACAGCTTCAGGAGTGTTGTCAGACTGGAAAAGGGTTTTCCATCCTTTCTCATTCCAAGCACCAGTTGTCCAGGAGCACAGTTAAGAGTCACAGACTCTTTTGCTCAACTCTAATTATAGCAATAAGAACAAAAACCCATGGGCTTTCTCAGCACACCAACTCCAGCGTTTCCTCAGGCACAAAAGGCCTGTTTTCCAAGGGGAAATGAAGTGGGAATGCTGCAACACCCACAGAGCAGTGTCACTGAAAGGAAATACCCCCGAGCCAGGTCTGGCTACACTGAGTCCATGTTCTCTGACCCAGCCCAGTCTCTTTGATGAAGGCACAACCTCATACAAATGATCACTGACACCCTGTTCTCACAAGGGGTAAGTGGCCACAGGCATGCAGGCTTTTTCTCAGGTACCCTTGTGTAACCTGGAGTGCAAGACCACAGATGCTCAGCTGCTCTCCTCAGCCCATGTGCCCTTTACCACAAAGGATTCATAAAGAACCTTTTGAATGCTGAAAACCTGTGACAAACCATTATTCTCTGCCCTAACAGCAATAAGGACAGCGTTTGCAGAAGATTGCTTCCATAGGTGGCCCACTGGTATTTCTGCTCCAGGAACAACACAGGCTGTTTTGCACATTTGCTTTGGTTTGACAGCTCATCTGACCCAAAACCGCCAGAGGACGTGTGTAGTTTGAAAGGTGCTGTATTTTCCTCACCAAGTGGTGCAAACACTTCCCAGAAATCCCAGTCACTGGCTGCCAATGCGACAAATGCAGCCCTACAGGAAAACACAGACTGCACTCAGCCTGTCCCCAAGCAGGGCTGGCCACCCCAACAAAGACATCTCCTGGCATCCATGTGCCAGCACAACGCTGGTGAGAGTCCTGGCAGCGAGGTGCACTTATCCTCAGGCCTCCAGCTTCTTGTGGATGAGATGGGAGCGTGCTGGAAGTTGAAACAGGAGAGATGGAAGATGAAGACACGGATGCAGATGGCAGCGGGATGAAGATCAGATGGCATGTCAAGGTCTCTGCACTTGAGTAAGAATACAGGGCCTGTGGGATAGGTCTGACCACATATATCCCTCTTTATTCTATACAGGACATGTGAGGTTGGACCTTTCCCACAGGTCTGATATTCCTCAGAAGGAAACCCCAAAGTGCCATCTAACCTCTGGGGGATGGCAGGAACCAGTGCAAAGGCATCACTGAGAGAAGAGCCTCGTACTGCTGTAGCCACTCGCCCCCCATCACAGTGTCAACCTCCTCACCAGCACTGGAAATCTGGCTGGAGACAGGACTTGAAGCTGGTCAGTGGAACAGCTGATGACTGACCATCTCTCTGGGTGAGGAAGAAGTTCAAAGCCACCATCTTTAGCTCGTGGCTGGGTCTCCCTGTTGTAATTCTTTGCAGAGCCCTCTCCAGAAAAGCCCTCTCCAGAACCACATATTCCTCTGCACTAGAGTGTTACAGGACCAGTGGATGCAGAAATCCTCCCTCTGCTCTTGGGCTCGCTATAGGAAATGAGGGAAAATCCGTGGTGGGCTCTGCTTGTGCCTGTCCCCAGTAACTGCACTGGCCACGGTGGCACACAGACCATAGGTCTGAACTTCACCTGGTCTGGGGGCTCGATACGAGGACAGGTGAATGTGCCTTGGTACTCCCTGCTGTGTCAACCCCCCAGCACCACCCCTGCTCCAGAAAGCAGCCAGCAGTGCCTGCCTGCTCCCCCTGCCCAGGCTGAGCCCCCTGAGTCTGTCCCTGCCCCAGTTCAGGCTCAGCCACTCGCATTTGGCAGCTACACAGATACAGAATGTTCTGACGATGATGTGCAAACAATTGCTTGGTGCCTGCAGCTCTTTGTTCCCGAGCCGACCTGTCTCTGCTCTGGATAAGGAGGGCTCCTCCTGCCCGACACCTCCCAAAACGCCACGGCTGGCATTGTTCAAACATTCCCTGCTTGTGATCAGCTGCATCTTCTGGCGATCTGAAAGCCTGAGCATTGCAGGCAAAGGGAATATTCCCCAAGAGCCACTCCTGTGGTGTTCCAGGCACTGTGCTGCTCCTCACAGCTATCTGCTCTGCCCTCTGAGAAGCAGCTGAGCCCCTTCCAGATGTCCCAGTTGCTTGTCACACTAAAGGAGCCCTCTCTGCTTACCTGTTAGTGTCCTTTGCTATGCTCCAGCCAGTACATCCAGGCTCCCTGGATTTTTATAGCTATTGCTGCCCTCCTGGCCCCAAAGAGATCTGCTCCAGATCTGCCTTCTGGTCAGTGACATTTTCACACGAACTAGAGATGGTACCCGAAGCCCTGTGGGTTTCACCTACCTGGTTACAGGTGTTAATATCTACCCCATTCCTGAGGTGATCCAAGGCTTTGTCCAGATTCCCGGATCTTGCAGCTCTCAAGAAACTGGTTGCAGCATCGGCCTTGGGGACAAAAAGAAAAAGCATAAAACTCAGAGTCCTGCTGTTCTCCCCCACCACCAGTACTGGGTCAGCTCTTTGCTCGGCTGCAGAGAACGTGACTACAGAGACCAGGCAGAAAAGGCAGAGGCCAGGCAGGTCACAGTGGGAACAGCTGGGAACTGCTGAGGTACCCCAAATCAGACAGGAACAAAGAGGGCTGGGACCTGGACTTAAAGTGAAGAGCATCCAGATGTCAGGGCTGTAGGTCTGCAGCTCATCCCAGCACTGTGGGGACAGTAGAGAGGGAGCTCCTGCCACCCTGGCATCCTCCCTTGGCCCAGAAAACTCCTCTGTGCCTGGGCTGAGGGAGTGCAGCGATGGAGCTGTGGTGAGCCCACCCCTCCCCTCCTCCAGGAGCCACTGGGTAGCCACAGTGGTGGGCTCAGGGATGGGCACCAGGGACAACAGCCCCAGCTTTGCACCTTGCAGCTGTGAAAGTCACAGCCCTCTTTTCTGACAGCGCCTCCCTGCACTGCTACACCACAGCCAGCCCAGGCAAGGCACAGCAATACTTGAAGCAACACTACTCAGCAGTGTGAGGCAGCAAATGAAGACAATGGCATGGCTCACCAGAAGCTGGAGAACAGGGTGGAAATGCAGCGATGTGGGTCTGTGACTCTGGGACCTTGGACTGGTAACTGCAAGCCCAAGGGACTCTCTGCAGCCACGAGCCATGAGACCTCCATGGCAGGGGTGCAGGACACACTCCTCTGCCCTCAGAGAAAAATCAGAAGCCTTCTTGTACCACTCACACTGGGACTGACCAAGGCACCTCCTGTGCTAGGACAGCCTCCATCCTGTCACTCCTGACCATCCTGCAGTGCCCACAGCCTGGTTGCAGAGGAGCACCCAGGACTAGGAAGCTCCTGGCCAGGAGCTGGAAGCAGCACAGCCACAGACAAAAGCACAGGAGGCAGACCCAGGGAGGAGGATGCACCACACAGGTTCTTCCCTTCTCTTTGCAGTCTCAGATATTTGAATTGGAATTTTGCAGCAGCACAACTCAAATGCCTTCTGCTCTCTTCCACCTGCCTCCCTCAGCTCATCCTTTCTGCCTGACCCTCCTACCCAGAGAAATGCAGCCCCCCAGGACCCTGCTCTCCCCCACAGATGGAAGGCCCACAGACAGGGCATCCTGGCCCTGCTGGGCTGGGCACAGAGCTCAGCCCAGGCTCCTGCAGCAGTGGAGGGTGCCATGGCCCCTCCAGGAGCTGTAGGGGACAGGGGGCATGGGGCAGGACCACTGTGCCCCATCCTGGTGAGCAGCCTCTGCGTGCCAGGGGGACACGTGCTGGTTGCATGACCTCCTGTGCCAGCTGGCTCTGCTTGCTGCCACCTCAGAGGAGAGCCCTGTCCCCAGAGGAGAGCCTTGTCCATCAGAGGAGAGCCCTGTCCCCAGAGGAGAGCCCTGTCCCCAGAGGAGAGCCCTGTCCATCAGAGGACAGCCCTGTCCCCAGAGGAGAGCCCTGTCCATCAGAGGACAGCCCTGTCCATCAGAGGAGAGCCCTGTCCATCAGAGGAGAGCCCTGTCCATCAGAGGACAGCCCTGTCCATCAGAGGAGAGCCCTGTCCATCAGAGGACAGCCCTGTCCCCAGAGGAGAGCCCTGTCCATCAGAGGACAGCCCTGTCCCCAGAGGAGAGCCCTGTCCATCAGAGAAGAGCCCTGTCCCTCAGGGAAGAGCCTGCAGGTCCCCAGCAGAGCTGTGGCTCGGGGAGGTGCGTGGGCACAGGGGAGACGTGACGTGTCCCCTCAGTGCTCTGCTCACACCAGAGGATGGACTGCAAGAGGCAGAAGGCGACACCAGCGCTGTGCTCAGAAGGGCACGCTCACCCTCCAAGCCCTGCAAGCTGTCTGGGCTCCACTGGGGAAGCACCGACAGCTTCAAGCAACAGGCTGAATGCAAAGAGCTTCTCCAGCTCCAGACCCTGCTAGAAGTCTCTGCTTCCCAGGTCAGGAGCGAGGACGAGGCAGTCCCTCAGCCCTGCTGCCAGCATGCCAGCCACAGCACAGACCTTCGACAGCAAAGCCCTGGGAAAATCAAAGCTCAGCTCAGCCAGGCTCAGCCACCCATGGCACACACATGGAGCTCGGAAGATTAATATGGTAAAACTCCACATGGTCCGGCAGCAAAGGGGCTCCTAAAGCCCCAGCACGCCCAGCAGCAGAGACTACAGGCAGAAAGCAAGCAGAAAAGCAAAGCAGAGGTCTCTGTGGGCACGAAGGAGAAGTGCCTTGTATACTCACAGCCACGTCTGGACCGGACCTGCCCTTTCGTGCTGCCATAGCCCGGCACCTCGGCTGAAACCTGAGCCTGGTGTCCCCTCTCCCCCTCCTTGGTTATCTACTCCCCAGCTTTGAGAGAGCCAGTAAGTTACATTGCATTCTATCTAAAAATACAGGCTCCGTCCTCTCTCCAACGCAGACCCTGAAGGGATCGCCAACTGCTAATGGAATTTGTTCATTTTCTCTCCATTATTGTGTCAGACAGGATATTTAATACCAAGCTGCCTCCGGAAAGCAAATGACTGCTGCCAAGCGCAGGGAGTGGGTCAGAGCTGCAGGTACCACCTTGGGAACAGCAGAGGAAAAGCAGCCCCACAGACATGCCCAGGAGCCTGGCATCTCACAGGTAACTCCTGCCACACAGGAGAGGGGTTGTGGTTCCCTCCTGACCCTCTGGGGGCTGGGGCTGGGGTCTTGGAGAACGTGCCAAGGCTGGAGTGCATCAGAGGTGCTGCCCTTTTGCTCCCTGTGCTCAGCATGTCCCTTCCAGAGACACACAGAGAGGTGCAGGGCATCAGACACCACCAGTCAGGCCACACACGCTGCCAGAGAAGAAGGGGTAGCTCAGCTCAGGTGGTGAAAGCAGAGGAAATGGATCCACAGTCATATTGTCCTTCTGCTGTCAGGCTGCACGGTGGGACTGCCTGCCTATTGCTCAGGGCAACTCGCTCCCCTGGGAAGAGGAGCACGGGCTGGGTCACTGCCACCTCCCCAACTTCAGGGAAAGGCAGCAGCGACAGCAAGAAAGGCAGAGACCCCACGGACACAAGTGGATGTGCACATCTAGAAGATACACACACACACACACACATCCCAGCTGGCACCACCCCAACACACCCAGACACAGACTCACTGCACAGTCACACCCACTGACAAGCACAAAGCACAGCCCAGCCCTGCCTGGAGCACACGCAGAGTCCCTGCTGTCCCTGTGCCCCAGGACACACGCAGAGTCCCTGCTGTCCCTGTGCCCCAGGACACACACCAGCTGCATCCAGATGCAGAAACTGCCTCTGCTGGGATTCCTCTCTTTGGAGTTCACAGGGTTTCTTTCCAGTGGCTTTTGCCTCCCTAGCAGTTTTTCAGGCAGGAGCTCTTCCAGGGAAGAAAACGAACTGCCCCACTTGCCGCTGAGTACCTCTTGCACTCTCACTAAATCCTAAATTTAATCTGCTAAATCCTATGCACAGGCGTCATGCTCCACAGACCTGTGGACAGCCAAGCTGTGAAGTGTCAGGAGGCTGCTGCCAGCAATTCCCCAAGAAAGAAGCCTCTGATCTGGACATGGATAAGTCCTCCAAGACCTTCTAAAGTCAAAAACATAGCACAGCACATCAGATTGTGCTGTTCTCTTTCCCTTTATTTTCTTCAGGAAAATTCTCCCCTTTTCTGCTGACAGTATGCGTTTTTCCCTATCCCTCTGCCCTGGTTTCAGTCAGGATAGTTTTAATTTCTTTCCCTCACCCTGTGTTGGCCCTGATGAGAGGTTTCCTGTGTTCCTGTTCACAGGTGTCCTCCTGCTGTCACAACATGAATGGCACCGGCCCCTTCACCCCCACAGGAGGAGCCTGGAACAGCCTGAGCCCTTTGCATTGCAGCCATGGCCAAGGCAATAAGCAAAGGGGAAGTTTTGCCAAAGCAGAGGCTCAGGCTGGATGTCAAGGGCTGCAGTCAGAGGTCCAGTAAGCCTGCTGTGTCTCTGGCTGTGGTCCTGCTCCCAGGGAGGAGCTCCACCAGCTCCTGCTGCCCACCACCGATAACGAAAGGGAGGGTCTCAGCACCCTGCGAGAGGTGGCCAGGCTTGACAGCAGCCCACTCTGTTTGAGCTGCTAAATGCTGCAAGGAGATGATTCCCAAGTACAAATGAGTTCAGGGGCCTGTGCTGATCTCACAGTGTTTTCTGGGACACAGAGATAGCAAGACGCAAGTCGCCACACTGTTCCAGCCTGGCAAAAGGCACACGTGCATCCTGCTGCACTGCCCTCCTTACCCTGCCTGCCCACTTGTCCCTCCAGCTGGGCTGCCGTGGACTGGTGGAGCAGAGGGCAGAGGAGGTCCAGCAAGGAAACACCCCAGGCTGGGCAGCACACAATCACCCCAAAACCCAAAGAGACTGGCAGCGAGATGCAAACCCAAATCCTGGCACCAAAGCCCTGTATTGCTATGGGCATCCTGCCTAGATGCTGTGGAAAAGTCCAGCTCACATCTCAGAGGTCATCCAGTAGCTTCCAGCTGCCAGTGCCAGTGTGCTGGAACCTCCAGCTGCCACCTGGAGAAGTGTGATAAACCTTGCAACAGCCCCTGGTGTTTGCTTTGATATTTCCTCTCTCAGCTGGGCTCGTGTCCAACAGCGGGCATGGCCCCCACCTGGGGCACTGCTTCCAGCAGAGACAGCAACACCTCACATCCCTGCAGGGCTTCACTCTTAAGCAGCTGCCCAACCTGGGCATTTCTCTGGAGCCAGAGCTCATTTGGACCTCTGTGCCTTGCAGACACCAAGTACCCTGGTGTGCAGGTGATAACCTCAACCCTTTCTCATCAGATGAGGAGAATTTGTCAGTCCTGGAAACACACTAAAAGAGGTGGCAAGATTAGGAGCAGTCAGAGGCTACACCTAAGGTCCCTGCAGGATGATCAGGGAAGATCAGGAAAATTGAATCAGAGATTCAACTCAAAATGCTCAGAAATGGAAACCACACTGCCCATCTTGCAGGAACTTTCTCTCCTATGTGTGTTAACAGAAACTGGATGCTCTCAGTGGTCCCTGCAGTGGAAAGAAAACCTCCTGGCAAGTTTCTGCCTTCTGAGTAGAAGGCAGCATTCAGCAGAGCACAGCATCTCCAGAGAGGCCACAGTAGCAAAGCCTCAGGCAGGCAGGCAGCCAGCAGAACATGGAGAACAGGCAGATACTGCAAACCCAGATGAAAGAGAAAAGCAAAGGCACCAGGAAAATTCACCCAATGAACAGATAAATCCGTATGCCCAAGTTCTGTTCTCTCACCATCCTGCCCTCTGCCCACTTGATTTAGGATATGTCCCCGGATCTTAACAGAACTGATGACAGTCAAGGCATGAGAAGTCACCTCTGGAAGGCATCTGCCAAGCCAGTTTTTTCTCATTTCATGCACCAGCCTGAGTAAACCCTTTGTCCATCCTCCTTTCTGCTGAGTGGAGATTTCACAACATCAGAGGTCACAAGAGGTACCACAGGGGTCGGTGGCTGATATGCCCAACAGAGATCCCCAGGGCAAGATGCAAAGGGAAGCTCAACCACGTTGCAGCAGGTGAATCAGAGCATGCAGGGAATGAAAGATCTGTTCATGTTCCCGAGCAAAGGGCTAGTAGGGTTGGAGAAGAACCCACAACTGGCAGAGGGGAAATCCAAAGCAGAAGGAGGGCCCTTGGCAGGTTTGTGGGAAGGGAGGTAACTTGTCAATTAGCCTTTTGACAGTGCTGAAGAGGGGGCAAGCTTTCAGGTGCCAGCACCAGGCTGGCCTCTCCACCATGCACAATCCTCCATCATTACATAATCATGAGTAAAGGGCTTTTGGAAAGCCCATTTTGGTGCACTCCTCACAGGAGAGGTAGTTCTGGGCTGTCACTGGTGGGGCAGCTCAGGTTAACTCGGTCCCTGCTGACACTGTGGGATGCAGACAGCACCTGCATTGCCATTTGGCTCCTTCCTTCCTTCCTTCCTTCCCCCTTCATGGGTCCCCTTTGCTGGAACAGGTTCAGAACTGTGAGGAGGGCAGATAGCAGGAACAGCTTTATCTGCACTGACCAGGGCAGCAAGGAGTTGCCTCAGCCAGCAGACTGATCCTTGTGATAAATACCCCCTGGTGCTCCAGCCCACAGCTCTGGGGAAGCCTCCCCTGGCAGTGCCTGCCTGCTGCTCGCAGGCTTTCTGAACAGTGGGGTTGAGATCTTGTTCTGTCATTCGTTCCCTATCGATTCCCCTGTGGAGTACAGAGCTGGGTCAAGCAGCAGTGAGTGGAGAGAGGAATGGGGAGTGGTCCAGAGACCTGGGCAGGGGAAGGAGACCAGGACATTTGTCCCTTCTCACAGAGCCAAAGTGAGGCAAGAATTAACACAGCCCCTGCTCCTGCCAGCTGAGGCCATGCACACCCAGGGGAAAGCTGTCACTCTCCTTTGATGTTAGCAGGAGCCTCTGCTCTCTGCATATCCTGAAAAAGAAAAGCTATTTTTACCTCATCAGAAAATATATAGAGTGTGACTGAAGACAATACATGAGAGCTTCTTGCTCAGGCACTACACCTCTTCTAACAGCATAACAACACTCACAGCTGCTGAGAGAGATGCAGCAGAACAGCAACTGCTTTCTATCTCCTGCTTTCCTAAAGCACTACCTTCTCTGGATCACGGTTCAGGCAGGTCTGTGCAGTGAGCACAGGGGAGCTGAGGGGGGTTTAGTGCAAGGGGGAATCACAGACATGGTCTGAGCCTGCCTGATGCCAGCCAGGGGCTCAGACACAGCTTGTGGAGCAGCCTCAACCTGTGCTACTCTCCATCAGCACCCTCTGTGCTCAGGGGAGGCACTGGAGTCCAGACCATGCCAGCAGGGTCTGCCTTCTCCTTCCTAGGGATGCTCCTAAACTGCTCCCGATTTCTGCAGTCTGTTCTGACTCACTCACTACCTCTGCTCCAGCAGGACTAGCCCACCCCAGCCTTGCCTGCCTGCACAAGCGAAAGCGCTGAGAAGGGGGATTTCTGCTGGGATCTGCATGCTGGGAGCAGTCACAGTCCAGTCCTTGTGCTGCGGCTGCCATAGATTCAGTGCCTTCAGCCAGGCTGGCCTGGCCAGTGCCCGGGGTGCAGCCTCCAGAAGCCATGCAGGACAGAAAGCACTGACAGGGGAGCACCTGAAGCACAGACCTGGCAGTCTCTGCCAGCTGATCCCTGGTGAGGACATGCGAGCAAAGCCGTGGCAGCAGAGCCACCTGCTCTGCAGCAGAGCCAGCACAGCGCCGTGCTGAGAGAGAAACATCACCCCATGCACCTGTCCCAGGCTCCAGAGGGGCAAAACAAGAAATATGATAACACAGAAATCAACGTTTGCCATCACAACAGTGCAAAAAACAACACCTGGGGTCGCCTCCCTTCTGCCTGCAAAGCAGTGGTGAGAAGGACAAGGCAAATACAGCACTGCGAGACCTGGTTTCAACACCAGGCACTGCCACTGGCTCCTGATACGACCTCAGGCAAGTTCCCAGTGACTTAAGAAGGGCAGCAAGCCCTTCTTGCCACTCTGAGGTCCATTTAGCTGCAACCATCTGGGGAGAAGGGCCATTTCCTCTGGACTAGGACTTCATGTTATCTAAACTCTCCTGTGCAAACCAGCTGACCTGACTGCCCTCCCCTTGTGCTGCCCAGCAAACCCCTGCCCATGGCCAGGTACTCACCCTCAGGTAATGCAGACACGTCATGGCTGCAGGAGAAGGTCAGCTCAGCCTGGACAGCCAGGCTCTGCAGCAAAGATCAACCCTCTCAGGCTGAGCGTTGCAGCCAAACCCAGCATGGCTGGGCTGGAAGGCATTTGATAAGGCAGGACTGCACCCTATCACCACTCACACACCTGACTGTAAGCCCAGAGGTTCAGCTGAAGCCTGGAGATACGGGTTGTCCCACGTCAGGGACTTGGGAGAGTTGTGAGGCTGGACAGTGTTTATTGAGTGTCACCCACACTTCATAAACACACCCGGGGGCTGTCAACAGGAAGAAGCCTCTGTGCATGAACCCTGCTCTCCAAACACTACAGGGGGAGATGGAACTCAGCAGTACAAAGCAAAATGAAACAGCCCCGTGGCCAGAACCAAACTGCCTGTTGGTTTGTGCCACAAAAGCAGGCTGGGCCAGAGGCAGCGAGCAGAAGACCTCAGGTTGTTCACTGGTCTCTGCAGACCTTGGCTGGGCACAGTCCCCAATGAAGGACACCGAGATGGAACTGAAGTGGCAAATGAGGTCTAGTGACAGCAGCTCCAGGCTCTTTGTAGAGCCCCTTGCAAGAGGATGAACGCGCCCCTTCCCCCCTTCTACCTGCACAGCTGACTCCTGCTCCAGCATCCCTTCAGGAGATCCTTGCTTGCAGCAAGAAGGCAAGGGGTCCACACTGGCTGATGCATGCCCTCTCTGAAAGACACGCAAGGGAGTCACACCAGTTGTCCAAAGGAAGAGACCTCCTGGAGACCAGTCCCGTCCCACCCTCTGCTGGGGCTCAGGGTGACCCTGCAGGGCGATGCTCGCCTGCCTGGCAGGTGCCATCCCTCTGCTGGGACCCAGGTGCTAAACTGGGGCCAGCTCCACAAAGCACTGGGGGAGCCACACAGCTTGGGCTCTGTTTCCAGCCCTTTTTGCCACTTACAGGGTCAATAAGGCCAAGGGCACTCCTGGCCAGGCATCGAGGCCAAACCAGGGAATGCACAGCCATGAGGTGATCACACCTGGGAAGGCCTGGGCATCACACAGGTAAATACAGCTTGTGACACTTGCAGCCTCGGTGAGAAGAGAAACAACTGCTCTGCCAGCTGTTCTCCCTAGGGAATTCCTATAAAACAGCCCATCCCACCACCAGGAAAGCTTATATCAGCTCAGAGGCAGGAAAAGGAGATCAAGAAAACCTGTTAGGCTGGCAAAATGCTTTGCATTACATAGAAATTGAGGTTTTTACACTGAGCAAAGACCACGTTTTAGCATTAGAGCAAAGCAGAGTCCTTACCTCAGTCTAGGGAAAACACCTTCCCTTTTTCCAGTGTCATTCAGCCATTCCTTGGGAGGATCCCTCTGCCATTTGGGCTAGAGTAGACTCCACCTTCAGCTCAGGTAGAGCTCAAATGTTCATTGCCACAGGGATGGGCACTGCAGCAGCTGGTGGGCACGCTATGCTTGTTCTAAACCCTGCTGCTGCCCTGGCCCTACAAAGTCAGTGACCATCAGTGCCTCAGCTCCTGATCCCACTCCCCTACCAATTCAAAGGTGCTGCCCCAGCAGAATGCAGACCTTCCCCAGGTCCTGGAGACACCTCAGAGGTGTCTGGAGGCACCAAGAGCTCAGGTCACGGAGGCAGCCCTGGCTGCCAGTGACATCCACAGGGGCTGGCAGGTCCTGGGCTGCAGCAGATCCCACAGATCCTGAGGCAGCTGCAGGGAGCTCACAGGGTTGATGGGACTGTCGGTCGTGTACCTGTAGCTCTAGAAGTGAAGGTGGTTTGGAAGCCTGAGTGAAGGGAGACATGCTCTGCTTCCTCATTTCCCTGAAGATGGGGGATAACAGAGCACTTTGCCTTGAGTATGTAACACACTAATAACCCTTTCTTTCCCGGGCTGTTTGTGAAGCTGGTGCAGGCGCCATCACTAAGAAAACAGGTCTCTTTGCTGCCCTAATTGCTGTCCTTGTTAATGATAATTTCCTGAACGCTTCCCACTGATGCCTCTACTAGGTCTCATTCCCTCATTATCTCACTGATGGCATCTCCAGAAGTCCCCCTTATCCAGTTGTAGGCAGATGAGTTGCATGTATCAGTGCTGAAGGCTCATACCCCAGAGCACTTTGCTTTACTAAGAGTTTGTCGCTGTTATCCTGCCTGTTATATCTAACAGTAATATCTTTGCACTTCTGGAGAAACCAACACTATGGGCACAACCCTGTCTGAGAAATCAGAGCCTGGGAAAGCTTGAAAAATAAAAGCACAGCTCTAATAAATGAATAGCTTTTGATCTCAAGAGCTGTTTCCATTTCCATGAAATCAGCTCCAAAGTCTCAAGTCTCTGGCATTTTCTTAGCACTTACCTGTGTCCAGACCCTGAACTGAGATTGTCTGGCTTGCTCATTCCCCAAGATTTTATTCTGTGTCCTCTCCTCGGTGATATCTGAGCATATGAACATCCCTTTCAGGTCTCAGAGACTGCACAGCTCAGTGTCATGTTGTGCCCTCTAAAGCTAACACAGAGTTGAACTGGGGCTCTGCAAAGGGACATGATTTACACTGGAAAAAACAGGAATAGTGTCTAAAAAAAAGAACAAACTAATGCTGACGAAAAATGACCAGGAGTGACAGCGAATAATAGCAAATAATTGCCACGGGGCACCCCTGTGAGTTTCAGGGAATTTTTGTGAGCCAGGATTCTAGTACTCTCTTAAGTGCTATTCCCTGGGTGCTGTAACATCTATCATTCCCACAGGAAAAATAATTTCTCCCTCTGCTAATGCTGAGATGGCTCCTGGGACGAGGCTCGACATCCCTGGTGCCTCAGTGCTGTTGCATTTCAGGTCCACACCTGAGCTGAAAACACTGAATTGCAGCAGCCACTGCAGACAGAGCAGCGAGACCCTGCCAGAAATCCAGACGCAGGAGAGGCCTCTGAAGAAAACCTCTCCTTCAGCTACAAAGGGTTTTGCTTTTCCCCAGATACGAAGTCCTGCCCCTGACCTTTGGAGACTCTGCAGCCTGTGATGATGTAGCCGTGCAGGAACGCAAGGCTCCTTCCTCGGGGTTGGTATATCTGCCCTGTAACCAGAGAAGAGACTGCCCAGCAGCACCAGGAGCTCGCTGGCTGCTGCCAGCCTGCCCTCAGCTGTTCCTCCTTCCCGGGAGGGAACAGGGAGTGCAGGGTGTGCAGCAGAGGACCTTGAACACATCGCTTGGAGCAGACAGTGGGTTTTCATATTTTGAGGAAGCTGCATGTGCCTTTGCTCAGGGAAAGAAGTGCAGCCCTTCTTGCACTCAGACACTCGAGAAATGATGCCAGGACGGGTCCAGGGATGCAGTTACTGATGGGAGCTGCTCCTTCCTGAGCACTGGCAGTCCCCTCCTGCTGCAAGGACACAGGGGTTCACCTTCCCCCAGCATGTCCCCTTTCTGCTTACAGGGGAAAACATTCCCTGTGCTCCCGTCACCTGCTGAGGCTCCCAGGAGCAGCCAGGCTCCCAGATTCTGGTCAGCAAGCTGTTATCTCAGGAGACATCAATGTAGCTTGAAAGCCAAGTCAGCAAGAGAAGCTGAATAATTTAAATCTTTAGCAATTCCGCTGCTGCTGCCCAGCCATGGATAACAGCAGGTACTCAGGAACACAGTGGCACTGCCAGGCTGCTCCCTCCTGTCGGGAGAGCAGTGGTGATGCAGGCAGGAATGCATAAATAAGGGGATGAGGATGCTCTGCAGGGCTGGGATAGATGCTGCAGCTCAGAGCAGGCAGCCCTCAGTGCACCATACAGCTGGGGCTTCATTTTCCTGTGGTGTTTGTGGCTTCTGGCATGGTGATCTGTGATTTAACAGGAAATTTGTAGGTGCTGCTTCCAAAGTGCTGGAATCATCAGCCACGAGCAGCAGAGGAAGCATGTGAGGGGTCCACACCAATACCTGCTCTTCAGCTGCCCAAGGAGGGGCTGTGCATTGTTATGTGGTGGGAGGGGGCAAAGATTTGCTGTACACAAATATTCCAGCCCTTGCTCTCTCCTTACCTGCCTCTCCATGTCCTTTGTTATCAGCAGGGAGGGGGGGAAGCCAATTTAAAAGTACTTCTCCCCAAATCAGTCTAAAAACCAGCATCCAGAAACACAGAATAAATGAAAAGTTGCACGAAATCCAATGGAGCAGGTTTGCAAAGCTCAGCAGCTAATAGGCATAGGAAATCTCCTCCTGTCACAGCCCTGATCTAAGAAACCATTTCATGGTCGTTTATCAGTTCAGAACTATTTAATCGGTGAGATTCCCAAAGGAAATTCAGAAACACAAAGTGAATAGATGTTCTCCAGGTTTTGTTTCTTTAGCTGTGTGCTGCTGCCTCCAAAGGCATGGTTTTGGAGGTGAAGCAGCCTGCTGTCTTACTCCAAGAGCCAGCTGCCTTGGGCCAGCAGAGCCAGCATTTAGCTCCTGGAGAGGGAGCAGTCTGAGCCCCAAACCAAGGCATTTCAGCAGCCCCTTGCCCCTTCCTGCACACATACTGAGCAGACAGACAGCTTCATAGCATGTGCCTCTCTGGCTTGTGCTTCTAAGCCATGACTTAGCAGGGGTTCTTTTTCACTCGCCATTTGGACAAGCCAGGAACTGCAGCTGAACATTTAATCACAATGGTTTATCTTATTTATATTTATTCAGGCGTAAAAACTTAGAAAGTCAGATTCTCAGAGTGAAGACATGGAAGAGCTGCAGAGCTCCCAAAGGAAAGGAATAATTATGGCTCATTTTTTATGCTATGGCTCAGTTCTGTGCTACCCTAGCTGCAAGGAAGACACCTGCACAGACAAAAAGTGTTCAGCAACCTCTGCATCCAGCTCTCCTATCCAGTGGACCAGAAGATATCTCAGCCACAGGATTAACATCCACTCTTCGTCCCCCTCTTAGAGACCTGACAGTTCTGAGACCAAAAAGCATCTCCTAACCCAGCCTGAACCTGAAAAATCCCAGCTCCAGGAACAAGGACTTTGGCGTTATGCCCACAGTATGGGCCAAGGGCAGATCACTTCTTAATTACTGCTCATGGTGCAGATTTCAGCGTTCACTCAGGCAGGTACCAATCCAGAAGACGTAACAAGACCCTTTTCAGGCTGCAGTTAATCCAGCCCAGCTATTGATCCCGCTGCATCCCCTGCTCCTGCTGTAGCTGCAAGACTGCAGATCACTGGGAGATGCCGAAATGTTACTCCTGTTTGGGGATCTCAAGCCCGAGAGATTCCTAGCACTTGGCTGCAGTGCATGCCTGGAGGCAGCACAAACCAACCTCCTGTGAGAGCAGATGAATGCCCAGTCCCCCCCGGCAGGCTGCACTCTGCTCCTCTTGGAAAGAAATCCTCTGCTCTGCTGCTGAGCATCGAGCCAGAGAGCAGGAGCTCAGGTGTCCCCCCTCATGTTCAGTGCACCTTTAATCTCAGCCACCCAGTCTCTGAGGTCTGCAGGGTGCCCAAACCCCACAGTCTGCACCGAGACCTTCTTGCTCCGTCATCTTCAGGCAGTTCGACAAAACATTTTCTCCTTCGGTCTGCAGTGGCCAAGAGCTCTGAGACCACAAGGCTGAGGGTTGTTTCTTGCTCTGACAGCACAAGGAAAAGGCAGGGTGCTCAGAATTACCTGCTTTCCTTCATCACATCATCCAGCTGTCCAACTCCACAGCCCCCAAAGGACGCTTGCGTGTCCAGATAAGTCACACATGTGCTGTCCCTGCAGCAGCATTGGCTGGGGATGCTGGGGTCACCCAAAAGAGAAATGCTCACAGAACAGCCATGAATCCCCAGGGGCCATTTCACAGCAGACAGGGGGGAGGATGGGGCATTTTGCCCAGGACACACAGCTGGCAGGGTCACAGTGAGGGCCAACAGCAGCCCCTTGACCGTGCTGCTGCACCCGCTGCCCAGCCACACCAATCCCATATGTTCACAGGGGTAAAAAGCCCAGCTTTATGCTCACTCCTGGAAATCCACTGCATCCAGCACATGCAGAGCTGCAGGGGGATGGAAGAGGCACCTGAGGCCACCATCCCGAGGGCAGGCTCACCAAAGCAGTGTCGGGCTGCTGCAGAGTCAGTGCTCGAAGCAGGGCTGGCTGCTTGGCTCCCTGGAGAGCCACTGGAGAGAAATGAGCATTTCCAAGGGTAGCATTCAGCTGACCTACTTCCACGTGTGGCGCAGCATGGGAAGGGCTCCCTCCTCCCCTGCCAGGCTGGAGGGAGCTGAGGTGAGCAGTTGGGATGCAGAGATGTGCACCATGGTACCCCCTGGGCTGGGCACCCCATGCCCTCCCACTGGGTACCCACTGGGCTGGCACTGAGGAGCCAAGAGCAGCCCCGCTCTGCCCAACACGCCGAGCAGCACAATTCTACCCCAGAAACATCCAAATCCTCTCAGCTGCTGTTGCCACGGCAACGCCAGAGCCAGGATCCAGCAGCCTTTGATGTTGGGATCTGCTCAAAGCGTGCAAAATGTTTAAAGCGTGCAAAATGCCATTGGGAAGCTGGGGAGCTGCGTGGAGGGGCACCTGACCGCCCTGGAGATGGGAGGCTCTCCCAGGAGCAAGGATTAATGCTGGCTGGCACTGCTTCACCTCCTCCCCAGCCCATCACTACCAGCATGCTGCTGCTTCTGTGCCCCAGCTCACCCACTTAATGGAGTTTAATATTTAACGTCAGACAAGCTGCTGCTTCGTGGGGTAATTTGGGTTATTAATAAAAAATCCCCCGTCCCCCTAATGATTCCAAAAAATAAGATGCTGTTACTCTGTGTTATCAGTGGTGGGAGCTGAGCCCCACAGGAGTGCTGGCCCAGAGCCCTTGAGGGGCAGTCAGGAAGGGCTGAGCACTGAGAACATCCAGCAGAGCCAAGCAAGATGCAGCACAGCCCTGTCCTCATCTTCCACTGCATCGCAGCAGAGGAGGAAGCAATTCCACATGACACACAGGTTGTGCCAACCCCAGGAGGAGCTGGCTGGCTGATCCCCTCTCCAGCAGTGCCCAGAGGTCCCCTGCGTGGCAAGGACACCTCTGATCTTAGGACTGAATAATTGCTTCCCTTAAAAAAAGGAACAGTCTTGTAACATTTCGCACTAAGGGTTCTCTGAGGCTTTGCAAGCCAAGCGGTGCTGGCAGTGGCAGGAAATGCTCGACTCTGACCCTGCACCCACCTGCCCTCCTGAGTCACCAGGGCAGGCTGGCTCAGAACCTGCCAGGATGTTCGGAAGTGTGGGGGCAGAGGGAAAGATTTGAAGCATCTGAGGGGTTTTTTGTGGCTTCTGGCAGAATTTGCTTTATGATATGAAACACAGAAACATGAAGTAGTCTCCTACTACAGAGAAATAGTCTCTCTTCTACAGAGAGAACACGTGTCCTGCACTCTGCCATCCCCACCACTTGCATTTTAAGATTCAACCTCCTCCACAGCTGCAGTTTCCTTGTCTTCATTTGCCCTTTTGGCAAACTAGTGATGCCTCACTCAGAGTAAGAGGAAACAACCTTCAGCAGACCACAGAACTGCCACAGAGACCTCCAGGAGATGGGGGAACCAAAGCAGAATGCAGCTCCCTTAGAACGATTTTGGCTGAACAGAGGAGTCAATCCACACACACCAACACTTTATTGGGAAGGGTATCACAGCATCTTGGACAGCAGCTAGAGAAGATGCTGGATATCAGACTCACAAAGGCAGTTCAACCTAAAACTTTGGATTTCCTGCTTTTCTCTTCTTGAGGGAGCCTAAGTACCTGCTTTATAGGGAATACTAAGGCTGTGCTTGTCTGTGAATGGAATTAAACAGTAAAGGAATCCCATTATTTCCTCTTTTGGCTTCTTCAAGTTCTTTCCAAAAGAAAAGATGAGCCATTTGCCCCTGCCAGCAGGCAGGAATTGAGAAACTGTTTTGGCTGGGATGCCACTGTGGCAGCGATGTGAGAGCAGAGTTCTCCTACAGCTGCTTTGCTGCATTACCTGCTGGTCATGGTTTGGGACGTGGACCTGCTGAAAGCCTCCAGCATTTAACTCTGTTCTCCTACCTTTTTGCAACCCTTAGTGCCTCTTCAGAGGCAAAATATCCTCCAAAAATGTTGGTTCATGCTGGTCTTTGAAAACATTGCCAGAATTAGGTCCTTGTTTTCATGGTTGGGCACCTAAAGAGACTCCTGGAATCTCTGTTGTTTCCTGGCACCTCCCAATCACATCACTGGCACATCATGCACCTCCTTTAATTTAAATGTAAAAATGAAATACATCTATTTTTTTCAGGCCCTTTTCATCATCCAACCAGCCTAACACTGCCCCAGTAATCTGCTAGCAAAGCTCAGCAGTAAACAGCAGACAGCTTGAGGGTGGGGAGCTGACTGCACCAGCTGCAGCTCCAGAAAGAGGACAAAAAGCACTTTACTTGCTTGATTTGTGGTGGAGGGGTTTTTCCCCCCTCCCAGAAATCTCTGGGAGGAAGAACAGTAAAGGAAACTCTGAAGCCTCCTCCTCTTCTGATCCTCCCTTTTTTTCCTCTCAGGTTTTTACAATAGGTTCTCACTGTCAGGAACAGACCACAGGCTCATACAGATGTTACATGGGCACCTTCTGCGGGCAGCACTGCATTTACTCCTGTCCAAATGTACAGAAACACATCCCTGCTGCAGGGCTGAGCAGAGGAAAGCTCTCAGCACGCACAGCCCCCTCCCAGTGATGGACTTATCTCCAAGTTCCAAGAGGAAGTTGTTGAGCAAAGACTCCCCATCAGCTGCCCCGAGCACCTTCACAGCTCTCTCAGCCCTAAGGCATGACTATACACCAAAGTGAGTTAGTGAAAGGTGTCAGCTCCTCTGCCCAAATATCTGCGATTTACCCACAGGGTTTGTCTGTACAGGAAAGGCAGAATAAACGTCCCTCCCTGGCCCTCTGCTGAAGGTGATGGTGGTGCCACACGAGGCAGGTGCTGCTGGTGCCTGTGCAATGTGGTCAGGAGACCGTGCACGCTGCTGCTGCCCCACATTTTGGATGGAGAGGTGTTTCCTCTGTGCCTTGCTGAGCTGCTGCTGGCCTTGGAGGACTTCCCTGGCAGGTCTGAGGAGCACATCTCAGCTCTGGCAGGGATGAGTGCACAAGTTTAGAGAGGGAGTTTTGCTGATACAGTCCGGATGGGCGGCATCAGGATATTTTATACTCCTGCCCTGTGATCCTGCAGCTCCTCTTACTGCAGCCTCAGCTCCGCAGGCATTTGACAGAGGGCTGACAGGAAGCATTTTTTCCCAGTCGTCCCAGGAAGGGGGTCAGCCTGCTGACCATGGTGCTGCTCTTGGACAGGAGCACGTTGCTGTGCATCAGTGTGGTGGCACGGCCAAGCTGCGTGTGAAGGGAATCTGCCATGCCACGCTTGGCTGGGCAATTCCTGCCTGGACCAAACCTACTGTCACTGTGAGCCGAGAGGATTCTGCCAGGAAAAGAGCTGAAGGATGAAAAAGCTTAGAAAAATTACAGCCTGCAGGTCAAGTACTGATCCCATGCAGGCATCTCTTAGAGCAGAAAACCCTCTGTGCCAAAGACAGAGCCCCACCAACACCATTCAGTATTAAAGATGGGAAGAACTGTAACACTCCCCACTGCAGTAAAAGCAAGTCTAACATCAAAGGCCAGTTCAGTAAGATTGACTTCTCTCAGAAGTCTCTAGCACACCACCCACCCCCTGCACTCCACTCCCTGCTCCCACTGCCAGGCTGAGCACTTTCATCCACCACAAGGGAAATGGAGAGGGGAAATAAATAAAAGACCACTGCAAAATAAGAGAAACTCCACGCAGAGATTCACCAGTCAAGAGCACTGGGTTATTGAAGTTTAGCATCTCATTTAAGGCAACACTACTCCTGTTATCAAATCCATGGAAATCATTTACAGGGTGAGAACCCAGAAGAGGGATGTATGTGGTTATAGCACACAGGGAAAGCTCACACCTGAGCCCTCAGCAGGGTGCAGCTGATTCCCAGGCACACCAAAGGAAGACCTTTTACTCTTCCCCTCCCCATTCAGATGAATGGAATGAAGAGCTTGGTTGGCATCTCATCGTCGCCTAAAACTCTAGAAAATGCTACCCAGTGAAAGCAAGGTGCAACCCATTCTCTGCTCCATCAGCACAGCTCGTGTGACATCTGCACAACGAAGGGCAACTGACTTGGGAGAATTTGCCTCGTGTTGCAACACATTTAGTCCCTGTGAGGTGGCAGCCCAGGCACTGCCCTCTCCTCCTTCCTGGCGTGTCCCTTACACAGGTGACAGACCCTCAGAGCCCAAGCCAGAGCTGTAGGATGCCAGGCAGCTGTTCTGAAAGCACCAGACCCCTTGGGCAGAACTGGGATGAGATCTGGCTGGAGCAGCCCCAGTGACCAGCCCGTGTTTGTGCTGCCAGCCGTGCCAGCTGTGCCAGATGTGCACAGCCCTTGTGGGGCACACACAGAGGGCAGGCCTTTCTGGTGCTCAGACGTGCCCTGTGCATTGTTAATGTGTCCTTCCCTCACCCCACAGCTGTCTGTCACACCCACCAAACAGCACATTCTCCGAGTATTTATCTTATTCTTTGATTTGTGCTGCAATCAGCAAGTCCTGGGAAAGACACAGTGCTCCTCATTCCAGGCATGGCATCGTGATGGCACTAAAAGGGCTCAATCCACTGCATTTCCTGCAGAGTACCTGGAAGCCTCATTTTTCTGGAGACCACACAGCCAAAAGGGGACAATATTCCTTATTCCTTTGCAGAGACCATAACATTGGTTAGAAATCTAACATAGTTTATATTCTGCAAAGGGTTTCAGCATGCTGTCCTCTGCCTTTCCCATTTCAAAGGTCCAACATGGGTACAAGAATGCACCCTGAGAAGTCCTGTGACCACAGCGTGGTGAAGGACCACAGCCTTCATTCCTGCTTTCTGTCTTGCTGCAGAACCTTTTTGCTTAAACAGGAGCCTTCCCAGTGGCCTGGACACACACACACACACTCTCTCCTTCCTTCCCCATCTCTGGATAAATATAGAAACCTCGTCTGTTTTCTAAATGCTCTCCTGCTGCTGCGTTCTCTCCTTCCGCCTCCCAAGACACTTGGGTGAGTACCTGCTGCTTTGTCTCTGCTGGAGGTTTTTCACTGAGGCAGCACCATTCGGAAGGCAGAGATTGAACACAGTCCCCTACACTTGCAGCCCCTACACAGAAATGGATGGCTCTGGCTCGACGTTTCACCCAGTCAGCAAAATTTCCTTTGCAAATAGGAAGGGAGCTTGAATTTTTGCTGCTGTTTGCAGAGTTGGGGCTCAAAACATGACATAATCAGCTGTGAAACAGAATGTGAATTTTGAGATGGCTCTGCTATGCTGGGAAGTGCCCTTAGAGAGAGAAGATGTCAGGAACCTCCCTGCATACAGGAATCTGCCCTCTATCCATTGAAGATTTTAGCAAGGCTGGTCTATGTAACCCAGAACTAACACTTTCAGAGTCTACCCTCGTGGCATTTTGAGAGCTGGAGGTGAGGACTGTGAGAGAGATATAAGTAGGCCAGGGAGCCCAGAAATCTCCATCATCCTTGACCCACCCTTCCCTCACACCCCCTGTGATGCTGCACCTTTCCAGACCACCACTGAGAGGGTATATTTCTGAAGAACCTTGACACACTTAGACAATTAAAACAAATTAGCATAATTCAGACTAAACTTCTAATTTTAGCCCTCTGTAAAGCTGCTTTCCTTTGAGCTCAGATGTAGCTGCCTGCGCCTCAGGCTCACCACACTGCAGGCAACTTCACAGGGTGGGTACACTGACCCCCCAGGCTGCCAAGAGCAGGACTTTAACAGGGGCACCATCCTTTGTGCTCACCCTCCTGAAAACACTTGCACTCAGCCAGTACCCTGAGCACAGCTGAAAGAACCTGCTCCTCAAACAGATTTCTGAATGCTCTAAGGTTTCAGGCTCCGTTCACCTCATCCCAGCCCCAGAGTGGGCTCCCCAAGCTCCTGCACAGGCTCTTATTAGCTGAATAATTTAAGAGCCTGCAGAGCAGCAGTGCAGAGTAGCACCAACATCCTCCCAGTGCTTCCTCCCTCCAGTGGGTCCCTGCAGCAGTGGATTCTCTTCCTGCCCGACATCCCTCACATCCAGATGCCTGTTCACCCCACCCCACCATGGCTCTGCATCTCCCTCCAGCCTGGGAACTCCAGGAAAAGACACAGGCACTGGCTCTGAAATGCCTGTCCAGCCAAGCACTGCACAAGCTGTTCCTCAGCTACAGCTGATTTGAGTATTTGTGGACAGCTACGGAGTAGGGAAGGGATGGACTTCCCAAGTCAAGCACAGTTCAAGGTATGGTAGCTCAGGTTATCTCAGACCAGGCTCTCTTGGCACCACATCCTGCAAAGGGCAAGGCAGACAGTGAAAGTAGAAAGAGGTAAACACCAGAGAGGAACTGCTACCATATCAATCCTCTAATTTTCCTAATTGGGCCATTCAAGAGGGCTCTTGGTCCCTGTCCATTGCAATGCACCGTGCTCAGCCAGAAACTCCTGTCACAACCCCACTGGGAGGAAAAGCTGAGATCAGCATTGTCTTTTTCCATCCTGCACACAAACCCGCTGTGCTCTGTCCTCTGCCATCCCTCCCCGGCCTTAATGCCAGCACTGGAAAGGATATACTGGGAGCAGAGATGCTGCCCTTAAAACCAGTGCATGCTGCGTGGCCCCCTGACAGAGAAATGCTCGAGGGGTGTTGTGAGCAGGGATATTGTACAGAGTTTAGTCAAAGGTAAGTTTGAAAGAGCCTCTTCCAGCTGATTCCATTCCAGAGAGACACAGGGAGAGCTGGGGATGGAGTGGAAACTGTAGTGGCTTGAGAGGGCAATGCCCCTTCCAGGGCACAGAGAGCTGAGAGGTGCCACTTGTAATCCTGACAGCATTGCCAATCCTGCAGCACTCCAGTGGCAGGTCAGACAAGCAGCCTCAGAGGAAGTCACAGTCCCCCAGAGTCCCTCTGCTTCCCAACCTAGCCTAAAGCAAGAACTAAATATTTATTAAGCTTCTATGAATCAGAGGTCTGAGTCTCCTGACAGTGCAGCCAGCTGACGTAATCGTCCCCAAATCCCCATGGGCCTTGCTTCCCCAACAACCTTGGCAGAGCTTGGAGGGTCACAGTTACCTTGCTGCCACACTGAGCAGTTCCAGGCTGGAACACTGGGCAGAGGTGGAGGTGCCAATCCTCCACAACTGCTCCATCCCTCTGTGCTCCATCCCCTGTAAAGCAGCTCATGCTTTGCCCCAGTTTGCCAGCAGCTCTGTATATAAAGCATTCACAGCAGAAAGGATTCAGCACTCCTGGTGCCTTGAACCTGGCACACAAACAACCCAGAGGAAGATGTGAGCTGGCCCTTTGATCTGCAAAGCCATTTTGAAAGTCTGGGTAAGAGCTGACAGTTGGGCTCATCTCTAATTAGTTTAATTCTTTGTCTATGCTTTCCCTCTGGTTACATTCAGAGTGGTAAAACCTTGGGCTTCACTGAGTCTCAAGGGCTTTGGCTGTCCTGGTGTCCCTCCCATGCCCCTTCTCCTGCCACTGCACAGCAGCATCATGTTCCAGGAAGAGGACACCAACTCCTTTGCAGGAAAAGTGCCTCTGCCAGAGAGCTCTGGAGCACAAACCCCTCATCCTGGCTGCAGGGAGCTGCTGCAATAGCTGGAGCCCAGCTGGGCATGGGGTGCCCTCCTGGCCTCACCTGGTGCTGATCTCACATGGTCCTTCCCTGCTGTGCCATGCCATGACCTGGCTGAGTCCTCAGGGAAGGGACCTGCACAGTCCCTGCTCTTGCAGTGGTACTTGGCTGCTGGCTGGTGTTAAACCACCACAGAGATGAAGCTCTGGGGGGTTTGGCTGGTAGAACTGACCAAACTTGCAGTAGGAGCAGGCAGAGAAAGGAGACACAGCAGCCCTGGTGCCCTGACACCCTGCAGCCCCTTTGCCCTGCTGATGAGCTCCAGCTTGCAGGTGAGATCCCAGCACAGCTCCCAGCAGCTCCTGAAGACCTGGGTGGTGACAGCCATGTCACTTCTCTGGCTTCATCTGCTGCCACCAAATGCAAGACTCCAGGTAGCCTGACCCAGTGAGCGTACAGCAGCCAAACCTGCACGGGAGGAGGACACAGGGATGCTCAGAAGTGCAGCTACCACAGGCTGTTCTGAGCCCTCTGCAGCTGGGGCTGCTGAAATCCTTTGCCCTCCTTCTGTGCCTCACTCTTCCCTCTCAGCCCCTCCAAGCCCAGAGCGAGCTGGAGGCTGCTGCACAGTGACAGTGACAGTGACAGTGACAGCCATTTGAAAGGATGCAGGAGAGCAGAGCACAGCCCCAGTGGCTGCTCCTTGGCACCACTCCAGCAGCGCTTCCTCACCCCAGTTTCTCGTGTGCTTTATTGCATCATTCTGACAGAGGTGTCTGGGTTTTGCATCTCAGGGATGCTCAGGCCCAAGTTCCACCCCGATACCCCCTCTCAGTGAACAGTCAGCGAGTGGCCTCTTCTGCTTGCCACACAACAAGCACAAGCGTGGTCACCCTGTATGACTGTTCCACTGTTCCACTGAGGACAACTGCAGCAGCTCCCCTGTCTGCTTGAGTTTGTGGCTGTTGGGCCAAACCATTCCCGACTTGTTCTAGTTCCCACAATTCCCCAGCTTCCTAAGGATGCAAGAATTCATCCATGTAAAAGCATTCTCATCAGCATCCTCCATCTCACTGCTGTCTCTCAGCGCTGCCTGCCCAGGATCCAGCCCCTCTCCCAGCTCACCTCACACACCTCAGCTTGGGGTTTCTCCTGACTGTTGTTTTCAGCCATCTGAATGCCCACATTTATTCCTTATCCATGCCTGAGGATGCAAAGGGGGCCACTTGATCCTCTGTCTTTCCTTTGCTCTTTCCCACCATTCCACTCCAGCTGGTGGAAGAATTCTCTCCCTGCCACAGCTCCTGCCAAGTGGAAACACCTCTCTTGCTTTCCCACATAATTCCAACCCTCCCTCCTGAATTTCTTGTCTCCCTTCTCCTGCCAGGATGTATTTCCATGTGTAACTCTGAGCACTGAGCATTTCCTGCTGCAGTGCTGCACTAAGGATGGGTGCCAGCCTGTCCTGTGAAGAGCCACGGGCCCTCAGGCTTCTCTCAGTGCTGTTTCCAGGAAAAATATCATCCAAAAAAAGCCAAGGAGTTTTATGCAGAGGGTTTCTTATTAGAATCACCTTCTCTTACTACTTAACACTGCATTGTGTGAGATGCTCTACAAATCCGTGACAAGAGGCTGTCTTACCCTTGAGCACCTGCAGGACAAAGAAACTAAAGAGGAGCAGCCAGAGAAAAGCAGTTTGTTCTTCTCCTATGAAAAAGAGAAGCTAAAAAAGCAGTGGTAAATTCAGGCAGCCTTGTTCGTCTGTGCTTTAGATGGCCAAGCAAAATTGAATGCACCGAGAGGATGCATCACATCTTTCATACTAATAATTTATCCTTTAAACATTGATAAGCAATCGTCACAGGAATTTCCTTTTGAGCTTTAGGTCAGATTTGTATTTGATACCCCAGCTCCAGTCCTGCTGCACACACACTGCCTGTGCTCTCACACAGGCTCTTGAGGAGTTCATGGACATTATTGGCACTGCTGCTGTTACTGAAGGTCTCTTGCTGCTCTTTGCTGCACAACACTCTTGCCATGGGCATTTCAGAGGTTCCAGCCTCCTGCTCCATGAATCCTGCGTGTCCACTGAGAAGCACATCTGGAATGTGCCTCTTTGCAGAGAGGCAGAGGAAGGTGTCTGCCCCTATTCATGCTGGACTAGATATATGGCTCAATTTAGTACCAGAGCAAGTGTAGGAAGAAAGATTTTCATAAAAGTATTAATTTTTATGTACTAGCCTCAGTCAAAGCATGGCAGGTTGCAATGCCACTGGGCACTGATCGTGGTGGAACAGCTTCAAGTTGCTTGTAGGTGCATGTTTGAGACAAAGGGCCCAAGTGCCCCGGGCCCCAGGTTGGGGGCTGGATATTTTTGGCCCTTTCTACCAATTGGTGAGCTCTGCCAATGCTTCCTGAATTCCTGGAAAGGGATTTGGTTCGTTTTCTATCTTGAATATACAACCACAACAAGTCATATACAACTCCAAGAGGACTGAGGGACTGTGTTCACATAACAAGTCACAGAGCTGGCCCAGACACAGCGTCCCAATGTCACATCCCCAGCGTGTTGTGCTGCTGCCCAGTGACCCTGGCAAGGGCAGGGCTGTGCCTTTGAAGTGCTCTGTGTGACTTCCCAGGGAGGGCTTCCTGCCGAGGGAGCCTGACCACACCTGCAGGGAAAGGAAGAGAGTGTTCTTGACCATCCCTGCCTCCCAAAACTCCAAAACAGAGACCTACAGCTGCATCCAAAGCACAGGTATCGTCCCTGCCCATGGCTATTGCCCTGCCAGTGCAGCTGGCCACACCAGAGACTCCACATGCAGCCCAGCAGCAGGGACACAGTGGCTCTGACCCCCTCTGAACTGCCTACCTAAGCCAAATGCACAGATTTGATGCAAAGATCCTGAGCAGGAAGAGCAAGGAGCCAGCCCAGATGATGTTTGGCACATCCCCTAATGGCAGGGAACTTCTGGTGGCTCACACTCCCCTTTGCTCTCTGTCACACCTGCCTGTCTGCAGGGCACCCTGACACGTTTTGCCACAGCCCTGGGGAGTCCTCTCGCAGTTCAGCACCTGCCCTGACAGTGGGAACAGACACAACTAGTGAACATTTGCCCTCTGGGGTCGCCCTAAGACTGAGGCAACCTCCAGCCCCTCTGCAGAGCACACAGAGCAGGACACTCCTCAGGATGTGTGGCTGTTTCACGTGACAGCTCAAAGCACAAGAGTGCCTGGGCTGGACAGAGAGCACAGGTGAGTGACAAGAGACTGCTCCTTAAATCCTTCGTGCAGCCCCTGTCAAAGGAAACATCAGCTCTCATCATCTGAGTTACAAAGGCTGGTGCAGGGAATACTGGAGGAGGGACAAGGTTACACACCTGGACTGTCCTTGTGCCAAGAGACAAACAAGAGGCACAGAGCACAAAAAGGATGGGCAGTACAAGGTCAGTCAGGTTCTCGTTACAGGCACTTAATGCAAAAGTCAAGAAATTTCATGGAAACTGAAAAGAAACAAACACAATCATGGTCCAAGGAGAAGGGTTTGGGGTGACACAGTATTAAATAACAGAACAGAAGGTTCTTGCAAGATTCAACTGCAGTTCACGGGACACAGAAATGCCAGGAGGTGCTAAAGGATACAAAGCTCAAGACGTAACAGCTCACAACAGCAGCCTCCCATGGCATGGGATGAGAAGAAACCTGTCCTGGGGCCATCCCCTCCTTCCCTCCGGCCACCTCCACTGCTTTGTGTCCCTGGATCACAGGTCACACCTCTGCTGGCAACTTCCATTGCAGCAATATTTCCCCCAGGACTGAAGATGGTGATCCCCTGCACTGTGCAGACAGGCAGTGAACACACAGTGCTGCCCCAGGGAGCCCCGACTGGGTCCCAGGTGAAACACAGCAGGCACTGGCAGAGGAGCAGGAGGAGCCAGTGACACCACAGTGGTTTCAGGACATCCCACAGACGGTGCCAGGGTCTTTGGAATGGCCATGACTCGAGTCCCAGTCAGGCTCACAGGGCACTACCAGACCCTGACCTACCACAGATCAAAGCTCTTCAGCTGCTGCAGCAGAACAGAGACTCCACCACAGCCTGGTAGCTCTGCTTGCCCCACGGAGCCTTACACAGTGAAAACACTGTCACCAGAGACACTGTGGGGGCAGGGGATAACAGGACAGAGCTGACCCAAGAGAAAAATGGCCTGATTTGGTGGTTCTTCACATGAGAAGCCCTCTGGCAATGTGAGAGAGAAGCTGCTCCATCAGCTCCAGGTACCAGAGGCCCTGCAGGGACCAGCCCTGGACCTGCAGGGAATGAGCAGTTCTTGGCACAGGAGGAGGAGCATCGGACACCCCACGGACCCCCAGACCCAGCCTGCAGACCTCACCTTGGCCCTGACATGTCCACTGGTCTGCCCCTCCTGAGCTGCTCTCTGTGGACTCAGAGCCCTCTGGGGATGCTTTAAGGAAAGCAAAGCTCTCCCCAGGGCTCTCAGGGCCCAGCAGAGCTCTGAGCTCAGAGGGGCACAGGGAAGACTCCAAGTGTTGTGCTCAAGGCAGAGGAGGAGCCCACCTAAGAATTCCTGTGGCACAACCTCCTGCCAGATAAATCCTTGGCTCCCCTTGGCTTCACCTCTCTCCTCGCTGCCTCTCTGCATTGGTGCAGAGCACGTACACCCTCCGAGCCTGCTCTGAGAAGAGCATTCAGTTCAGGAGGTCTTCCAGGGGCACCAAAGCTACCCCACCAACATGTCTGCAGGAGCTGGCAGCAGGGAAAAGCTGGCAGTGACTTCCCAGAGAGGAACCACAGCTGGGAACAGCTGGCAGAGCCCCGGCTCCAGCACGTCGGGGCCAGCAGAGGGGACAGACCCTGCTCCCCCTCAGCTGCTGCCTCTGCTGGGAAGGGTGTCCCATGTCCCCTGCACAAACACAGCCTGCCCCCAGCACACAAACAGACCCCCCTGGCAGGGGTCTGCTCCTGCTGTCCCTGTTCCAGTGTCCTGGGGGAGACCAAGCAGGGGATGGAGAGGACATCAAAACCGCCCCTTTACACGAGGAAAGGGCTGGGGGTCTCTCGCCCCTTTGCTCTGAACACAAACAGAAACTCTGGCAAACTGCAGGAAGATAGAAGCCAGTAATTTTAGAGATCCAGTCTGTGACTGGTCTGATTCTCTTGATAAACCCCTCAGCCTCCTGTACATCCCCCCCCTTCCCACGGTGTAAACAGGTAAGGGCAACCAGCACAGTGCTGGTCCCGAAAGTTGTCCTCTGTTTGGCAGACTGTTCCCTGTGCTGGCTGCTCCCTCCAGGGACCAGGCTGCCCCTCTGTGCCCCCCAGCCACGAGCAGTGCCCGCTGCCACAGCCACAGCCAGCCTGCACACAGGGCTGCTCATCCCAGGGCCACTGACCTTTTTCTTCCTGTCCCGAGAGCGGTTCCTGCGCTTGCGGTTGGATTCCTCCTTCTCCTTCTGCTCCTGCAGAGCCTGAGCCTCGATGTCTTTGATTTTCTTCAGCTGCTTAGCTGCTTGAGCCATGGCTGGTCAGACTGCAGTCCCCTCCAGGGCTCACACCTGCACTTTCCACGCAGCAAAACCCTCCAATTCCTGCCCAAGGGAGTCTCTTCCCCTCGCTCAAACGCTGCCGACAGGGATGAGCGTGACACCAGCAGCGAGGGGAGAATCAAAAGCAGTCAGCAAGCCCCAAAGGGCAGCCAATGTCTCCAGCTAGATGCTAGATGGAGCCTGGGACACCTTTACAAAGCATTAATAACCCCAAATCCAGCTGTTTCGGAGGTTCTGTGCACCATTGCAGCAGCCCCTGACTGCGCTGGCACATCCTGCAGAAGCCTCTTGTGGGACAGGGTGCTGGGCTGGTGCTGTGCTCTCTCCCTCACTGCTTCTCCTGCAGCACGAGAAGAGATGCAGGCAGGCACCCACAGCAAGGAAAACAACTCCCAGCAATTAATGCAGGACGACAGTAGAGAAGCAGTGGAAGTGGAGGCCGATGCATCTCCCCCGACTCCCGAGTCCTCTGTGGCAGAGCCTAAAGAGCAGCAACCTGCACGTAGTCAGTCAGTCAGGGGCTCCACCACTGCAGTGCTGCTGAGGCAGGCACATATTCCAGCCTCTCCAGCTTTCCTCCTCCAAGTCAGGCTCTGTGCAGCATCACTCGCTGGCTCCCCGGGTTACCATTCCATCTCCTCTCAGTAGGGAATGGCTGCAGCATCCCTGCTCAGGAACAGCCTATGCTGCAAGGGATGTGCCAAGGACTGGAGCAAAGTGCAGCTCAGCAGCATCCTCTCCTCCTCGCATCATCTCTGCGCGGAGTGAGCAGCGAGGGGAGGGGAGGGATCTGAGCTGGGAACAGGAGACAGAAAGCAAAGGCTCAGTCTGCTCGCTGACTGCACAGCAGCAGCCAAGCAAACCCAAAGCTCCAGCTCCTGCCCACCCCAGAGCTCAGGTCCCCTCTGGGGACTCCCAGAGAGCCAGCCAGGCACAGCCCCCCATTTCACCTGCAGCAATTCCATGGGGAACACAAAGGTCAGGCCTGGAGGAGCACTGTGGTCCCTGCACGTGGCCCCAGCGTGTGAGGGGGACAGGATAAAACAGGGGTGGGCTCTTCTGGGGTCACCCCTCACCTGCAGCAAGGCGTGCTTACCTGTTCAGGCACTTCTGAGCAGCCCTGCCTTGACCAGCTCTCTTCTTGTCCCTTGGGAAAACCATTCCCTGTGTGCAAACCCATGGGCAAAGCACTGGGGAAAGGCACAGGTGGAAGCCCTGCATGCACTGCACTTCCCATTGCCATCCCCCCCATTCCAGGCCGTGATGGTCCCTTTTGGGTTAAAAGATGGTGAAGGAGGGATTAATGTCACCTTCTCAGCAGCTCCTTGGCACTCACAGCTTATTCAGACTGGCAGGAAGCTGAGTTACAGATTTATTGTACAGACACTATAGGTCACTTTTCTGCCTGAGTAAGTTTTCTTGCATTTCTTTTCCCTTTGTTTCTTTTCCCTTTGAAGTTCCCCCAGTTCTGTTGCTTCACCCACAGAGCAAGGAGTGTGCAAAAATCAGGAAAAAAGACCGGCATATCATACAGTTTTTGAAGGATATGACGACTGAGAATATAGAGGAGGTCCTAATAAAATATGAAGACTAGGAAATTTTAAGATTTTACAATGTATTTCCAAGTGCAGCTTTAGTTTTGTGTATTGCACCCACGGGGGTAAATAATACACTCAAGTCGAGGTACAGATGCACATAAAGATGTGCTGAGAATCCCCATGAAAAAAAAATACGGAATGAAATAGAAGCTTCACAGTTAAAGGCTCCACAGGCAGAGGGTGCTGGGAGCACAACTGCACCATCACCTCACTGTGCCTCGTCCACACGAGTGCTCTGCAGGCCAAAGGAGGCTGAGGCCAAACACAGAAACGTGACCTCTGTGTGCCAAAAAACCAGGACTGCTCGGTTGTCTCTTGCCCTTCTCCTCTTCCAGGCAGCTTCAGGCAGTGTCACCAGATGCTCCAAACAAGGGGCTGGGAGAAAAAAGCAGCAGAATTAAAGAACAGGGGCATTTAATGAGCTCAGAGAATAGAGTTGTAAAAGCCACCGAAGAATGAAGTTATTAATCACAAAACGAGCCTGGGACAAGTTAACACCACAGCTCAGAACTTAGAAGAGAGCTCAGGAGAGCTCAGAGCTACAGAGGAGAACTCAGAGCTGCAAATGCAAGTGCTTTGAGTGACCATAAGGGAGACACTTCTCAGAGAAGGTGCAAATCTCATTAACGTGTGTGTAATTAGCTGCCAAGGCAGAAAAGGCCTCACGCCGTGGGAAGGCTGTTCTGCAAGAGCAGGCTCCAGTAACAGCTGAGTGGCCATTCCTGGGGGCTGGAGGTGCTCAGGCACAGCAATCCTCATGTTCCACACCTCTCCCTGCAGCCTTCCACCTGACAGAGCCTCCAGACCCCTCCACTTGGGTGCTCAGCTGCCCTTGTGTTGAGTGCACAATAAAGCACTCCTTTCAACAAACATAATGAAAAGCTGCTCAAGCTTCTCTGAAGAGGCACAAACTGCTTCCAGTGAGGCTGGAAGGAATCTCCCACGTCCTGGCAGGCAGATGGCTCAGGAGGCAGCTCTGCCAAGCACCACAGAATTGCACTGGGATGATGTGCCCTTCGCTTTAGGGGACCCCACTGGGGCAGGGCTTGCAGCAAATGATGTCCAAAGGTCCTTCCAACCCCCCTCACTCTGCAGTCCTCTGGTAAAGAAGGCTCTGCACACACCAGCAGAGGAACTCTAGACTGGAAGAAAGGTGATAAAGCACCACAGAAAACTGCGACTGATACAGATAATACACAAATGGGTTTTTTTAGAAAAGTCTGTATTTCACAGAAAAGAAGAATCAGAGACAGCATATTTAGAATAACTAGAAACCCCACCATAACCTTTCTATTCAACACGAAAATGAAATGTGGAATTCACTCCTACAGAATGCTGTGAAAACAAACCCATACAGGAGTTAGATAAATGGGGGAAGGATCACAGATTATTGAACATGGAACTGTGAGGGAAGTCTGAGAGAACTGGGTGTGTTCAGCCTGGAAAAGAGAAGCCTTAGGGGTGACCTAATTGCAGCCCTTCAGTTCCTGAAGGGGACAAGAAAGATGGAGAGGGACATTTTACAACAGCAGGGAGTGACAGGACGAGGGGGAATGGATTGAAGAGAGCAGGTTTAGATTAGATATTAGGAATAAAACTCTTCCCTTTGAGGTGGGGGGACCCTGGTACAGGTTGTCCAGAGAAGCTGTGGCTGCCCCATCCCTGGAAGTGTCCAAGGGCAGGTTGGTTGGAGCTCTGAACAACCTGGGATAGTGAAATGAGCCCCTGCCCATGGCAGGGGTGTTGGAATTGAATGATCTTTAAGGTCCCTTCCAACCCAAACCATTCTGTGATTCTGCAGTTTGGGCCCCATCCCCTCCTCTAGAGGCTCCAGAATGCTGGAAAGGGATGCTGAAGGGAAGAGGAGATGCAGAGAACTTTTCAAAACAATAGGAGCAGTTGATAGAACCCCCCCTGTCCCTGTTGCCCTGTGTGTCACTGCACCACTGGCATGGCTGGAAAACCACTAGAGATGTGAATTGCAAAATTCCATTGCCTGCCCACAAAGCAGGACAGGGAAGCAGGGAACAAGGCTCCAGATAGCCCCAGGTTGAGACTCCATCTGTAAATCAGAGGGATTATTGATCTAATGCTCTTTAGGCACAGCCTGGAAGGCACCAAAAGCATCCTCTGCCACTGCCAGAAAAGGAAGATGCACTTGAGCAGATGAATCACTTCTACCAGAGCAGCTGAGATGTTTGTGCTTTTCTAGGGCCACAAATGTTTTCCTGGCCAGATTCATTTTCCTCAGCACTTTACCCAGAGCAATATTGCATTCTTCAGACCCTGACTGTCCCACTGTTACCTGCAGCTCTCAGAGCTTGCAGACAGTGCTACCCCACAACACCCCAATCCCCTTTTTGCCTTCCCGCTGCACCATTTGCAGCTCGGACTCACTGAGTCCTGTGCAGAATTTGGCACGAGGGTTCTTGAGGACAGTGACCAGGTTTCCAGGCAGATCAAAGTGCCTGTCTCCCAGCTGGATGGGCAGAGGGGATCAAGGCTGTCTGCAATGGCCTCTAAAGAAACCTTTGGCTCTCTCAGTGCTTTCCTTTGTGCCCAGCCCTTCAGCCATCACCTGCTGACTCCTCGCTGTTCCTTGCCAGGCAGTTCTGATCCCTTCCTGAGGAGCAGCTCCTGTGAATCACTTTGGTCTCCAGAGCATGCTCGCTGCCACAAAGCAAAGGAGGACAAGGACACTCCACAAGCAGCTGCAGTCCTGCCTCCTTCAGACTGCAGAAGGTTTTCATCAGGAGGGAACACACAGCAACTGGAACCTGACCCCCTGCAGGACAGCTCCTCCCAGCAGGACTCACTGGAGCCCTGGCTCAGGAAATCTGCTCTCCAGTAACAGCTCAACCCTTTTCCCTTTCCCCCCAAAAGATTCCAAGGGGAATTTCATCCCTGTGGAATTCTAGATGGGGAGCTGTTGTCCTGGTACCTCCCTGATGGGGAGCAGCATCCTCCTAGATGGTCCTTGGTGTCAGTGGGGTTGGTTTTGAGCCACCTGTCCCCAGTTTTGACAGAATGATTCAAAAGTCAAGTTAACTGGAATTGGGAACCTCTGCCATCCACGTGAGACTGTTCTGAGATGGGGCTGACACTGGGGATGTTCTCAGTGGGGAAACATCTGGGCTGTGACTGCAATCAGCCTTCTCTGGGCTGTAAGTGCCTGGCTGGTAGAAAGGGACCCACAGTGATTTTCATCTTCTTTGGAGAAGTTCTTTGGGAAATATCTAGAACTGTAGATGTGTCATCTCTTGTTGCTGTTTGTTCCTATTGGGTAAAATGGGATGGCAGAGTTTCAGTAAACAGACTTTCTCCTATGGCTGGAAGGTACCACAGGCATTTATTAGCCAGCATGTGGGTAGAAGAGACATTTCTCAAGAGCCTTATTTAATTTGCTGGCACAGAACACTGTATTTATCACTTTTCCCTTGAAAACAGATTATTTGTACTATGATAACTCTCTGTTATCTCAGTCATAGACTGAGATTTTACCATGTGACACAAATGACAAACATACCAGCAACAGAGTCCCTGTCTGAAGAGCTCACAGGGTAAAGTATTTGGCAAGGGAGAACAAACAGATACTGACAGGGGAACCTTTAGGAAAATTATCACGAAAGGAACAAGGTCATTTGTGCCAGTTCCACGTACAGAGCTGTCCAACAGGATAGAACCTCCCATAAGGAAGGAAGGAAGCCCAAAACCAAATTCCTGGTTCCCTCTGCCAGGTACTGCAGCTGTTTCAAGAGATTAAACATGGAGCTGGAGTCCTGCCTTGCTCTGGGAGAAAATCAGTGTTTGCTGAAGTTGCTGAGACTCTCTGTATTCGGGGCAAAAGGATTTTACATTCAAAGCTCAACTTCAGGCAGCTATTTTTAGGTAAATTATTCTGGCTGACAAGCTGTGAAGATAAAAGATGCTGCAGGCCTCACCTCAGCTGCTGTAAACTTGGTCTGCCTCAGCCAATCTGCATTCCTCTCTTGCTGCAGAGACCAGACCCAGCATGGAGCTCTTCCCTGAGCTGGGAACCTGATTAAGACAGTCCTCTGCTTTTTAGCTTTTTCTGAATTATCTCACTGATTTCAGAAGGGCCAGAACCCTCTCAGAGCATCCTCCTTTCAGTCAGGCTCTAACAAGAACCACAGCTCTCGTCTCCCAGACAGGGGTTTGTTGCTGTAGGTTGCATTTGAACCCTTCCCTGCGTACTGAGAGCTGGGAACAGACATTTTGGTCCATCTACCAGCTCATTTAGGGCAAACCCCCCCGAGCTGAGCAGAGCAAGCCTCCCCCTGCCTGTCCACAGCAGCACAGCCTGCAGCAGCAGCTGCTCACACCAGTCTCAGGTATTAAAAGTTCCTGCATTGCACTTCAAGACAGCCAGATTGCAAATGTTTGGGCTTGGCAACTCACTCAGAAAAACCCAAAACCCCAATAAAAATACTCAAAACCCCCCTATTTAATCGTTCTCTAATGGTACAATTTATCATCCCTTCAGCCCACACAAGCAGGGGTTGGGTTGGTTGGTTGTTTGCTGCTGGTTTTTAACCAACAAGCAGCCTATTCCACCAAGTTTTTATAACCAGTTTACCTTCCCGAGGACACCCTTGTGCCAGCAAAGCCTTTGGAAGGTTCCTGGGGGCACGGTTGGTGTCTGTCACGGGGAAACTTTGGCAGGGAGGGAGCTGAGCTGGGCTGTGCTTCCATCTAGCGTTGTCAGAGCCCTGAGCCCGCGGGGAAGGCACAGCCACAACCCCCCTGTGCCTGCAAACCAGGCCAAACCTCTCCCCTCCCGCCCCAGCCCTGGTGCCAAACAGAGGCAGCAGCTGCAGCATCACCTTCTCCTCCAGGTGGAAAGGGCAGGAGGGGACGGAGCCCCCAGGGCTGAGGATCCTTCACCCCTCGGATGGAAGAAAACAAAATGCACACGCACAACTGACATCCAAAATGGCTCAACATAATTTATTTTTTATGTTAAAATGTACAGAGTTTCTTTTGAAAGTACTTGCTAGAAAGGGGGAAAAAAAGTGATATTACATACAAGGAGAGGAAGGGAGACCATCCAGCCAGGAGCGTATGACATGGAGAATTACAAAGGCATCGAGGCACCCCCTTCCCCTTAGCTTACAAGTCACCATGAACAAAGTACAAAGAGGTTACAAAACAGGAAAAGCAAATATAAACAGACAGGAATAGACTCAGCTTCATTTGTACATGCGGCTTTTAGAGGCATCTGGAGCTCCTATTCACACACTCTAGAGATCTCTTTAAAGAGAATTTTATCTTTCTTAAAATAGTTTTTAATATTCTACAACAAAGATAAAAAATTTTAAAGATGGAATGAAATGAAAAAGCTCTTATTTTTAAAAGGCATCAAAGTCACTAACAGTGAGATTTTTTTTTAATTTCTTTTAGAAGATTACCCAAGTTATCTTGCTAAAAATACATATTTTTTTTTTTTTAAACAGAAGTGAAAAAATGGTAGGTACCAATATTACTGCGTTGGATAATTTCTTTTTATATATAGAAAAGAACTTTTTTTTCTACAATAGTTCTACAGTCACAAAGGCTTGTGGAAAAGGGAGCTGCCCAATTGATAAAAAAACCCATACAAAACCAAACCAAACAGAACAGCAAACAAACTAAATTCACGGCCCTCGTTTCAACAGCTTCTCCTCCTGTCTCAGACCCCCCCACCCCAGGAAGCAGCAACACAGCTGAAGATCTAGGAAGAGAGGGCAGCACAGTGCGCTTTCTACACGGGTCATTGGGAACTGGAATAGTATATACAGAGAAATGGGGTCCTACACAGCCTTGTACATGCTCAAAATGAAACAGAAACAAGAAGTGGAAGTCCTTTGAATTCTGCCTTTTATGGTTAGCAGTTCCTGGAGGAAAGTCTATCTTAGTGCATCTGAAAAAACCCCAACTTTCTTTTAGACTCTTTTGGTTTAAAAACAAAAGAAATTAGTCTTATTAATGTGTCTGTATTCCTACTTCATATACAATAAAAAAAGAACTTTACATTAAAGGGTGTCCCTTTTTGTACTGGGTGACATGCCAGCAGTGTAGCCAAAGAGAATGTCAATTGGATTCTGCAGTACCAAACAGCAAAATCCTGCTGCCTACACCCTGCCACGGTGTTGGGACGGTTTCACTGCTGTCCAACAGGGGCCCATTCCCTTCTTTTCCCACACTGGATCAAACGTGTGGCTGTTCCTATAAAATGGGTACCAAACACAGTGGGAGAACCAGGGAGAACACCCCTGACTCCCCCCGAGAGTGGCACACTCAGCAACTTCCTACCCCCAAGCAGGACTGGAAGGGTGACAAGGACCCTGCGGGTTCCCTCCCCGTCACCCACCACACTCTTCACCTTCCAGCACCTCCCAGGCCGGGAGGTTCCCCGGCAGCAGCTGCCTCTGAGCTCAGCCTGACCCCAGGGCTCACCCCCACGACCCTCAGCATTTCCAGGGGCATCCCAAAGCAGTTTGGGATCCTGAGCCGTGGCTGACCTGCAGGTGCCCCACAAGGGCCTGGAACCTCTCCCTGTCCCACCCTGCCCTCCTCACCACTGCACAAGGGATGCAAACGAGGTCTCTCTGGAGGTGCTTCCAGCAGTTCCCTGGCAGAACCTGTGTCCACGGGCACGCCTGGGGGTGAACGGGAGCGTTTCTAAAGGTACATTATATTTCCAGCATGAAACATACAATTTCAGTTACCTCATCTACAAAAACACCAATGGGAAGAGTTTCTCGTTTACACCTAACTCCAAATTTTACCGAGGGTGAGGGAGTCAGGGAAAACTAAAAGATTAAAACTCTTTTCCTGATTTGCAGAAATAAAGATCTTCATTTATCCTCTGTGTCCCCTTCCAAGTCTCCCAATAAGTGCCTCCTGCTAGAAGTAGGAAATGCTAAGTGGGGTTTAGAGGGAAGGGTTGTTATTCTTTGAGATGTCAAACATTTTACATGACTGCAGCACTAGAAACTGCATACAGAGGGGCACAGGGGAGGGAGAAGGACATACATTTTAAAAAAATTTAGGAAGATGATTTCACTGTTACACATAGTCTGTCCACTTTGTCAGCAAAGTAAGGCTCTTTTTAAATTATGAAAAGATTTTGTGCATGTTTTCCCCTCTAAAAAACATCTGTAAATGATTTTAGCTGTAAAATGTTTGAGGATTGTGAAGAAAACGAAAACAAACAAATAAACAAACAGGAAAAAAAAAAATAAAGACCAGGCTTCCTAAAAAATAAAATAAACCAAAGAAAATCCCTCTAAATCTACAGCAATATTTTAACTGGAAAAAGGTCCATTTTCTCTGGTTCGTCAGTATAAAAGGTTCCTTTATTTATATATATTTCAGTTTTTAGGATGCAAGTTCATCTTGCTCATCTTCTCATGTATGGTCCATTGAGAGACTGCTTGGGCACCCCAGCAGCGTTCATGTAGCTGTGATGGGAGGGGCCAGTGTACATCATGTTTCCATGAGGATTTGGCTGCATAGGCTGCTGGGTATAGGCCTGGCTCCCCATCATTCCCATCTGCATCTGCATAGGATACTGTGCTGTCTGGTTCATGTAGGCAGGGTTGCTGTGGTAACTGCTGTTCATCATGGGCTGCGTCATCCTGTAGCTGTTCATGGCGTTCAGCGTGTTCATGTTCATGGAGTTGACGTTGTAGGGCGCCGTGGGCATCAGGTTGACGCCCATGTTCATGCCCCTCTGCACGGCCAGGGCGCGGGGCCCGGCCTGCATGGCCACGGCGGGCGGGCTGCGGCCGTAGAGCTGCTGCTGGTGCGCGGGCGCCGAGGGCAGCGGCGCCGACTTGGAGCGGATGGAGAGGTGGCCCTTGACGGGCATCTGGCCCTGCAGGCGCTGCGTGTGCGGGATGCCGATGTTGGTGGCCGACATGTTGCACTGCAGCAGCGGGGACGTGAGGTTCATGGTGGTGGAGGCCAGGTTCGGAGGGGGGGTCATGGTGGCTTGTGCTTGGGGGGTGCCTGCCAAGGGGTGCGACGGCGCCAGCTGGGCCAGCCCCGTGTTGGACAGAGAGACGCTGGTTGCATAGGAAGTCACAGCAGGAGAATGGCTATAAGGCATGGCATGGGGGTCCATAATGGTGTTCGTCAGCTGCTGCAGCTTGGCTAGACTGAAGGTGGCTGATGGCTGGGAATAGCTCCCAGCCCCGAAATCCCCGGGAATCCTCTCGTAGATGCTGATGTTCCCGGTGCTGCCCGACTCGGGGATCTCCATGATCATGGGTGCTGGGGTGAAGCTGTTGTTCATGCTACACTGAGACAACGGGGGTTGCTGCTGCGGTGGAGGTGGGGGCTGTGGCTGCTGCGACTGAGGCTGCTGCTGTTGTGGCTGGGTTGTTGGTTGCTGGTTGCTCGGGGGCCTTTCTACCACACAGCTCTGAGGTGACTTGATATTACAGTTTGCTGCAGGCTGGACAGTGTTTTGCTGCATCATGCTGCAACTGCTGCCAATGTTTGCCATTTGCTGAGTGACAACACAACTGTTCTGAGTGAGGCTGCTAGAAGAAGACAGTCCTCCGTAGGAACAGCTGCTCTGGGAAGAGTTATTTCCACAAATGCTGCCTCCCATGGTGGAGTCGTAGCTGCTGGGGTTTTCATAGTTCTCTGTAGTGCTCTCAATGCTGCCAAGGTCACTGAAGCCACTATCCACCACCTGCTGAGAGTGGTCCGATACTGAAGGCACATCCATCATGGGGCTGGTCTCCATGTTCTGCATAGAGGGAGCGGACAGGGATCCCTGTTCAGGACTGATCTGGGTGTAGCTGCTCTCCAGGGCGGGCACGTTGGGGCTGCTGACGGAACGCACAGACTGGCTGGGGTGGGACTGCACAGAGGATATTGGACTGTTGTGTTCCGAGGCCTGGCAATCTTCAACCATTGATATCTGAGGGTCCTCCTCAGTCTGGGTGTAACTCTGCAACGTCTGACAAGCTGCAAGAGTTTCTTCACAGTCCTGGTAAGCTACATCATGCTCATTGCTTTCCTCCTGTGTCAAGGACTGCACTGCTTGAACAGTTTCGAGATCTAGTTCGCTGTGAGGAATCTCTTCCTCTTCCTTTAGTTCAATTAACCCTTCCTTATTACTTTGTTCCTCTTCGTGGTCATCTTCAGACCCAGGGACGTGCTCTGAGCCCACTGATGTCTCATTGGACGCCTGCTCTTCCTCAGAATCTGCCTCTGCTTCGTCCTTTTCCTTTGCATCCTCCCTACTGCTTGGTATGCTTGTTTCTAAAAAACATTCTTGCCCCTGAGGCTCTTCCTTGACCCCTTCTCTAACAGGCTGCTCCTCCAACTCTTTTTTCTTCACTGACTCCAGATGACCATCGTCTTCGTCATCAGCATCATGATCTTCATTTTCATTTGTCACTACTGCAACTTCCTCTTCTTCCTCGTGGTCGTGCTCAGGTTCATCTGCTTCTTGCTGCTCTTCCTCTGATTGCCTCTGCTCTTCCAAAACCCGGGGCTTCTCCTCCACTTCCTCTTCTATCTCAGGCTCCTTTGCTTCTGGCACGGGACTGCTGCTGCTGTCCACAGGAGAAACTGCTCTTACTTCACTGCTGGCTGTGTCTTCCTCTTCTCCCTCTCCTACCTCTTCTGCTTCCATATTCACATCCTCCTCTTTCCTTTCCTCAAGGAGAGGCAGGTCTTCTTTCTGCTCAACACTTTCTTCTTTATCTGACATTTTGGGCTTACGCCCTGGTTTTGAATTAGCTACTGCTTCATCAGCTCCCTCGTCCTGAACTGGTGGTGGCACCTCCTCCTGGGTCAGTTTAAACCCTGGTTTTCGACCAGGTCTTTTCTTCCAGTGGACTGGTTTTCGGCTTTTCCCTTTTGGCCATCCCTTCTTCTTTTTCATGGGGGTGGAAGTATCTGGCTCAAGCGAAGAATCCTTGGCTTCGCATTTCCTCAGCATAGATAACGGTTTCAAAGGTGGGTTACCTGAAAACACAAATTGAAAGACACTGTTCAAACATTTTTGTTTGACCTGAGCGTTCAGGGGAGCCTTCCCAAGCATGCCCAACGTGTGTACCAACTTCAGTATTAGCTTGCAAATTCACTGTGAAGAGCCACAAGAAGGATCGAGGTCTGCTCATTAGCAAGCAAGTTGCACACTGTATTTTCAAAGAACACCCATGCTTTCAGGATTTTGCATGTTCAAAGCCTTGAGCCTTTAACACACAACCCAAATTAAGCTCCAGGCTGTACAATAAAGTCATGAAAAAACAAATTTTATTTATAAAATATGTTCACAAATTAAAGAGCTGCAGCAGAGGGGAACACGTGAAGTTGCAATAAAAGCCTGTTTCCATTTAGGTCTGTATTTTGTGCATCTGCTTAAGAAAGGAAATATTTTCACTTTTTTTCATGGCCTTATGCTTTTTAATGCCAATATAAATACACAGATGCCTGAATTTGGCTGGTAATTTTTAACTGAAGAAATCATTAACAGGTGGCTGAATTTCTCTCTCATGATGAAATGACTTTTGCATCTCAGTGATTTTCTAAACACTCAAGTTGGTTCAGAGCTTATACAGCCAGAATGGAATTGTGATTGTTTTCTGAGAACTTACTGAACACTGTAAGGCATTTCCTGACTTAATTTTGGTTTGAACCTGTCAATTAGGACAGTTTATACAACTGCATAAAGCTGAGTTACTCCTGCCCTTAGCTCAGAGAGGCATTTTCTCTAAATACCCCCAATTATAAGCATTCTGAAAACATTCTGGGTATTAAAAATGCATTTCAAATGAATGCTAAATTCAAAACTCAGTAATTCCTTAAGTATGCACCTCCACCAGAAAACATTCAGAAGAGCACAACAGAAAAAAAGACTGAAAACAACTGATCTAACAGATCTGTCCCAAAATCTGCAGTCTTATTAATGGTGCTGGAGTACCACAAGAATGCATTTAATGAGCAATCTGATCAAAACAGACTTTAAAAAAACCAGTGATATAAGCTGACTGTGCATATATTCCCAGTAAGCAAACTTAATGCTCTATCAGCAAGTGTTTGCACTACATTGATATAGTTATATGCTGTTGTAAGGATTTAAGGGTAACTGATGCTAAATACAGCAAATATTGCAATGATCATATTGGTGCTTTTAGTATTTAAGTACTTTTAAAGAAAAATTCTCCTCTGTAGCCACAGCCTAGTGAAAAGCCATAAATTAATGAATTTGCTCTGGTAACAATTTTTTATTGTGGGATAATGGCACCACACTTGTTTTTCCCACAGTTGTTCATTTGTATTTGGCTGGCTGCTTTGCACTGTGCAGCCCAGCAAGAACCAGCATAATGAGGATGGCTCATGGAGCATCTGAGTGACAGATGCTGCTTCTGAACTGCCAGTGGACTCCAAGCAACCAGTCACAACCAAATAATTCTATTTTATGAACTGAAGGTTCAGAGAACTTTAAAGGAGATGTGAGAAGCTGAGAGGCTGAACATGCAGTGTGATGAAGAAGAAGATCTCAGAGGACACAATTAAATATTTCCCTTTGTTATGGAAAATTGAGGGCTCGCCAGTTCATTTTCATTTCATTTCTGTAAGCGACCCTGCTGCATCAGGTTCTTCCCCAGCCACAGATCCAAATTCCATTAGGAAAGCTGAATCAAAAGGCTAGCCTGTGATCAGGTCATTGCTAATAAGACAGTTAAATGCATGCACCACATTTTCATTAAACTTGGGGCTGCTTGAGGCTGGTTTGAACTGGTAATTTATGCCTAACCTACATTTTGGCCAGAAGTTCCAAGCCAAGGCAAGCAGCTTGCTCTGTCACGAGCTGTCACCATCTGACACAACCTCTATCAGACTTCCACCAGCACACCACCAAACATACCATTATTGTCATCAGACTCCTCCTCATCTTTGGACTTCCTCTTCGAACAGGGTCTGTGCCTGAGCGTGTCTGCTGGCGCTAAGTGCCGAAAGTACCCGCTGGACAAAAGTTCACTCTCCTCCTCTTCGTCCTCCTCCTCCTCTTCCTCCTCCTCGATCTCAAACGTGGGCTCCAGTCGGGGCATTGGTCGCTCAGAGTCCGAGTCCTCGAACGGCTCATCCAGCACCTCGGTGGTCTCCGAGATGGTCTCGGTGACGACGCTGCTGTTGTGGTGCTTGCGCTTGCGCACCCGCCTCTTCCGGTGCAGGATGGGCTTCTGCAAGGGCAACGGGGCACAAGAGAGGGCATTTCATCACGTGCAGGGGAAATAAAACACTGACAAACACAAGAAACAAAGGAACAGAGGAGTTCAATAGTCCAAGCAGGACCAGAGAGCTCCCTTCTGGAATTCAGAGCTGAGGAGCACCTGCCATCGGTTAGAATTCAAACGGCTGAAGCTCCCAGCCCATCCATAACAGCGGGAAGCTTAGGGACACTACAACATAGATGTGAAAAGCTTAGAACAAGCTGCAAAGATGATACAGAAGAGAACTTTTCAGTGCAGCATCCCACAAAGGGATGATTTGCTTAGTCACGTTGATAGAATTCACATCTCCATCTCAACAGTAAATAATTTCAAAGACTTTATGCTGTGATTTCAGCTATTTAGAGAACGTTTGTGTTTTGCAAGCTTCTTTCAAAACTAAGACTATATCTGTTTCTATTTTGCATAACTGAGTAAAGTCTTAATAACTAAGGTAGAAAAAGAATCCAAAGCACAAGATAGAAGCTGGAATTAAAAAAAAACAAATTCCTGCCTCTGATTAAACAAAAACCACCACTAGAAAATGTAAGCAAGAAGTACTCTCTAGAGAGAGATCTGGACCACTGAGCATGTGCTGCCTGTCCACATGAACTGCACCATCCTGCAGAAAGCCCCAACACAGTGACAAAACCCACGGCACGATACAGTCAGGGAGAAGAAGAAACAAGGCACGCACCTTCCGTTTTAACGTTGGCTTGGTGAGAACAGGGGGAGAGCTGGACCTTGGGCTCACAGGCTCGTCATCCTCCTCTTCACTGCTCTCACTGAAACACCTCAGAAGTGCCCTGTCACTGTCACTGTAGCGCCGGGGTAACCTGTCACAGTCCTCTGGGAACCTGCACTTCAGGGGCTCCGTGCTCTTCTTCAGCTGCCCCCTCCACCTCTCCATGCCCTCGCTGTGCCGCCGCCGGGGCACGGCCGACTTCTCCCCTTTGCCGTACTGTCCCTGGGAAACTGCCGACTTCTCCTCATCCTCAGCGTAGCGGCCTCTCAGGGCTGGAGATTTCTCCTCACAGTCCCCACACCTTCCCTGCAGGGCTGCTGCCTTCTCCTCGCAGTCGCTGCAGCGGCCTCGGGAGGCCGCAGACTTCTCCTCGCAGTCCCCGCACCGCCCGCCGGGCCCCGCCGGCTCCTCCCCGGGCCCCGCCGGCTCCTTCTCACCAAAGGCCTCGCGGAGGTTTTTGCTCTTGCGGTTCCACCGACCTCTCCGGGAGGGCTGACTGTTTGCAGGAAGACTGTCCAGGGGGAAAACGTGCTTGTCTGGTCGGGCAGAATTGGCCGGAGCAACAATGTCTGGCTTTTTTTCACTCTCTGGAGGCGAGTAAGGCTCTTGCTCTTTCTTCTCCCAGGACACGGATTTTACCATCTGATTTAAACAAAAACAAAGATTTCACACCTCCCATTTCAGCAGGCAGATCTATCCTGAATTTGGTTCCACAAAAGCTTTCCAGCAAAAAGTCAGAAAAGTTTAACAAGAGTGACTTTTAAGAATCTGAGATTAAAAAAATAGAATTGACCTTCATGAGACTCACGTAGTGCCACCTGCCATTCCCTTCCTCACTGGTGATGATGCACCTCAATTAGCCTCCCAATTAAGTGACTGCAGCCACTCAGTGCCAGGCTGGAACACCAACCATCACCTTGCTATGTGCAAACCCAGTATTGGTGCAATTTTCAAGAAGAAAGTGAGACAAACTTGAAGCTACTTTTCCATTAAAATGCACAGTTAGCTTAAAGTAAATACAGTCATAGCAGATAATTTGCCTCTTAGTATTCTGTCAGTGCTCATCACCTGATGTGAGTGCAACCCCTTCAAAGACTGTTCTCCAGACTATGCCTCCATGTTTTCCCTGTTTTTATTTTCTAATCTGAAACCATAAAGATAAATAAACTGATCCTGACTGCATTGCTTTTCATGACTGTGACAAACATGCAAGCTTTGCACTTGAAACCTTGTTAGCACCGCCTGCAAAAGCATCAAGTGTAAACTTTGTGCCACACAGGAGTAACAGATTCACTCTTACACTGGTCTCTGGATCCTTTTCTTTCTGCTGTTGCTGCTCTTCATTTTCACCATCCTCTGTTTCCTCTTCTTCATCCTCAGAGACAACTGAGTTGGAAACGATAACCGGCGTCCAACGCAGACATTCCGCATCCACATCGATGGGTCGCACGTTCGTTCTGAGCTTGGCCATGTGCTCCTGGATGAGCTTCTCACGACGAACGATCACAAACCTGAACAGCAACAACACTCTGATCACTAACAGGTGACACACTGTGAAACAGAGGTGTTACAGAAAAATCTGTGTACTGCCACGAATAACCTCAGAGAGCACAGAAAGCTCATTACAATGGTACAATTTCCAGCAGCAGCAGACTACAGAGAAAGCATCTTACAACTGAGGAAATGCTAAATTCTTTCCACTTGCTGTTAATGGTGATGCCATTATCCATCCATGGGTAACATTAAGCTGCAGGGTATCACTTTTATTATGTGTTAAGTGGACAAGGGGTATGTCATTTGTGGAATGGGTAATATAAGGAGAAAGATACCGAATAGTAATAAAGTTTTAGTCCCACTGTCATAAGTGAATTTTATTCAGGGGTCTGGGAGCAGTGACACTGGTTAAAGTATACTGTGAAATGAGGAAATAAAACTATTCTCCAGTAACTTCAAGTTTTCCAAGGAAGTTTCAAGTTTAACCCAAAACACAATAGAATACAACCCCGCTCACCAAACTGCCATGGTCTGAAATAAGAGTAATTCCCAGTATTTCACCTGATTTGTCAGCTGGGCAAGCAGACTCCCTCTATCCTATATCTACACACCTCATTTCTCCCAGTGATCTATCCCACTCTTCAAGCATTCCATGTTAATCCACACAGTTTATGGCATTTTTGAGACACAGAGAAAAGGAGGGAAACAGCTCAGAAACAACTGTCTGCACAGAAACTGAGAATAAGGAACAGACCTCCCTCTGGAGAAGGGAAGTTCCTGTTCTTTGCTCTGTTTTGTGAGTATATTAGACTGGTTGTGCTGAGGGATCCCAAGAGAATATGACCAATAGACCAGCTTGTTTTCTCCCACAGCTGCAAATTACTCAGAAGTTCCACATCTCCAGTGCTACACAGCTGGACATCTCATCCAGCTGTGGCACTCCTTGCACTGTACATGAGCATCACAATCTCTACAGCCAGCATTTGGACACTGTACATGAAATCAAGCTTACTTAGATGTGATTCATCTCCAAACACCATTAAATTCCATCAAAACCCAACTGAAGGCACTTGGAATTACAACAGGACTGCTGTACTCACTGATCACTACGGAAGTCGAGCATTCGTAGGTGATGCAGGGTGGAAGTGATATCTTGAGGGCAGATTCCAGTCAGCTTGCTCAATTTCTTGATGCTTAATTGCTTGTCACGTTGATGATAAAGGCACTCCAATATTACACTTTTCCAATAAGCCATGTATGAGAGGCGCCCCAGGTCTGACAGGGGCTTCTCTGGTGATCCTGCCTGGCCCTCACGCTTTGAAAGCAAATAGCCTGAATGACACACAAGAAAAGAAGTTCCAAACAATTAGCTGCTGTTTCCACCCTAACTCCTACAAAGGCATTTCCACAGGAAGCTGCTGAATGCTCCCTACAAGAGAGAGGTGATAACTTTGAAGGATACTCTGAATTGTTTGGCCAATCTTTTATTTGCTTGTTTTATTCAATGATCAAGTGTGAGATTTCTGCTCTCTGCTGCCCTCAGACACTGGTTGTAGGCAATGCCACGAGATGGCAGCAGGTGCCTACCCAGAACTACACCAAGCCTGAAGCACAACTGCAACAGCAGTCTTGGAAATGACAGAGGAAAAATGTAGTTTAGCTGTTTAAAACTGGTATGAAAAATAGTTTTCTGGAAAACTCTCTCCTGGAGAGTACCAAGCTCTGTCTGCAGAGATTGAATTAATTGAAGATTGTGACACAACTGCACAGGTTCAGTAAAGACCAAGGGGTTATACTGTCTCCAGTGTGACAAGTATTCTCTGTAAGGCACTAAATGGGTCAGATAAACTAAAATCACTCTACTGACACATACCTGTGGTTTCCACCCTAAGTTGCTCACACAGAAAACATGAGAATTAAGGGAAAAATTATCAATTTGTCTCTAGAATTGAAGTCTTCCAACAATAAGAGGAAACTGTGAACTTTAGAATCCTTTACCCTGGAACGTGTTTTAATCTGACAAATGTCTGCTTCCACTGTTAAGTCCTTGTTTAAAATATTAAAAAAGACTAATAAAAGTAAAGAAGAAGTTCCTTACTGAAGTCGATCAGGAACCTGCCATAGCCCTTGCGCTGGTACTGTGGAAGAATCATTATACAGGAAACATTGTACTTCTGCTGGCAGTGCTTTTCCTGTTGGGAAAGAATGTGAAGTACATTAAAAACCCAGAAGACCAGTGAGAAGTAGCAGAAGTTGTTCTGTACAAGCCCCTAAGTAATTCCATAGCAAAAAAAGTGAGATGGGAAACCATAGTCAAAGTTTCTGAGGAAAAACAATGTACATGAGTCAAGGAAAGACTTTAATACTAAAACTAATAACCATCATTTCAGTTCAGAGAAGCAAAAGGAATGAAAACTTGACATAACCTTCTGCTTAGATCAGTAAAGAACACTGGCTGCAGAGCAGATAAATTCAAAGAATAAATCTGAAGGCAGCTAAATTCACTGCAAAAGACTGCAGTGAATCTTTAAACTCTTACAACCGTAACATACTAAAATCCAATGTCAAATCTGCTGTTCTGAATATTGAAAAGCTTCACATAAAGCTATTTCAAAATAAGTAAAATAATTAAAGATAAGTCTTAAGGCCTATCTGAAATCTTCACCCTGTTCCCTCAGAAAAAAATTAAAGTTTTCAAATGAGGTGCAAAATTGCAAAACTTGTTTGGAAAACAACATTTTTAGGGAAGGAAAGGTGAGACAGAACTAGTTGGTCTGTTTATCTCACAAAAAAGTACTCTCCACCTACAACAAGAGCAGAAGTAATTTGAAGAGTTGTTTTTTAACCAGCAGTTGCAGCACAAGTTCCTCAGCAGATCTATAATATTCAGCATTATGAGGAAACTTGGGTTTATTAATCGGTGGTCTCTGAATGTAACATAAAAGATGTCTACACCTGTATTACATCATTTATTGCAACAATTTAAAGACTCCACAGCAGCATTTCTCACCACAGCAAACAGTCTGGATTCAAATACTCACCTTGGAAAAGTAGCCAACAAGGTGACAGCCCTTGACATCATTCTGTGTCAGCACGTAGAAAAGAAATGGCTCCACATCGTAATAGAGAGTTTTGTGGTCCAAGAAGAGTTTGGCTAACAAGCACAAATTCTGGCAGTAGATAGTGCTGACATTGCCATCAACCTTAGAGACAAGAGGAAAAGTTTGGTCACTCCATTTGCTGTCACAAAAGGTCATGTTTTACTTGTCCATTTGAAAGGCCTTCACATGAGAGGGAGACTTCTCTGTCACCGGTGGTGTCTCAAAGCACTCAAAACTTCCACAGTTTAATAAAGCCTGGGACCAAGGCACTGTTATATTCATTAGCTTAAAAGACAACTTAAAATTAATTTTCCCCAAATAAAAAAGCCACAGTTGTACAAAGTGAGTCTTCTCCTGTGTTTCATGGATGAATAATCCACACAAAAGGTCAGCTCCCACTGCCTGCTTGCTCATAGTTCTCTCCTGGCAACTGAATGTTCCAAGAATGAAGATCTTTAGGGCTATGAAAAGCTTATCACACAATTAGGTGCTAAAGAGCCTATTTTATAGATAAAAGTGAGTGAGTTAGCATTCTAACTTACCTCAAAGACTGAAATATTGTTTTTTCTGTATATTTCATTGGCTGGAGGATGAAACCAGCCACATTTTTTCATATGCTGTTGGAGAATAGTTCTGCTTTTCATATACTTCAGACAGAATTCACAAAGGTACAACTTAGGTAGCCTGAAAGCAAAGACAAAGAAAGGTCAGAGACTGAAGATACAGACTTTTGTTTAAATTCCTCACTCCTGCAGACTGAGAACTTGATGAAAACAAATCCAGTATATACTGACTTTGTGTATGTGCTAATGATGGCCAAAACCACCTTCCCATAGTTAAAGTCATGGCACTTATTCTATAATAAATGCTTATTTTAAAAATGTCCTGATGTCCTGCATAATTACATTTACAGTATTAAGTAAGAAGAAAGAGATGCATCAATTAAAGTCCTATAAAAAAACCCCAGTAATCCCCTCCCACTTTTGCACAGTGATGCTGGGATGGATGAGATAAACAGTTCCTTTTCCCTCCCCTCCTCATCACAGACAGCTGCATGTACATACCCTTGAGATGGTCACATCACCACCTACCCCTCTGCTTTAAAACAGTTTTACACACTACACTGACATGAACAGTTGGAGTGCAAGTGTGCTGATAGTGCAGTGATTTAACTCCACTGACAGACTCTGGCTCGGGCAGCAATGCTGTTTCCAGTTACCTTCAATGCCTTTAGGACAGCTAGAGTAATTCCTCATGACAGACCACATGTTCTTATTAAATGGTAGAATAGTTTCACTTAATTTTCTTTCTCTAGCCACAGCCCTTACAAGTCATTCCTCTTCCTGCATAAAGCTGAAGTTGGAAGAGTTTGCAAAGCTCTTAAGCAGCAGAACATCAGGACAACTCTACGTGCAGCACAGCAGAACAAGCCTCCAGACAGCCAAACATGGGAGGTTCCTGTGCCTGCTGGAGTGCAGCTTTCCCAAAAACAGAGGCAGAACAAAGAAGGGTCTCACCTCGAGTACTCCTGTGGGTATGGGGAGGAGTACCAGGTCTGGATTTCATACTTGCCAAACTCAATGACAGAGGGGCAGCGGACCTGTGGGTCGGGAGGCCCAGTCACCCCCACTTTCTGTGCAAGGGAAAAAAACAGGTTCTTGTGAATGTCCAAGTGAAAGACTCCCAAGCTGAATTAAATTAAAACATTCTCATCTACACAGTCCATCCTACTCGAACTCAGAGAGAACCCAGTGCCAGTCTCACTTCAAGGAACCATGAAAAGAAAGAGTTATAAACATTGTCACCTCCACTGCCTTCCACATTGCTGCATGTCAGTTTTAAATGCAAATTAGTACACAGTGAAGTTTAATACAATCTTTTTTAGTCTCACTGTATTACTTCAGTAACCAAGAACAGAAACACAAACTGCTGCTGAGGTTAAAAACCAGAAAATGCAAGTTTTTAACATAAGGCATCAGTGTTTTCCCAGAGACCAGAGGTACTACTGTGAATGTAGTGGCTACCAAACCAACACTCAGGGTGCAGCTCCCTGCTTATCATCACAAGTGAAGAAGAATTGAAGAAAAACCAGAAAAGAGAGTATTTTTTAATGATTTCTACAAGTTACATTTCCTTTCTCTCCCTCTGATAGTAACTGTATCTATTATGGCAACTAAAAACATGGAAACAAATTGCTCTGCTTTCAAAGCAAACAAATACTTCCTTAACTTACAAAGATTTCAGCCCAAAATCTCAAGAAGTAACTTTACCTGCAGTGCTTGCTCCTGAATATCTCTGAACAACTCCATGTCTTTTTCATTTAAGACATCCTGGCTCCCAAAAAAACGGTCCTCATTTTCTTGTTTTCCATCCCAGCCATCCTGATTGTCTGTAAGGAAGAGAGAAAATCGTCTTCACCTACTTTTACAAAAGAGTGCTTGCCTTTAGTGCACTGACAAACAACATCTGGCTGCATTCAGACACTGTGCCATGTTTTTTTAATGGGATTTTCTATTCAGATTTGGGCCCACAAAGAAAGAACAGGTTCTGGATTTGGGACCATGTAAGAAGTGCTGTCATGTATCTAACCATGTCCAAAACTCACCACCCAGATACTCACAGTACCATGAAGGCATTGGTAACAGTCAGATAGTTTTGGATAAGTGGCTTACCACTAAGCCTGCTTCTCACCAACAAAGATCACAACTGTTTTAAATGCCATACCTGGTGCAACCAAACCCAGGACACTTACATTCATCACCTGGGAAACATCCTTTCCACAAAAAAAACCCAAAACCAAACAAAAACTCCAACAAAAGCCATTAGACACTTCAACTCACCCCCAAAGCATTAAGGCACATTGTTGGTCTTCCAGCACCAGCCAGGTTAATGCACATAACTACACTAAAGTGAAACCTGTTATCTTATTGTGGAAGACTTTTGACTGCTTGTTTAGGAACAATTCAAGCTACAAAACTATTCAACAAGACTGTAAAGATCTGAATACAGAAATGAAATGAAGGCCCAGTCATAGATACTGTCTTAAGGTGGAAAATTAGGAAAGCAGAACTGCACTCAAAAGAAGAGAAGGGACGCTTTGCAGCAAGAAGATGCCAAACTGCACAAACAGGCTCCTCTGCAGCTGAGAAAACTAAGGAACATTCACAAGCCTATACCATAGATTGGAAACTCATGGTCTTTCAGACTGGTTCTAATTATCTATTTCCCATTTCATACCTCTACATTGCTGCTCTTATTTTCATTAACCACTTCCTATATTGCTTCTTTCAAATGTGACAGTACTCAGCATATTTCCTAGGGCACTTTACCTCACTGTGATCATTTAATCCCTCATCAGACCTTGCCATCATATATAAAAAGGCAAAGGTCTCCAGGATCACTTCCTTTTCCAACTGCTGTTCTACCTCAATGCACCAAAGATAACTGCACTGGAGTGTTAACTTGCAGCTCAAAGTCTCCAGCCTTCAATGATTCTCACTTCGGCATCCTAGCCTTTGAACATTTGCTTGGTGTACAGGATACTTACATTGGCAGGGTGAAAAATCTTTACCTGTGGGCCATTCTGAAGTGCTAGATTTCCTGGTACCCTTTTTCCTTATCCTATACTGCTGAGAATAGTCTACCACCTCCCCTCGAGCTTTTCGTCCATCGGGGGAGGGAGTGAAGAACTTAGTAAGGCCATCTATGAGCCCTTTGGTTTTCTTGTTAAACTTCAAGGTGTTGCTGCCATCTCTGCAGAAGTCCAAGACATCTGTCTGCTCCAGGTACCCTCCTTCTGCTGCTGCCTGGCCGGACAGGGCGATCTTGCGCTTCCGACCCCGCCCGGGACCAGCGCGGACTTTGCTGAAAGGGCCTTTTGATCTAAGGCAGGAGAAGGGCAAAGACAAGGTTAGCAGACCTGCTAAGGTGGATTGCCCTCTTCTCTAACTAACCACACAGAAAGTAAACACACACTGAAGAATTTAAAAATACAGGAGGAAAGGTGCTGTGCAGCCCAGAGGAGCCAGGATGCAAACGACTCACTAGAAATACTGTCCTATTTTTCTCCATGAAATTAATTTGAGTATAAACAGTAGGTTTTCACCAAATTTAATACGATATTAAATTTAAAAATCAGTACTACAGCACACAGAAGGCTTCAATTTATGCAGTCATTAAGCATTTACACTTGTCAGAGTTGGGCCACTGATAGGAAACTGTAGTAAGAACTGCACAGAAAGTCAACACGTGCAGGACACACATATCACCCAAGAACCTACACCCCTGATGGTCAAACAGCATTGTGCAGCCAGCTGCCATCTCTCAGGGTGGAAAGTCTAAAACTCTATTGAAGGAAGCATTCAAAAGGTGTGGTGTGGCCTGGGGATATGGGTAGTGGAGAACACAGTGCTGGGTTAAAGTTGGACTCAGTGAGTTCTTTTTCAATCTGAATGGTTCTATGAGAGAACTGAGTATTCAACACTCCTCAGAGGGTCTGCCCTACAAGTTACTTCTTTCACAGCCCTTTTCAGAAAAGCTGCATTAAAGAACAATGAACAGCTCTTAATTGTACAAGAAATCTCTCAAAGCAGACCAGCCACTCCAGAAATACCCACTGTGCTATGGAACTCCCCATCTTCCTCCTGCTTGCAGAGACTTACGTGGTGTTTTGATTCTTTAACCTGTTCTTGGGCCGGCCGATGGGGTTCGCGTAGCGTCTCTTGATCTGCGCTGCCTTCTTCTGTAACAGTTTCCTCCCTTTCTTCCGGGGCCGACATATTTGACATATCCACATACCTGCAAGACAGAAATCCCCACCACTGAATGCAAGAGACATCTGTACAGGACAAAAAGCAGAATGACAGTCCACAGGCCTGCTGAGAGTAAGGGGAGGAACAGCACCAAAGGCCCTGATTATCACATACATGTGTAAGAAAACTCAAGTCCTGTTAATACTCCCTGCCACCCAAATAGTTTCAAACATGAGGGAACTCTCTTTAAACTGGCAGCACATCATCAAAAAACCATAATTTAATGGTTAATTATCCCATTATTTGCTAATGACTACACTACTTCTATGGTAGTATATAGTATCTATATACAATATAGATATCTATATGTAATATCTAGATAGAAGAGACATACAATATGTTCCATATAATCTTCTATAGGAAAATTCTCTTCTACCAAGGAATAATCTTCCATAGATAATCTGCTTTCTGACTGAAAGTTCATTTGTCTGGGGTACTCTACTGTCCAAATAGATATGACTTCAAAGACTTAGAAGTCCATCTCTTTCTTCTGCACAGGTTATTAATTCAAATGGAAGTTGATCATTTTAATCTCCAGGCATCAATTCTATTCCTTCAAATCTCCAAGATTTTTTTTCAAAACTTTTCACAGAGAGTAAAGTAGAGGAAGCAGGAGATAGTGGAAAATCTGGATGTGAAGCTCTGACCCTTCAATTCCATAAAAAACAAGCCAAATGTAGCTAAAAGTAGCTAAAAGAGGACTAAGAAAGTGGCAAGTTGTACTGAGTTGTACTAAGTACTGTCTACCCACTGATCTCTTGAATTATCCTTAGATTATCAGGACAAGTCCTCACCTTTTGGCATCCTGGTAAGAGGAGGATCGCAGCATTCCATGTGAAAGCCACGGTCACAGGAGTCACAAAATAACATGTTATCCTGTTGAAGACAGAGCAGGTTAATCAATCCTTGCATGTGCATCAGCACCAAGTCCTCCCTTACTCTGTCCCCAGCTCAGAGAACAGGCACATCGATTTTAACCACACACATCTCACTGCATTTCACAGCCCTCAGAACGACTACCAGGCTACAATAAGAGCTGCAAGTATTTGCCTCTAGAATGACTTTCTTGTGCAGTTCCCCAGAGCAGCCCCAGCACTGAGAGCCTGTCCCTGCAGTGCAGCCTGCTCTGTACTCACAGCATTTTTGCCCTGATCTCGACAGGAGCTGCAGGTTTTGCACTCAATGCACTGCCATCGCAAGGCTTTCACTCGAACTGTCAGCTCTGGAGAGAACTTCAAACAGGACGGATGACCTGCAGGAAAAGGAGAAAATTACACCACTGACACCATTCCCCTGCTGCTAATGGTCACAGAGATATTACTTTATCAATTCTATATTCCCATGCAGAATTTTGTTATCCAGATACTCCTATTTTTCAGTGCTTCTATTCTTAGCTCCTCATAACACAAAAGCAATGCCCTAGATAGCAAGTGGCAGGTCCACATACAAAAGAACACGAAGATAATTCTTCATAACTGAATTGAGAAACATGATAAAACTTTTTAAAGAAACTTCCAGGAGCCAAATGAACTATTTGTGCTAGGCTGACTCAACATCCTCTGAGAGCCTGAGACTGAGCTGAACTGGCTGCATTCTGTGCACAGAGACACATTCCTCACACATCTGGGTCAGCAGGAGTCACCCCACGGGACTTCTCTGTCCTGAGTGGCAATGTTCTCCCTAGAGGGACCCTCCCCACGTGGATGGGACAGAAGCAGCCACTGGACAAGCCCTTCTGTCCCAAGGGAAGGGATTCTAACCAGCAGGCCTGTAAAGGGTCACCTACCACTGTTGCCACAGTCAGCACAAGAGATGAGCTCTTCAGGTTTCTTCTCCCGATTTTGCTCTTTTGTACCAAGGCAGAAACTGCAAATTGGAATCGGTTCAGCAACCGGCTGTGAGCAAAACAGACAGTAAAGGCACTGAGAATCTTGAGGGGACAAATCATAACACACAAAATGACATTTATGTATCACCTGAACTGTGGTAATGACCACGTCTCTCAGATTTTACTTGGTTCTCGCACTCAACACAGCCCTAATTAATAGAGGTTAGTACTCCAAAGTACAACAACTGTACAACTCCTGTTTATGATCATTTCAGTCAGACTTTATATTATAAAGTTTCACAGAGAATCTCAACTACACTGTAATGGTCTTTCAGACAGAAGGTACACAGCAACATTTATTAATAGTTAAATTTTAATGCACTGAACATTCCAGAGCATCAATTTCCCTGCACAGGGAAGAGCCAATGTGGCATGAAAGTTGCACCACAGAATCAGAGAATCACAGGATGGTTGGGTTGGGAAGGGACCTTAAAGACCACCCAGTTCCACCCCCATGCCAGGGGCAGGGACACTTTCCACTGTTCCTTTTTATCTGTCTCAAACCCTCCTTGAGGAGTTTTACTGTGTGTGGGTGTGTGTACAATCCTCTGTAAGAGATTGCCATGACTGTCAGGAATCAAAATCTAGGAGATAAATCACTTATATAATCTGACACAGTTTAAGGTCCAGTATGTTAACGAGGCAGTTTGTCAGGGCATGATACCTGGTTAGTCATACCAGATATACAGAAGTGGCTTTTTTAAACATATCTTTATTCAATCTATGTTTCTCTAAGGATAAGCCTCAAAATTACTTTCCTAGTCCACACTCTTTCACTTGCATGCTTCTCTTTTTGCCCCTGCCTACACTGCATTTGTATTTGAAGTCACCTAAATATCATTAAACTGCACTTAACTATGTTTCTATTCACCTTGAACATGCTTCTATCCCCCTTCACTTCCAAAATCCTCGTGTTGCTGCAGAAAATTACAACAGGAAGAGCAGAAAGTACATTTCACTTCACTGAAAAAAACTCCCCAAACACAGCTTGGCCTCTTCTGACATTGATTATGCTACCCCATTTGTGAAAGGAAAACTGTAAGACTCAGGCAGCTTTTCAGGGGAGAAGTAAAATACTTCATGTATTCTCTGCAGGACATTCATGAGCAATTTATTTCAACAAGAGAATTTTACAGATGGTCAACAATCTAAGATATAATCTTTCTTATCTCTTCTAGACAGTATTGTGTACACTCTGCTCATCCCCAGTCCTTCAAATTTGGATGTCCACATGTAAACACTGCCCAGGTTTGAAGGAATCAGATCAAAGACTACCCTTCACAGCTTCAGTGTTTCCTGTGTTTACCACCTCTGACAAGCTGCAAGCAAACACTTTTACCACATTAAAAAAAAAAAATCATTGACAGTTTGGGGGAAGGTCCTACCAGAACTGAAAACATTTTAGAGTAACTAATTAAACTGGAATAATTTTGAATGTGGAGATCAAGCTACTCCTCCAAAGCTTCTGTGTGAGACTGTTATGCTAAGTATGGAGAGATTTCACTGCTGCTGTGTTTGTTCAGCAAAGAACATCCTGGCAAGTGAAAAACGCAAGCACACAATGAAAGATTCGTGAAAACAAGACTGGAAGCAGCCAGCTCAGTTTTAGCCTGCAAATTTTTGGCAGGCGTTCAACTCCTTCTGCTGTTTTGCTCGCAAGCACATCTATCTGTGTGATGTCACCAGATTCAGCGAGGGAGGCAGCCAGAACAAATTGGGCTGACAGTGTCTTCCAGCCTGCCAGCCTCTCAGCACATGCTGTTACTATACAAAGGGGAGCCAGGAACCAAATCTGCAGGCTGTGCCCCCTCCTAAAGGAGACCATGGGCAAGTGCCTATGGAAAAAGGGGGGGTGTGGAATGATTTTACACTCACAATTTGGGCCAATCCATCTGCTCTAGAGCCCTCTTCGTTTAGGAAAGGTGAGGGAGGAAATGCCTCAAAAGTCACAGCCAAGTCTGCAGCCCCCAGTGTCCCAGTGGTCACTGTCAGCAACTAAATACACTTTACTCCTGCAGATGTTTTAATACCATCCATCAGGGGGCCACTGGATACCAGGACTGTCCTTGCCCTGTATTTCTGGTACTCTTTGTGGCTGGAATCCAGTGGGTATAAAATTTACACCAGTGTAAAAGAAACACATACACTCACCCTGACTCTTCCTTTTTGCTTTGCTCTTTAAGACCCCTGGAATGTGAGCCCTCTGGGAGCACTGGTGGCCTCTGAGAATTCACACCAGGTAACGCTTTTCTGGGTGTCTGTTTTTAAATAAGCAGCACTCCTCACTTCAAATAGCCCCTGCAAAGGTCTGCCTCAAAAGCTGAAGCTACTGGCAAGAGCAGATGAACCAGAAAAGCCAGAGGGGAAGTACAACCTACACCACATGAAGAAAATTGTTTAAAACATGAGGAAACATGTTCCAGTGAGGAGGGCATCACAAAGCCTGGATAAAATACTACACAGAAGGAAGGACAGGCATGAAACACATACCTCTTCCTAAGAGAAACATATAGGGTCATTTAAAAAGGAAAAGCATCCAAAATTAGTGCTGCTCTTTGAGGAAGGGCTGTTACAATGGAGAGAAAAGGTGAAATGCTTGCTACAAGAGTAAACTCAAGTGTGAAGGCCAATAAAATATTTGTACTATTCTAGATTTAAAAATATTTCTAAGAAGTCACAGACTTCCACAACTACATATATGTCTACATACATAATTTGAATTCTCCATATAATTCCTCACTATCAAAATCCACTGCTCAATGTAACACTCTTGACAAAGATTTAACAAAATCCCATGATTTCAAGAAAATCCCCAAAGTCCCACACCCACAACACCAAACACATGCAGATAAAACCTCTTCCCAACAGGTCTGCTGCTGAGACCACCTGAATTTGCAAAGCCAGGTGAAGCCTGTGCTGAGTCAGTTTGTACCTTATATAGATGTGTATTTTGGGGGGAAAAATGAAAAAGAAATGGTAGCAGCACAAAGCAAGTGCACCCACTTGTCCCTGAGATGGCACTAAGGATTTTGCATTAATGATCAGCAGCTTCTGAAGTTCAGTCATTACCCCACTCAGCTGCAGAGTCTCTTTCCATGCACACCTTCAAGGAATTCACTATGAGCCCAGACAAGTTCAGAGACCCAGCACTACAATCAAAACACTCATTACTAAATATCCAGATCTGAGGCTCAGAGACTGAGGAGAAACCTAATCCCTGGGAGAGGCTCTCTACTGTTCAGGAATTCTAAATGAAGTCAAACCCACACACACACATCTAAAGGCTGTGCCTGACACCAATTTTTCTGGACTTTTAAGATCAGCTGTGACAGTTTAACAGAAATGGGGAGAAATGCATAGAACCAGTGATTCCTTCTGTAATTCAGAACACCTTTGGTTCTGTCAAAATTTCCACTCTACACACTGATAAGTGGAGATGGAATGGTGACTCAACTTGCTGTTAAAGGTTTATAAGCAAAGATTCTGGGTAATCAGAGGTCTGTCCTCATATTTTTAGTAACACTTGTGCAGCTATTTAACTGTGTACCAAGATCCATAATTTGTTGTATCCAATTTTCCAAAATACAGTGAACTAACAGAGATATTGATCATTAAAAGTTTTACTAATTCATGGTTCTTCATAGAAACATGCTTGGAAGATTCAGCCTTTTCAACCCAGAATTCATGGCTCATGCACAGGCCCACACACTGTTTAACTGACCTTCAAAAGTACCTCAAAACAAGAAAATACATCACAAATGGGATCCTGTTTGCTACACAAGGACCATTCTCCTGGGACACCCTTCTTCCTCCTCTCCTCTCCATCTCACTACCAGTCCAGATTTGCACCAGGAGCAGTAACAATGGGAAGACTGCCAGATTCCTGGACAATGAAACCAGCAGTAAGCTACAATTTCTCATCCAATGCCAGAGGTATTGTCAGTAGCTGCTCCAAGCAAAGGTGCTCATATAGTGAGAAAAAAACTGGTGAGGACAGAAAAATTGAGATTTACACACCCAATAAAGAGAAAACCCAAACAGGTGGAATAGAGGCTAACACAACTTATCATAACTCATTAGGACAAATGCAGTTTGAAATCCTTGAATGAGGCAAGTAGGAATAAAACCTCTCCACCCTCCTACTCCACTGAGGACAGGGCTGAAGGACTCAGCAGTCTGTCACACACAGTGCTTGTTTACCAGATGTTTTTGAGTGTGTATCTGTACTTATTCAAGAACATGGGACCTATTTTTTGACTAAAATTACAGTACTTCATTTAATAATTACTCCTTTTTAACTGTTTTTCCCGCCACCACTCTGACTTCAGATAAAATTGCTGGAAAACTAGGGGAAAGGCAGAGGGACAATTATCTGTTCTCATCCTCTCTGCTGTTTCTTCCCTTCCTACATAACAAAGCTAACACAGGAATCAAGCTGGTGTTTATTTATCAACATTCTCAATCATCCCCCCTCCTCCCCATCTGACAAGGCTTTAAAGCTGTGTAGTAAATACAGTTCCTTTATTAACCAAACTTCAGGGATGTGTCATTCCATATCTGCCAGCAGTCTCCAGGACAGAAAGGACGGCCACACTGGTCATACTGGACCAGTCTCCTCTTTAATGTTCTCCTGTGTCAGAGAATGCTGCTAAAACACTCCCCCCACAGCAGCACCTGTTAACACAGGGACCTGTGACAACCTCTGATGTCTTCCCACAGTGACAAGCTTTGTCTCCAAGCTCCCAAACTCCAGGGCAGTGCCAGAGCCCCTGTTGGTGCCATCAGCACCATTCCACACTGAGGGCACAGCTCCTGGCATGCATTCCCTGCTGTGCATGACAGGGACATTCCAGACCTGCCTGCACTGCTCTGAGAGCCACTTCACCTGCTCACGAATGGAGTGAATAAAGTTCAAAGTCATTTTTCAGCACTTTGGTTCCCAGAGTTACACAGTGTACAGATGGAGGCCATCTGTTATCAACCATGGGTTTTTTTAGACAGAACTACAGACTACTCTTCCACAGAACCAGCTGGAAGAGAGTGACTCCTAATCCTCCTCCAGCTGGGAGCCAAAGCCTGAAGAGCACCCTTGGAGAGCAAGGGTGAGCTCTCAATATGTAATTAAAATGCTCTGGTTGCAGATCATTTGTGTACTCCACCCCACACAACCAATCCACAAATAACTTCACCAGTAATCAGACAGTTCTTTCCTTTAAGACATGGAATTAACAGTTATTAACCTAAAACAGACACACTTCAGCAATAGCTATTTTATGCTCAAAGGCCTTCAAAGCAACTGTGCCCTCAAAGCACATGAACTCCCTACAAAGATGCAAGAAGTTTGGCTTCATGTGAATTTCTGCTTATGAGGGCACACTGGAATCCAGAACTCCTGTTGGCAAGAGGGAAGGCCTAAAGGATGCTGCCTGCATAATAAACCCCAGTTACAGTGTTTGGGAAGTACCAGCAGATACAAACAGCAATACAAAACCAGGAAACACGTGAGACACCAGTGCAGGGAATCTGCTTAAAATATTATTCCTATTTTTCAGCCACAGAAGTTCCTTTTTTTTTTTTTCCAGGAAGCAGTTCCAGAATTTTAGTTTCATACATTCAGCTGTACTGCAGGATAACACCAGGATATTTACTTAAAGGTTGCTACAGCCACATCCAGTTTTAACTGACATAAAAGACAGATTTAAGGACAGTGCAAATAGAGATCTAATAATACCACCTGTATTTCCTGCCACCTGAGGAAGAAACACTTCTCTTGCTGATGCTCTGGAAACTTCCAACATGTACATCAATTATTTCACCTTCTCCCTCAGTTAGCTGATATGCTCCATTCTTTTCCTTTAATAATGACTTTACAAGGATTCCTGCAGCCTTTTAGCCTGTGCTCTGTAACAAGTGTCAGCAAACCAAAAGCAGAGGGTGCTCTCTCCAAGGCATCCAGCCTTAAGACCTGCCTCTTACCGACTCTGTGAGGTGAAATTCCTCACAACAAAGTACCAGGAAGGAGCTCTTTGCTCTTACCCAGAGCTAAATATTACTGTGCTGCAGTAGGGAAGTAACTCTTGCACTGTACTAATACTCTATGAACTATTAAACAACTGTCCTGGTTTGGGCTGGAACAGTGCTCATTTTTCTCCTCGTGGCTGTGTTTTGGAGGATGGGAATGCTGTGGGTAACACCCTGATGCTGGAGCTGTTGCTGAGCAGGAATGACAGCGAGCCAAGGACTCTCCACCCACCGAGAGGAGGCTGGGATGGGACCCAGGTGACCCAGGCTGTCCCCAGGGATATTCCACACCATCTGCTGTCACGGGCTGGCTGGGGGCTGCGTTGGGGGACTGCCAGGCCACGGTCAGCAGGTGGTGAGCAATGCACTCTGCTCCACTTGTTCTGTGCATTTTCATGATTTTATCATAATTGTTATCATTTGCCCTTTTTTTTTCTGTCTTATTGAACTGTCTTTATGTCCACCCATGCATTTTACTTCTTTTCCCTCTGATTCCAAAGGAAGATTCACACTGCAGAATCTACTGCCATAACCCAGTTATAATTCTTTTATAATCTCAAAAGCAAGAATGCATTTGTTTTGTCACGACTGAAAGACATGATTAAAATTTTCAGCATGTAACTAACATCCCATGATCTTTGTTACATTACCTTGTGCTCTTCACCTCAGGAGATTTGCCTTATTTCACACTAAATGCCAGCTTTCTAAATTGAGAGCTTTTCAGTCACACTTTTGTACAATATCACTTGAACCACCAGGAACTACAGCCCTACAAATACATTTCAGGAAGACAACCCAGGGCTCTCTAGACCAACATGGTTCAGGTAAGCTCTTCTGTTTCAACAAAACAGGGAAAAAGTGTCTAACTCAGAGTTCCTCATCCAAAACCACTCAAACCACAGTATTTTAGGAGCAAAACACCACTTGCTTTATTTTTGCAATGGCAGAGATGCATTGTGTCTGTGTGAATAAGATTAACCTCCTAAATCATCCCTACAGCACCTGCCAGCATCAGGAACAACAACAAAAAATAATCTAATCCAATCAAAATAAACAAAAAACCCTCAAACCCCAAACCCCCCAAACTAAAAACCTCATCAAGTGCTGGTGAAAGATCCCAGAAAATGTCAAGATATTTTTTTTTCTGAATACATGTCAAGCCTTTCTATTCCCAAAGACACCTCAATAGCCAGCACATGGTAAAACAGGAACATTATTGATTGTGTTTGGATGACAAAAAATTCTGCCCCTATCTCCAAAGATACATGACATTCCTTCAAGGATCAGTTATGGTTTCCAAAGTAGCACCAAAGAATTTCTTCTCCCACTTCAGAAAAAGCATGTTTAAAAATACTAATTAGTAGGAAGTTTCACGAAATAAAACTGTTTCTCTGAACCAAGAGTAGCAAACATCAAATTTTTCATTAAGAAAAAAAAAGTGCCTGCCTCACACCTGCCCAAAGGCAGAAACTCAAGGTCTTTTCTTTCATTACAATTTTAGAGATTGCAGCAATTTGCACCTTTCCCCTTCCCTTCTTTCCCCACAGGGGATCTCGTACCAGCCTGTCACCCGTCACAGAAACAACCCCAAAGGCCCCAGCACTTTGTCCAAAACAAGTGATAAACAAAGAGCTCATCTCACAGTTTAGCTTCTAAACTCCATTTCAGGAAACTGAAAAGAAAGGAAAGGCCACTTCCCTAAAGCCTGTGCATACACGGGCTTAAAAGTGGAATTAAACCCAACTGGCCTTTTGTCAGTCATTGTCACTATCAGATAAGCAAATTTCAGCAGCGAGCTCTGCCCACCAGCAGTGTTTTCTGTTTGCTTGTTTTCATCCAAGTGGTGTTTTTAGGGCCAGGGATTTCCAAACCATAATGGCAGCAGCATGTCATTACTACTCGGTAAACCATGACAACTTGCCAGGTTTTTTGCCCTTGAATGGGGTATTCACAGAACTCTGAGATAAAATACAAGATCTGAAAAAAAACCCAAATAATATTCACTAAACAAAGCTTCTGTAGTGCTGCTTTATGTATATTTTGGTTAAAATTTTAAGCCTCAGCTTTACAGAGCTCATGCAAGGTACTCAATTTCATAATATACAGAAAATACCCAGAACTGAATGTTCACTGCTGGATAACTAACCAAGTGACAGGACTGTCAGAGGGACTTGCAGCTGAGTGGATGCTGCCCTTGAATAAATGAGAGAAAAAAGTACTACACCTTTAAGACTCATCAATTTGGATCATACACAGGGAGTTCTTAAATGCATGTTGAAGATCCAGCAAGGATCAAGCAAGGATAAAAGATTAACAGCAGCAAACAAGAGGGTTTCTCAGATTTGAGAGGGTGAACATTTTTGTTCCTGTTACTGAGAAGGCTCCTCTAAGAACCAAGAGAAACACTGTCACAATCCTCCCAAAGAATCTGTACCCAGTATATTCCATTAAAGAAAAAGGAAACGAAGAAAAAGAAATCCCTCCCCACTCTCAAGCACCCAGGGAGTCAAGGAAATCCCTACAGCACAGCCTGCCTTTTGCACCTGCATAACTGGTTGGGATTTAACTGAGGACAGCAGCAGGAGGATCATCACAGTGTCTCCATGGGAAAAGAAACAAAACCAAAAAACAACCAACCAAGAACAAACCAAAACCAACTAATAAAGTGTCTTAAAAATCCTGTAGAATCAGAACCTGTTTTTGGGCTGTCACTGACTTGCCAGTCGATTCCTGCTGGCAGAATCTACACGTGTCTTCAACATACCTGAAGAAATCAGCATGAAACCCATCCCGGGTCACACAGACAGTACATGAAAAGCAGAAATCTAACACACAGACACACAAATTCAGAAGAATTTAATGAAGAAATCCCCTGCAGAATTCCTGCTGTGCATTCTCCTGCTACTGAAAATGCTTTGAGCGTCCAAGCTGCTCAGATCTGAACAGGTGGAAACGTATCAGGGAGCAGATCTAACCACCCAAACACACACACAAACTTGATGCACCCATTTTTCCAGGGGGACAAAAACCAAATCCAGCATTTATAACACTTCACGTTATCATTCACCTCTCTGAGATACCATTTGAAGAAAAGGGCAAGGGACAATTTATCTCAAAGGGTATCAATGGGTGCTCACTTTTGGCACCTCAAAGGAGGCTGGAGAGCCTGTGAAACACACTGTGGCAATAATAATATGCACAGCTAATATTTTCCACTGTCACCAGCACTCTCAATGCAGCCACCTCATGTGCCAGGCCTGTTTATATCCAGTTTTCATAACGTTCTACAGCTCTCCTGATTTCATTACAGATACAGTACACAGGAAACATTTGTAGACAGAACACTTGAAAAGAGGAGAGAGGAAGCTGCTGGAATTTTCAGCACAGTAACACTTACTTCCCATGTTATGCCAGCCCACAACACAACACTGACTAGGTAAGTGCTGTGTCCACAGTAGAGCTCCCACAGTTAAATCAGAACTTCAGAGAAACTTTACTGGTGATAAAAGAGCTGTGCAGATTTTGTTTTAAATCTTCAAACCCTAACAGATCACAAAGCAGCCCTCTCAGCAGAGAGTGAAGCTGACTTCAAACAACCATGAGCAGCACACATGCAAAGAACTCATCCCTGAGCAGGATATTTACAATAACAAAAAAATGCCCAATTCTACTGAAAAATGTATCTCTTATGGATAGAAAAAAATAATTTTCACATTCTAGATGTCCTGAAGACTAGTAGTGCAAATATGGGAATCACTGGCAAGTTGATCTCCAACAAGAAAAAAGACAAACTTCTGCTTTACTCTGCATGTACAGTAGGAGAAAGAATGGAGAGAGACTGACTGGGTATGAATTTCACTCCAACAACTCACTCATCTTGAGGCTGGAGTGGAGGATCAACAACCTCAGGCATGCAGAAGGATGGCAGAAAGGAAGGGGAAAAAAATAAGAGAAAGCGACGGGAAAAAAACTGTTTTGTTTAATGAATCATATTTGTGAAGAGGTGAAGGGAAGCACAGAGCACTGAAGTCCCCAAGAGCTCATCCCAGCATTTCCACACTCTCCAGATCAGAGAATGGGAAGGGACCTTAAAAAACATCCATATCCAACCCCTTGCCATGGGCAGAGACACCTTCCACTAGAGCAATTTTCTTCCAATTTCACAACAAAGTGGTTCTGGACACAAAGTGATCTGCTCTTCATGAGCAAGGAAAGCCTCTAAGACAGCCCTAGGTGGTAATTGCTAATCAGCACTCCATTATGTCACCTGAATTCAAACAAGGTGGTGAACTGGCAGTCAAATAAAAACGTGAAATAAGAGATCATGTCAAGTTTGCTTTGCAAATCCACCTCAAGTGGCAAGGTTTGCTTCCTGTGTTTTGCTACCACAGCTATGGTAAGCCTGTTACCACACACTCAGTTCCACTGTACTGGAGCATTTGGAGGTAAATTCCCCACAGCAGCCCCTTTGCAGTTCTCTGGTCCAGAGTACAAACTACACATCCTCTGATCATGCTTAGAAATTTGGACACGGCAGGATCCTAAATGCACATTAGTAACTCTGAACTTACCAGATGCAAGTTAACCAAATCCCTGAGCTCAAACTGGCACTCTGTACTGACACATTTCATCAACCACACGAAAATGACCCTTCAAAAACCGTGTCTTACCTTATCCTTTTCATGGGGAAGGAGACACACCGGGGGGAGACAGGAAAGAGACTCAAAACTCTCCTTCCCGTCAGCATTAGTGGTTGCTTTAGTGTTGAGCTGGTACAGAGGTCCATCTTTAAGGAGCCTGCCATGGCCAACAGCACGTTTGACAGCTAAGCGGAGTTGCTGGTGAAAGATGGAGGCAGCACTGCCCCCAAACAACGCAGACACATCTTTCTGCCCCTTCAGAAAGCGCTCGATGTTCTTCAAGGATGAGCCACTAGACTCAGCCAAGCCCTCAATTGCCCGTTTGATAAGTTTATTCCAGTCCACATTTGGTTTACCATCCAACTTGCCATGGTTCCGAGGCTTTGGAAGTGCTATTCTCCCAGGATTATCAGGATCCTTGTAGGAGTTGAGACCCTTGTTGGACACTTTCAAAATAGTTCCATCTTTGACACTCAACTCTAACTGTTCCAGAACAGTTTTGCGGTCCAAACCATGCGAAGATGACACTGCATTGCATATCCTCTCCTCGGAAGGACGCTGTTTCTGCTTCTTGACCTTTTTGATTGCCTCCAAAATCCACTCTGTGTACAGCGGGTTGGCGAGTTTCACCATGGTGAAGGATTCTGTATATCCATAGAGTCGTTATCCTTTATCCCGGTGCTGAACGAGCTTCCCACGGTGAGAAAACAGACCCTCGAGGGATGGGAACCACCTAACCATAGCATACACGTTTTCTGTCCTGAATTAATGCTCCTTTCTCAAACATGATTTGTTTTCACACTGAGGAGAAGAAAAGAGAACAATGAGAAACTTCTGCACTCTTTCCAATAAACCCCGTAACGCATTCATAGAAAGTTTTTGCACAAGGATATAAAGATTTCAGCATTTCTCACCTCAGCTTCTGATCTGCACACTCACAGTCCAAAGAACTGTAACATTAGGCCTGGAAGAAAACAAGAAGAGAGACGTTTCCAAAAAACAGTTATGAAGAAAGGGGAAAAAAAGGTAGCAGACAATATTAATTTGTCAAACACCTGGCAGAGTTTTAAGCCACTACTACAGCTCTGAAATACTTCAGGTTTTATCTTCACTACTAATAAAAGCACACTGTAACACTGAAGAATCTCCATTCCACCCAGAGAAAAAGGCTGTGTCCCCTTCATTTTCATCCATAAGTCAGGATAAATTCTATACCGAGTTTAATTATATCAGTGCTGAGCACAACTTAAAGTAATATTTGGAGGGAAAAAGAAAACCACAATAAAGATGCTAAAAAAGCACCAGCTCTCTTCATTTTTGCACATGGAAGACACTGCCTGAAACTTCAACAGAAAGTACAAACAGCAAGAAACTTTCAGAGCATTTCCAGGGGTGTAATCATAGGTTTGTTCCCCTTCTGCTAAGAAAAGCTATGACAGTTGTTCCATAAAGGAAAAAAAGTGAGGAAACACAGCTGGAGATTGTAATTAAATGCTCCACTGTCAGAGAGCACAGAAAAAAGGAATACAACCTAATTTTCAGCACAGATGAGGCACACTGAACTTGAGGACACAGTAACAGGTGACCATACACAGTGAAGAAGGAATGCTTGTGACACTGCTAATTAACGATGCTAATGAAAGGGTATGAGCTCTACTTCAGAACCCTTCATAGTTATCTTTAACAAAGACTTTTTCTAAGTGTGATAACAGTCTGTTGTGCTCAAGTTCTACTGCAGGAGCACCCCAACCGAGGCGGATCTGTAAAGCGTTTATCACGGGGAACAGCGATTTTCTGCAGGGGAACTTTTAGACGAGAGCGAAGTTGCCCACGCAGTTCTGCTGTTCTGCTTTCCAGCGAACACCCAGGAATTTATCAACACGCACACGGCATTTCCACACACCCCCCAGACCTGCAAACCCTCCGAGCGCAAAGGATGCGGCGCTGCCTGGAGCTCTTTTATCCTGCGAGCGAACAACGGCGGGCTCTGCTCCCCGAGAGAGCCCTCCCGACCGCGCCGGGCTGGCGGGGCCCGGGGGATCGCCGTGTGCGCCCCGTGCCCGGCTCGGAGCGCAGGGCCTTATGTAACCCGCGGGCCGTGCCCCGCCGGCACCGGGGCCGCTCCCGCCGCGCCGGCTCCCTCAGCGCTGCCCGCCCGCCTGACAAGCGGCCCTGCACCTAGATCGGAAGAG
>JAWWMP010000060.1:1802530-1814930 GCA_035047865.1 Dendrocincla tyrannina | reverse complement strand
CCAACCAGGGCCATCCCAACCAGTGCAGTGCCCAGAACAGCCGCGTTCCCTCAGCTCTGGTGGCCTGGAGCCCTGTGAGGAAATGGTGAGGGTGTCAGGCTTGTGCCTGCCAGCAGCAGTGCTGTGTTGGCCACATTTGAAGTGTCTTGTGACCAGCACGCTGACAGGATACAGGAAATGTGGGTTAAACAAGTGTCATGTGAGCTCCTCCATCCACATGGCAGTGGGAATGAGGAGTTCCAAGTGTTCCCCTGGCCCCAGGGGGTGGATTCGCTGTCCAGGCCACAAAGGGATCCTGTCAGACCTTTAGGTCTTGGGTTTTTTTGGGTTCCAGGCGTGTCTCTTCATTGGCCTGGCCATATATTAAGATTTGCTATGAAATAGTGTTTGTACCACAGGACGAGGAGTTCTCCACTGTCACAGTTTATGTTGTGCCTGATCTCTTTAATTGCTCTAAGTAACCACAAGCTCAGGTTTGTGTTTGTGCTCTCTCCTGAAAGATGTGGAAAGCCCACACAGGATAAGACTATAAGTGCATTAAATGTTCAATTTTAAAAATTGCTGAATGAATCAGAACTGCTGATGGGGGGGATTTGCCAGCTTTGTGGGGCACTGGCAGAGGTGGCTCAGAGTTGTGTCTGTCTGTCTGATGTGCTTGTAGGAATACCTGGAGTTTTGGTGTTGTTTTGCCCCCTCCAAGAAGAGGTTTGATTTATTCCTGCGTGGGAGGAATAATCAGTAAGATTTCCTTTCACAGATCATTGGGTAGTTATTTCTTTTGCACAGGATTATTTTGGTGTCTGTTCAGAGGTGATAATCAAGGACAACGTTGTGGTGGTTTATGAGGTGCTGGAGGAGATGCTGGACAATGGCTTTCCACTGGCAACAGAGTCTAATATTCTCAAGGAACTGATCAAACCTCCCACCATTCTGAGAACAGTCGTCAACACCATCACAGGTACAGGGGAGCAGAAAGCAGATACTCTGGGAAGTCAGTGTGGCAGTATTGCTGCTTAAGTGAATTAGGACTTGGGAGAGGGGATTTCATGTTCCACCCCACTCTGAGCTGCAGCACAGGTGAATTTAGGGAGTCCTGTGTTAGTGCCTTGCTTTGAGGCTCCTCCCAATTTCAGCACCAGCTGCACTTTGGTGTTTCGTTTGTTTTTTGTTTGGTTTGGGGTGTTTTCACCTGAAACTGTCCAATTACCTTTCCAGTTACAGCCATGACTTTCAGGATGTTAGTTTACACATCTCCATGTGTAAACCCTTCCCTGTGCCTTACTGGGGTGTTTTAGAGCTGGGTGTAAGAGAAATGTAAATTCTAGAATCACAGTGAGTCTCAAAGAGTAATGGCCCTCCTACAACAGAGGGTTAATTTCAATTAATTCTCTAAGCCCAGGGACTGGTTTTGGAGGAACTGTCCAACTTCTGTGGTGGTTGTGATTGCCTTTCTCTTTCCAGGAAGCACTAATGTGGGGGAGCAGCTTCCCACTGGCCAGCTCTCAGTGGTGCCTTGGAGACGTACTGGTGTCAAATACACCAACAACGAGGCCTATTTTGATGTGATTGAGGAGATAGATGCAATCATTGACAAGTCAGGTATGGAAGTTGCTTCTTGTAACTTGTCCTGATCATGCCTGAAGAGAGAGTTGGGTTTTCAAAGAGGGTCACCTTCTTCTCTGTTTCTGTTGCCAACTTGTATGTGCTATTCAGTCAAAAATTTTAGAGGTACCCAGATTTTCACTTGTCCTTGTTCTGTAGTATTTGTGCATTTTAGTCTTGTTAGAGTTGGGAGCTGCTGCCTTTGGCCATTAAAAAGGTTCTTAATTGTGTGCATCTCCTAGAGAAGCCATTGGGAATGAGAAAAATGTTGAGCAGGGAACATAAGTGTGGCATTTCATAAAGATAATAGATTTCCTTCCTCCCCACTGACAGCTTTTCCACGTTGGGATTTTTTGATCAGTTCCCACAACCACCTGTGTTTACTTCATTGTTGCAGGTTCCACAATCACTGCTGAAATCCAGGGGGTGATTGATGCCTGTGTCAAGCTGACTGGGATGCCAGACCTGACCCTCTCCTTTATGGTAAAGCTCAAGGATGTATCTTTGCTAAAGGAATTTGAAAAGGGTTTCCCAGCCCTGCTGCAGAAATCTCAGTCTTACACTGGTGGATTCCAGCACTTCAGAATCTGGGTATACCAGACAGAAAGAGAAAGAAATGACAAGGGGAACTCACAGTGAACTTTCAGAACTTTGAGTCTAAAAGTTTTATCTTCAGATTCTTTGTTTAAAAGCACTGGCAGTGTGTGCTGTGACTAAGTTTTTGAGCTACAATGATGCTCTGTGAAGGGCCATCTTTTTCATGAGTATCTTTCAATGCAATGACTAAATTTTCTAAAACAGGATAAAAAAAATCTCCTGTAAATGATAGAGGTTATTGATTACTGCTTTCACACGGACATAACAGCATCAAACAGTTTAGCATGTCTGAATGCAGACAACTTCAAGTGGTAGGCCCTTGGTGGAGAGAAGAGGAGGAGGTCCTTTGAGGTGGCCCTGCCCTCACAACCCCTGTGCCCTTGTTTCTGCTGCAGAACCCTCGCCTGCTGGATGATGTCAGCTTCCATCCCTGTGTGCGGTTCAAGCGCTGGGAGTCAGAAAGAATCCTCTCCTTCATCCCACCTGATGGGAATTTTCGCTTGCTCTCCTACCATGTCAGTGCTCAGAAGTAGGTGATGAATGTAGTGCTGTGAATTATGACATTGGGATCTTTCTGGCTAGGGAGAGGATAAAAAAAGGCAACTTCTAAAAACCAGACTAGACTTTGTCAGATTTATCTCGAGTAGGTGAAAAGAAGTGGGAAATGAACTTCACATTTGTGCTTTTGGGTGCAAGTGCTGCTGTGCTGCCTGATTGTGACATGCAAAAAGCATTTATCATCCTCTGCTCGAGCCTCCTGTTATATTGGGATGTTGGGTCTAGTTCCCTGTCTGTAGAGAGAAAAAAAAAACTAAGATACAGCAAGATTGATTAAAAAAAGTGTAACTAAAACTTGAGAATGGGATTCTGCCTTAGCTCTTAGATCGAACAAGTGGGTGTAGGATTTCCTTCTCTTTTAAGCAGATTGGTTTCCAATGTTTTCAGTGCTTCAGGGAAACCAAATATGAAGGCAAGAGACTGACAAGGACCTTGTTTGTGTCTCTCTTCCAGCCTTGTGGCAATTCCTGTCTATGTGAAGCACAACATCAGTTTCCGTGACAGCAGCTCACTGGGGCGCTTCGAGATCACCGTGGGGCCCAAGCAGACCATGGGCAAGACTGTGGAGGGAGTGATTGTCACCAGCCAGATGCCAAAAAGTGTCTTAAACATGACCCTTACACCCTCTCAGGGGACACACGTCTTCGATCCAGTTACAAAGGTGAGAGGAGAGAGAGAATTTAAATACTATTTTTTTTATTCTTAAGAAAATGCAGTCGAGCTGTTCATGCTCCCAGAAGGTTTCCAGGAAGCTGCTTTGTCTTTTCTTGGGCTGAGGCACTGTCTTTTCTTTTTCTGAACAATTGCATGCTAGTTTTCTCAATCCCCACAACAAACAGCTTAGCGTCTGAGTGCATTTAGTTGTGGTTCTTTGGTGTGTGAAGGAAATCAAAGCCCTGGTATTGTATGATGGGACATTAGTCTGGTGGATGCCTTATTAAAAGTCTGCATATCTAATTGCCATGCCTAATAAAGGATGTTAGACTTGGCCCTTTGCAAACATTGAGGGTTGGTGAGTGGGTTTTGGGGTGTTCTGGTTTGGTTCTTTGACCCTGAGTAGTTCACTTTATTATTTTCTTACTGCAAACTTAAATCTGATGGACTTTAGCACAAGTAAGGGAACTACCATTTATGCCAGGCTTTTGGGGAACTTCCTGGAAGGAGAGGGGGAACAAAGGTCTGAGGTGTCTGCTCCTTAAGCCTGTGTCTGTCCAATATGAAAGGCAAGATACTAAGAAAAAGACATTTTTCATAAAGAAACACTAAAAGCTGTCACTGGGAGGGGACTCTTCCTGAGAGGGTGTTACAGCATTTCTGTTCTGCTGCTGCATTTGCTGTTCCTTTCAGCTGCTGTCATGGGATGTGGGGAAAATAAACCCTCAGAAGCTGCCAAGCTTGAAGGGGAGTGTGAGCCTGCAAGCTGGGACCTCAAAACCAGATGAAAACCCCACCATTAACCTGCAGTTTAAAATTCAGCAGCTGGCTATATCTGGTAAGTGACTGTCAGCTGAAGGAGGGGAATGTTCTCTGCTGTGCCAGTGCTCCCTGTGCATGTACCTGAAGTGGCTTTGCAAGCCTTGTGAAGTACATTCTACCTGCAGCATGGTCTGCAAGCAAAACAACTGTCTGCTCTGACTACAGATACATGGATTTGTTCTTTCTGGTGCTCTGGGAAGCAACTCCTCTGCATCTCCTTGCATGTCGTGCCTACAGACCTATAAAGAATTTTAGGGCATGGATGTGTTTGTAAAGAATGATTGTGACATTTAGCAGTTGTCAGGTTGTCTCTGCTGTGTTCACTGCTTGCTAAAACTCTCCCTGTGCTTTGTGCCCCTCCAGTTTGATCTGCTGTCCCTCTGTGCTGCTTTGGCTGTGCAGCAGTCAGCCTTACACGGTGTTTGTTTGCCTCCAGGACTGAAGGTGAATCGCCTGGACATGTATGGGGAGAAGTACAAGCCATTCAAGGGCATAAAGTACATGACTAAGGCTGGCAAGTTCCAAGTCCGAACCTAGAGGATCCTGAGAGTGAGGAGGAGCACTTTTCCTATTCCCCCTGTCCCTGGCTGCTGGATGCAGCCTCTTACCCCATCCATCTGTGTAGGGTTGCTCCCTTGCCTGTAGTAACATGAGCAGGAAAGCCAGTGCTTAGAGTGCTGGAAAAGCAGGGCAAAGGAAGGGTGACCTGAAACCACCTCATCTCTGGCTGAGTCCTGAAGTATTTGGAACAGCAGCTGATGGGAGAGGTGTTCAGATCCCTTGGGATTAGTGAGTCAGCTGTGTAAGCTTGTATCACCTTCATTTTGCTGTCTTAGAGGAAATCCTAGGTATTTATTGCCTTCTGTGACTCCTCTTCTGTATTTTTGGTTGGCTTTTTTCCCCTTGTAGACGATCCAAAGTTGAATTTCCACAAACTTCAACTCCAGTGTGATGATCCAGCATCTGCCCTTCTCCATCACTGTGTGTTAGGATGGAGAGCTGTATTGTTCTTGGCAGCAGGGAAATCATCTTGCCATTCTGCCTCTTGGAAAAAGTGGAAGGGTAGGTTGTTCCACCCAGGATAGCAAGCTGAGAAGCCTGAGATTGGGGATGGTGCCAGAGAGGGAGGAAGGGAGGAAGTGGATGCTGCTTCTAGATAGTTCATAAACCATCGTGGTCATCAAGTATCTTGAATCTCTGAACATAGACTTGAAATCCATTCAAATCTTGTAACTGAAGGGTGGGGCCATCTCAGTGTAATTCTGCCTCTCAGTCCATCAGGATGTGAAGGTAGGAATTCTCCCAGCTTCTTTGGGGAATCAGACAAGACACAGGTAGGGGAATTTTGTGGAGACACAGCACCAATGGAAAGTGAAGCTGTGAGCAAATGAAGGTAATCACTGTCCTAGTGATGTGTTGGAACCTCTTTTTGCCTCTGCTTGCCTATTGCAAATGAAGGTGATACTGCTGTTCTCCTGTGACCTGGAACCTTTGTTTGTTTTCCTACCTCATCCCAGTCCCTGGAGCAGTCAGGTGCTGGGCAGGTGGATTTGAGAATTGTTCCCTGGGACCATCTCCTCTGCAGGAGCCATTGCTACCTGTGCCCATCCCAGCCTGTGGGCCATCCCTCTCTGCAGCATAAACGGGAACTGAGAGGCACCTGCACTGTGTGTATTGTCTGGAACAGGCTCTTGGGCTACCCCCTGCCACTGTGTGTTCTCTCTGGTGGCAGAACTTGTCCCCGAGGTGCAGCATGTGTGACCACACACGTGTGGCTGTGGAGTGCAGCATGTGCAGATCATGCCTGTGGCACTAAAAGAAGAGATCCATCCTGGTGTGCACGTCACAGAGACCTGCAGGGGGTGAGGGGCACCTTCCTGGTGGAGCTGCAGGTTCCAGGGCTCCTGAAGAATGCCACAGCAGGTGCCATCTGCTGAGGTGACATCACTGCTGAGCGTGTTCTGTGCAAATAAAACCTTCAACAGGGCGTCAATAAAATGAATTTTCACGTGTCATCTGCGTCATTCCAGAGTGGTTTGTGCAGGCTTTGCAGGAAATGTGGTTGGTAGGTGAGGAGGAAGATAAACTATGAATGGTGGTGCCTTAGGGAGATAAATGTCTTTATGCAGTTGGGGTTGTAAGCTGGGAATTAAGTCTGAGAAGCTAAAAATCATTACTTAATTGGTAATTTTTCTTAGTGTGTCCCAAAAGAAGTGCTGAGCATTTCCTAGAACCTCAGTGAAAATGGCCTTCAGTCACAAGTGCTGATGTTAACTCGGGTTCTGAAAGACCTTGGATGTGACAGTCTCAACTGAGGAGTCAGAAGAAAGAGAAGCAGATGGCAGTGGTTATTCTTAGCCCTTGTCTAAAGATGGTGCTACTGTGTGCTGGAAGAGAACAAGAGGGGATAAAAACAGGACAAGAAGTGGAAAAGTTGATGTTGTAAAGATGGAAACCATCTCAGGGATTTTCAGAGAGGGGTGTAATGGGTAAACAGGCCAGAGAAAGTTAAATGCACTGAGCTGGGTGGCAGCAGCTTCTGAGAAATGAAGTGCAAGTTAAAGTAAGGCTGGAGAACAGAAGTTCTACCTTCTGGACTAGAAGGTTGTAAATCAGTTTAGGGATTTGTTACAAAATGAAGGATAAAGAAGCATTTGTAAAACTCGAGGGGTGATTCTGGACCATTCTTTAAGTCAGCTGCAGAGGAGATGTCACAGAAGAGAGACCAGGATGGAAGGAAGGAGCCAGGGCAGAGATGGCAGCTGGGGCTGGTGTAGCTCTCCTTGTCAACCTGAAAATCCCCTTCCCTGACATCTCCAAGGAGCTGATAAAAGCTGTGATGTGAAACTGTTCTCTGCAGCTTGTATTTCTGTAGGTTCTATTTTCCTAAAAGGGGTCAGTGCCAGGTGTGGTTCAGTTACATTTTATTGGTGGCTGTTGGATCACATTGAGCTCAAATCCTGTATTTGATAGACTGTTCAAATTGCAAAACAAAAGTGTTTCTGGGGACACTTATTTGTGTTCCTCAGGGGAACAGTTTTGACTGTTTCAAAGGCTGCAGGTATTTAGCAGGCTTGGGAATGCCAGGATAGTGAGGGACAAGAGCTCTTGGAGATGGGTTTAGGGGAGATGAATGGAAATCAATCGGTATTTTTCTCCATGTTAAAATAAACAAAAAATACACCAAAACCCTGAACTGTGACTCTTTATTAAAAAACATCTTGGGGGTTTCTTCCCCTTCCATGGGCTGGAATGTGGGACTTGTTACTGAATTGCCTGGACTTCCACCACTGTTCCTCTGAGGGCATTAGAGAAGGAGATCTCTCTGAGATCAGTTTCTAAGCTGGTGGCTGGAAATTCATGGACCATTTGTTGCCATTTACAAACCCCCTTTTGCCACCCTTACCAAATCCCCCTTCTGTACTTATAAACTTCTCCATTTGAATAGCTGCTGTGCCAGTCAGTTATCAGAGAGCTTAAAACTGTGAGAGTAAACATTTTGAGTTACAATATTCTGAATTTCCCAAATTACTTTTCTGGCTACAACACCTGATTGGTTCTAAACTCCTTTTGTTCCCTCAATATAATGTTTTCCTTTTGTAAAAGAGTAGTTACACCTGCTTTCTCTGTATAAAACAACTGGAGAAAAGAGAAACTCCCAAAGAGGCTTCACTCAGGATCTGCAGCTGCAATGCAAGTGGAAGAAGAGGATGTCCTAACCAGTGTGCCAGCCTGGATTTGCTCAGAGAGTTTAAGCTCACACTCAGTTAATTAATCAGTTCCAAACTGAAAAAGCAATTAGTATATTGATCTGGAAATAAGCAGCTCATGCCCACAGCTTTGTTCTTTCTATTGGAGTCAAGCTGACACCAGCTTAAAGGACAGTGCTTAAGTCTGGCTGGAATGTCTTCAAATTTTACAGCCAAGTAAGGAGGGAAATGAAGTTCTCAGGAAATTAAATCTGTCCCCTTTGCCTTCAGTTTACACCCATTTCCAAAACAACATATCTGTTCAAGGGGTGCATGATGTTCTCTCCTGGTTTATTCTTTTGGCCCCAAATTAATTTTTAACTGCACTTATGTGATTTGATGCAAGTAGGAAGCTTGGGGGTGCTGGGGGAAGAGAAGGATTAGTTTCTGATAACCTGTAATATGGAAAGGAGAGTCATTTCAGAATGTGCCCTTCTCACACACTGCAGTTTGTCTTCCTGTTGTACTGAGAGTCAGGAGCCTCTGGACAAACAGGAAGCCCTGTCAGCATCCTTAAAGCACCAGAAGGAAGCCACAAAGCTGGGAAGAGTTCATTTGTGTTTCTCAGGCTCCCATGGTGTCCTGAATCCAGCCAAGATAGCGATTCACCTTTGTGTACACACCAGGGACGTCCCTGCGGCCACAGCCGATTCCCCAGCTGATGATTCCAATGAGGTACATCCGGCCCTCCTTCAGACACACCAGGGGCCCTCCAGAGTCACCCTGCAGAGAAGCAGCACATTAGGAACAATCTCCTTGGTTGGCTGGTTGGTTTTGTGTTGGTTCTTTGCTCCCACTGGCTCTGGTGTTTGCAGAAATGCCCTATGTAGGCTGCCCACAAATCAAGAGCTCTTTTACATAAGTCACTATTGTGTTCCAGACTCCCTCAATGCTCCTCGTGGGGAGAGATCCAAAAAAAAATGTAACACTAAACTGTCCAACTTTGTATGGTGCTGTTTTGGGAAATGAAGGTGAGATGTTGATAAGAAAAAGAGCAAGGCCTTTAGTTAAGCTATAAAGATCCAGGGGGTTCTATACTGCTGTGTGTAGCAGTAAAGCAAAATTATTAAAGAGCTGTTCAGACAGGAAGGATGTGGATTGAATGCATGCCCTCCTTTCTCCTCATACCATAGCTGCTTGTTCTCCACCTTCTTTCAGCCTTTATTTTTCTTTTCTCTTATTTTTCAGTAGAGAGACACCCCCTTCCTCCTACAGAACCTCCTGCTGAGTGTTTTGCATGCTCATGTAACAGAAAATATTAGGAAATGCTGGGGTGGATTTTCCTGTTCATTTTTGTGGTATTTCCTGTATTTGGGATTTTCAGTCTGTTGCTCTAGGCTGATTGGCTAAGTGTGCCCTGCCTCCCCATCTCTGAGGGGCAGGGGAACAAAAAACAAAGAGGAGCCAGCAGTTCTGTTCTGTTCAACAAAATCTACTAGAACTGCCCCATAGCAGGTGCATAACTTCTTTATTTTCTGAAGCTTTTCGCCTGGTTAGCTCAAACTACCAAGGACAGATTAAAGAAAAGAGGCAAGGGAAAGAAAGGAGGGCCAGAATGGGGGGGTTTACCTTGCAGGCATCATCAAGGTGCCTCGTGTCTCCTGCACACAGCATGTTGTCTGTGACTGTCCTGTTGTCCAGGTGCTGGGCCGTGCACCTGCTGGCTGGGAACAACCTCACATGGCCTTCCTTCAGGTGCTCTGAATAGAACGGAGAAACTGCAAGAGAAATTGCAACATAAGTGCATATTTATGTCTGTGTTTGTGTATGTATGTTTTAGGAAAACTGCAGTTTAGGGGAGAGTAAACAGAAGTAGCTCGGTGGCTAAACTAATTTTTCTTTGCCAAAGGGTCTTGTTTTTATGCTGGGGGTTCCACTTTGCTAGTGACAGCAGCTTAAATTTAATTGAGAGAGAATGTTGTTTCTTCAGCAAGCTTCAGCAAGTTACAGAGGCTTTTCTAGGCTCCAAATTAAAGACTGCTGCGTGGGTAGGTCATCTTTGCACAGTTACATCAATAAAAATGAAGTCACAGGAAGTGCCTATGAAAATGCCCTGACTGCATGAAATAGGGCCCTGACTTTTTAATATTAGACTTGCAGTGACAAAGATCAGATGCCTTGTCATGCACAATACTGAGTAACTGGATGGGAATTCACACTTCTGTTGGAATGGAAGAGATCTGGTTGGTTGGCTGGTTTGGGTATTGGTATAGCTGCAACTGCCCAAGACTGAAAGTTGGCAAGACTGTTGTTATTCAGTCTGGTTTTGAGTTACAGCTGCAGCATCCTTCCCTCTCAGGGAGTTTGTCCTGTACTCCCTGTAAGCAATGCTTTAAAAGCACTTTAAAAACACTTTATGCCACACTTGTATGTTCCAAAAACCCCATGGGTCCAAACTATGCTTAGGCCTTTGTATGATGGATGTTTCACAGTCTCTCTCTTAGAAGGTTTACAGGTTAGAGAATTAAAAACAAACAAACAAAAAATGTTGAAAGTAAATCAAGGGCTGGAGGATTTTGTTTTCTTTAAATACAGGTCTGCCTGTGTATACTTTCAGACAGCTTTTATTCCTCTTTAAAAACCATTTAGCCAGCCTTCTAACACATATCTGCAAATGTGTGGTATATCAAGCCTTGAGAGGAATGGATTTGTGTCCCAACATCTAAATGCACTGAGTGCAGCAGAAATGTGGCAGCTGTCATTGCAAACTTGCTGTCTTTCCTACCTTATCCATTCTGCCAGGTTTTTTGGTTTTGTACTGTGGAGAGTATCAAGGAAGACTCTGCTGGCCCATTCAGCTGACAGAACTCAGATGAATGAAATAAATCACAGCAAAACTTGGGTTTGGGTAACCCCTACTTACACATACATTTTGTGGTGCTGATATCAGCCAATATGATACATTAGACATTCAGTAATGCTTTGGAGGGCAGGGGACTCAGGCTTTGGACAGACTGTCTTCTACTTACACTCGTCACTTTTGCCATAACCAGAGATCTCACACTCAGTCCAGTCGGGCAGCTGCAGCTCTGGCGTGGGGAGGCAGGCAGCACGCACAGTGTCTGTCTCAGCAGCACAGGCTCCTGCGTCTGAGCTCAGCTGCAACAGAGCTGGGGAGGGGGAAAGAAATCCTCACTTCATCAGCCACAACCCGTGAGCTCTGCAGTCACAAGGGCAGCCAAGTTCTTACCGATGTCATTGTTGAAATTCTCGGAGTCAAATCTCTCATGCACAATGTAGTTCTTCACTTGAAACTTCTGTTCGTTTTCCTCGGGAGTGGCTCGGGAGGTCCTTCCCAGCACGACCCTCAGCTGACTTGTACTAAAGCTGAAGGACAGGACACTCTATTCTTGTGTTATCTACAGGGGACCTTCCCTTCAAGATGCGTTGTTAAAACTTCTTCTTTTCTCATTGTAGCACTATTCCTACTTTGTTACCCAGGCAGCTTGAACTCAAGTGACCTATTTGGCTTTATTTTTGTGCTCTTTGCTTACAGCCACCACGGCAAAGCCTCCCTGCCAGCCCCTTGCTGTTCTCGAGTTTCAGATGGCTCTGCATGGGTATTGACAACTTTGTTCCTCTGCTACTTGATATTCTGCTGGGGTGCCTCAATGCCACGCTGCTAGTTAGCACAATGACCCCTCTGTAATGCTCAGCACAACCAACCACAACCTTTAGTGCAGACTGACTTAGCAGGATGAAGATGTTCTTCCCCATAGCGAGGCTACACCGGATTCTTCCGCTGTCCACATTTTATCCCCCCACCACGGCCCAGAGTGCCCAACTTACCCCTCCTCAAAGCAGTGGGCAGCTGAGAGGACCCAGCAGGAGCTGATGAGCACCCCTCCACAGAGGAAGTGCTCCCCGGGCAGGCGGCGGTACCTGACGAGGATGGCGGCCTGCCAGGGGTGCGCGGTGATGTCCGTGCTGGAGCCGCCTCTGATGCGCGGCTGGCGGGCCCTGCGCTGCCTCCGGCCACACGTGGCTGTGGAGCACAAACACACACACAGGCCTTTGGCTCAGGCTCTCCTGAGGGACTGAGGCTTGAAGAGCCTCCCAGTCGCCAGTGCGTGTTGAGGCAGCCTGCTGTGAACCCTTTGGTATCTGACTCACTCCTGTTTCCTAGGAAACTTGTATTCTGATTTGAAAAATACAGTGAGGAAACCCTGCCTTTCCTGCCCTCCATTTCTGCAGTCTTCCCTTTTGGCACTCTGTGAGAGTGCAGCTACAAAAGCTCTTTTTTGGTTTTTTTCCCTCCAGCTCTTATTTTACTGTAAGAGGCTTGAGTTTCACACAGATGGCATGCAGGACTGTAATGCCTCAAAGAAAGGGAAGAATCAGGAGTGCCAGGATCCTAGTTTCACACAGATGGCATGCAGGACTGTAATGCCTCAAAGAAAGGGAAGAATCAGGAGTGC
>JAWWMP010000060.1:1791393-1802430 GCA_035047865.1 Dendrocincla tyrannina | reverse complement strand
GAGTGCCAGGATCCTAGTTTCACACAGATGGCATGCAGGACTGTAATGCCTCAAAGAAAGGGAAGAATCAGGAGTGCTAGTATCCTAGTTTCACACAGATGGCATGCAGGACTGTAATGCCTCAAAGAAAGGGAAGAATCAGGAGTGCCAGGATCCTTACAGCAAGTGGGAACATTGCAGTACTCCCATGTGAGCTGATTCCCCTTCAGGACGTGGCACCAGGGCTTGCTGTCATTGTCAGGATTCCTGCAGCACAGGAAAGAGAAGAGCTCTTTGTACTATCAGATCTGCAGGGAGTTTGTGGAGACCTAAAGGTGGCAGACTACGACCCCAGTGCATTCTTTTTGATTTTTCTAGAGATGCAGAGGGCCCTGAGGGCACATGGAATTTGGAGTCTGATGTTAGAGAAGCAGAGAGAGGTCAGAGAGAATAAAATTACTATTGTGAGTAAGCTTCTTTCCCAGCAGGAATGTATGTCCTGTGCTTTAATAATCCATGTAACACACTGCAGCCCAGACTTCAGAGCACCACGAGACAGTCTGATGGGACTTTCTTTTTTCTATACCCAACTACATACCTGCAGAAATTGTGACTGCCAAGGCCTAGCTGGGAAGCATCTCTTCTCCAAGCAGTATATATCCTGTTGGCAAGGACTCGAGAATTCCACCTCAAACAGGTAGCTCCAGAACTGGTAGTGCTGTGGCTGCCTCTGTAATCTGTGCCTCTTCCAGACCTGCAGTCAGTGCCTGCAACTTCAATGAGAAAGCTGCACATTAACCAATGGATGTGACCCAATCAACTGTTCCTAAGTGTGGCATCTCTATATTAACCATACACATCTCAGTCTCTTGGCGTCAGACATATTAAAAGCTTAGAAATGATTTAACATGAGAGTCTTGACTTTTCAGGCTACAGAACTAGCACAGGTCTACAGCAAAACCTTACAAATATGCAGTGAATAATGGAAACTGTCCCCCTGCATGTACCTTTGGAACAGGAGGGCACACTGCAGTGTTCCCAGGTGTACCTTCCCCCTTTATAGATATAGCACCAAGGTCTGGAATCCTCGTCTGGGTTTCTGAAAGAGTTATGACATTATGCATCATTATAAAGCTCCTGTCAATAGTCCCATGTCTGCCATCTAGTTGGAGAGCTTAACCTTGCCCTGCAGTGAAGACAAGGACTGAGCCCTCAGAAGTTGTTTGGATTCCTGTTTTAAGTGTGCAGGACATGAGGGTGAAGATGAGATGGCCAGCACCTAGCAGGAGCAGACAGCATGTTTGTGCAGTTTAGTTCATGTGCAAAAAGCATTGTGTTTTTACAGTTTTGATCACAATCTGGAGCTGCAGGAAACTGAATTACAGGTGGAGTTTTAGGCACTGAGAAGGGACAAGGGAAAGACTGTGGGGTGAGAGATATCTACATTTTCAGTCTGCCATAAGCACCCAGTCCAGATAGATCTGCAGTTCAGATATGTCTCCAGAAGCTGCAGTTGCTGCTTGTGGGCTGTGCCATATCTGCTTGCTATCAGACTACAGCAAAGAGCTGTTCCTCAGCTCCAAGCCCCAGAATGGGCTGACTCCTGTGGCTCTGACCTGTGTGCCACCAGCCCCTCACCTGCAATAGTTGTGATTGCCCAGGCCCAGCTCAGCAGCATCCTCTCTTTTGCCGCTGTACGTCCAGTCCATCAAGTCATCGCTATTCCAGTTTAAACATTCAGTTCCACTCTCTGTCACGCTCCAGGTGCCTCTGTATGTTACTCCAGCATCTCTGTAGCATTTCACTTCAGTATCTGGGCAAAAGGGAACCAAATGTTACTCTAAGGACAGATCCCAGTCCTGCTTCCCCACTCTCTGTTCTGCTTAAACTTGGCTTTTAGATGTCTTGTCTGGTAAATCAGTGAATATGCCCTGTCAGGCAGACTGTAAGTGTACACAAAGGTCTTCAGCTACAAACTTTAAAGTTTTATTAAGAGATGCTGAGAACATCCCAGGTGCCCTTTAAAGCTCTTTGTAATATTAGCTTTCAAATAAAGAGGTAACTTTAAAAGAGAGCCCAGAACACAGCAGGAGCTTCTGGGTGCCTCATCCTTCTGCACTGCATAGCTAAACCCAACAGCAGTGTCCCCCAAATTGCTGTGGTGTACTCACCTATTTCACACTGCTTCCCTGAGAAACCTTGGTGGCACTGGCAGATGAAGAGCTGTGGGGAATAATATGCCTCTGAACATTGGCCCCCGTTGTAGCATTTATTTCTAGTGCAGGCTGTGGAATAAGCAAAAGCCAGGAAATACTGTTGGATCTCACAGAAGCAAGAAGCTGGCAATGCATACACATCTTTCCTCTCCTGTCAGTCTCCTTTAGCCTGTTCTGGTTTTCCCTACCTACCTGTTATTGCCATGTGCCTACAGCCTTTTTGTGTGGTGCTTGCATTCTTCCTTTGTTCCATTCTCTCCACATATGCTCCTAGGAGACATCCTCAGCCCCTTTCCCACTCCCACATAGTCCTGCCTGAGTCAGTGTATATTTGTACTTTCATTCCTATCCTATTTCAAGCTAAATTTTCTGTGCAATAGCTCTGGCCCTGACTGTGGAGCTCTTCTTTTGGATGGTTAGATGGACAACCTCTCATCCCTTTTTGTCATACTCACCTCTGACAGGCACAGTGTGGCAGCGACTCCAACCACTGTCACACCTACAGTACTCTACTCTGCTCCCTGCAAGCCTCAGCCAGGTCCACCTGTGCTGGTAGATTTCTCCAGATGAACTGTCTTTGCAAATGGCTGCAATTGGAGAAAGGAAAGCCTCTTTTAGAGATTCAGGGAAAAGACCTGGCTGAGTGAAAGGTCTCCCTTCTATTTCCAGGAGAAAAGTATCTGTGATGGGAGCATCTGTGTAATGGGCTGCCCCTTTCCCTTCTGAGGCCACAGCTGTCCCACCTCTCACTGCTGTGTTGCTGGAGGGACTATTCCAATTCCACTATTGACCAGCCTGGTTTTCTCTGAAGAAGAGCAGAGGGAGGGGAAAACTTCATTGAGTTGGGGATGGTATTAATGGTCTGGCGTTTTGCCTTCTGAATCCCTCGTCCATATAACCATGACAAACAGCTTCCAGGCTCCTCTCCTTCAGCATCACCTGCTTACCCCTGCCATGCTGCAGGTAACAGGGGTGTGGTTTGCCTCGCTTACCTCTGGGTCTGGCTCCCCGTTTGAAACGTGTGCGTAAGCCCTGCAAGCAAAGAAGGTTCATTCTTTGAGTGACTGCTCTCTTAAACAGAGTGTCTACAAAGAGTCAGTCCTCTTCCTGAGGTCAGGTACATCAGGGAAGCTCTGAGGAGTTCCTGCCTTCCTTGTCAGACAGCACAGTGCCTCTGGTACCTCAGTGTGGGCCTGAGAAGTGTAAATGATGCAGCTGCCACAGATTACCCGGTGACTGCTTGTCCTCTGAGTGATGTGAACTCAGGATGTGCTGCACCCACAGTGTGTGTGAGGTGACCATGTGCAAGTGCAACTAAAGCTTGTCAGCTTTCTGCTGTTTGAAGGAGGTTCAAGGAAATAATCTCCAAAGTAAACTGAACAAGCAGTTATTTTTGCTCACTGACATTCAGTCTCCCCATAAGACTTTGTTGCTTGATTGCCTTTGAGAAATATGTCTCCTCCAGCCAATTAAATGAAATATTCTGGATATAGTTTTGCATAAGAAACCAATTTAGAAAGCTTTCATTAGGCCACAAGAGAAAGAACATAAAAAGAAGGAGGAAGGATGGGATAGCAATTTTTTTGGGAAAGAGACTAACTATTTTAGAATTGTGTGACATTACTTAAGCTGTGCAGTGTGAGGCTTGAGGTGAGGGGACAGGGGAACCACTGATGTCCAATTTTAAGTGGGATTAATGATGAAGGTGATGCTCACAGAAAGAAAATGAAAGGGTTGTTACAATGGAACTCTTATTAACAGTGAAAGGTGAGAGTGAACAGATACCCCAAGAAGACCTGGAGAAGATTTGCTTACTGAAATGAAACAAGCCAGGACAACACACTACTGGGAATCACAGCTTTGAGATGGACTACTTTGTAATGTTCTTATTCCTCTGGTTCCCAGTGAGTTGATGCCTGAGCCTCTTACCTGGCACTGGGCAGTCATGATTGCTCCCACCAGCAGGAGGAGACACGGGAGTCTGCCTTCCATCCTGGGTGTTCTTCACATCAGCTCCAAATCTCAAGTTATCTGTGAGGACAAAAAGTTAAGATGTTGAACAGAGGGGTTTTACAGAGTGAATGGAGTTCAAGGTCATAACTTTAAATGATGAGAATTCTTTTTCCATACTTTGAACCCTTCAGCTGTCTGGGCTAGCAGTCCTGGTCTTCCAGGACAGGGGAAACTGCCAGGCTGGGTCCAGATGTGCTTTTGCTTGATAAACTTAGAAATCTGACAAGCTAAAGCACACTCTTTTAGGTCTGGAGGAAACAGAGAGAGTCTTTCCTGGGGAATAACACTGACAGAAGTAAATTCCAAGTCTTGTTCCCCTCGGTTGCTGAAAGCCAATGGTATCATGTGCAGTGTTAGATTCAGGTTAGTGGCACCTATTTAGGAGATCTCTTTCAGAGGCACCAAAATCTGCTAAAGGGTCAGTTTGTGGTAACAGTGGTTTAAGAGGATTTGCATTTTCTGTACAGACTGCTGCCTGGGGTCAGAGTGAAGGCTTGTGTAGAGGATGCATAGGCAAGATGACTTTGCTTGATGACAAGTGAGGACAGCACTGCCATGTCTTTTATTTTCAATATTTCTACAGCTTCTCCCCAGCTGAACTCTCTGTTTTTACCAGTATCAGATGGTTTTGCTAAAAGGCAGAATATGGCAATGGGCTGGCATTTGCAGCAGCTTTACATTTCAAAGCCCTCTTCCATCCCCTCTGAAGAGTTTCTACTTTCTCCAGACCGACCTACAGCTGTAGGCTTGGGAGAGAACCTGCACTGGTCCCTTGAGGGAGATCCCTGGCTGTGATGGTGTGGGAGGGGGTACTGATGCATCCAGGTTTCTGCCTCCCTTCCAGTGAGAATGGAATTGGCTTTAAAAATCTACTTCTCTCTTCACTCATCAGAGGTTGATTTCCTACTTGGTGGAACTGCTGCTCTGGCCAGGCCACAGACAGCTGTGGGAAGAACATTGGGCTACTTTGATCCATCTGTGTTTCTTCCTCCTGTAGCAAAATGTATTTCTGCCTGGCCTCAAGCAGGGAAGTTTCTTGGCAGGAGAGTGAATTTACACTTCTGTAGCCAGTGACTGCAGAGAGACGTGCAAGCCCCAGGTTCCACTCCCTCAGTTTCCTGACAGAGGAGGAAAAGCAATTTCTTTCACCAAAGCTGACACCTTGTCCTGGTTCCTCTGCTTCTCCTAGTAAGAAAACCCCCTGAGAAGATGAATTTTGCCCTTTCTTTTCTCTTGGTGACCTGGTGCTAATTGCAAACCATCAGGCAAATGTATGTGTGTAAAAGAACTCCAGTAGAGCCTGACCTTTGCAGCGTGAGTTTGGTAACTAGTGAAGTTGTCTTTTATATTTAGAAACACTGCTGAACTTGAGGGCTTTAAATGAGGATTTATTGATACATCAACAGGGGAGAGGAAGCTGTTGGTCACAGCAAAACTTAATAAGATGGACACAAATGATCATAAATGCCAGAAGTTTAGAAACAGTGCCAATGGGACTGTTTGGAAACATGACATTAAATAGCAAGGCCCAATACAACTATTAAAACCTGGGAAGGTGTTACCGATTTTCACAGTTGAGCAAGAGCTTTTAAGGACTGGCGTTGTCATTATTATGTAATCTTAACTCTCACAACAAGACTAAAAACCTTATTACAGGTTTCCTGACTTGAACCTGTAATTTTCTTTCTCTTTTTTACAATAGAACAAGACCTAAGTAATCCCCAGTGTGAACAGATCTGGCTTGATCCTTTGTACTAGCCAGGACTGCTGATGCAGTCAGTGCTGACAGCTGAGATCGTGGAGCTGGGATGGGATCCCTCTGCCTTGAACACCACCAGCACCACAAGTGCTTTTCCTCTCTGCCTTTAAACATGTAATACCTCCTGTACAAACCAAGAGCTGGGAGTGAGGGGGAGTAGCAGGCAGGAAGGTACAGTTTAATTCCCAGGCTCTCAGATTGCTCTGCAATTCCAAATATTTGAAATAGCATTCAGGCACTGTCTCCCACACTATCACCTATTTATTATCTACACTGTATGTAGAAAGCTAACCCAATTATCTGAGAAAACTGCTCCTTCCAGAAATTAGGAGCTCAGACTCTGTTTATATAAAGCCAGAGAAGGCAGCTGGATAACAGTTGGTAAAACTGGAGTATGACAGATGAGTCATAAATTTGTGATTCATGGCTAATAAAGTCTGTTTGTGGGGTTTTGGTGGTTTTGTCATTGTGGCTTTTTGTGGGTTTTTAAAGATTTGTTCAAAGAAAAAGCAAAAGGTAAAAATAGTCCAGTTTCTGAAGCAAAACCAGGACTACAGCAGCATAGTTTAGGCTCTGATTTCTCATCATTAGGCTGCAAAAAGAGGAGACTTAAGTTGCAAGTCAGACTGAACAAAGGAAAAGATTCACCAGAACATCTTCTGAGAACCTTAATTACTCCATGCCTTGTCTTTAGGCCACATCTGGATAATGAAATTCTTATAATTCAGAGTATCTCTCAGGGATTTGTATTAGTACACAGGTTTTGTAGTACACTTTTGTATACTTTCAAGCCATTTCTCACCTCTTAGGCAGCATTCTGCATTGTACTGCAAGCCTTTCTAAAGGCTGTAGGGGTGATTTTCAAATAGGCATTGACTTCAATTGAATCTGAACTGAATCAGCAGCGTTCCCAAAGCTGCTACCCAGTCATTTGGTTTCTGTGGGAGAACAGAGTGGCAATGCTGGCCTAACTGGTATCTTGGAGGAAATCCTAGCTGCCTGAAACCAGCAGAAACCTATAGTTTTCAGCAGTAGTAAGAAACATCATTTAAAGTCTCTGTTTAACAAACATCTGCATACTTAATCAAGTTTATGGTTACAGTTATGTTTGTGTCACAGTCAGCTGTACAAGTGGGTTCCAGTCTTACACAGCATGTGCTTATACTACTCATATTACAGTAAAATGCAGTAAATATTATACTACATATAATATTACAGTATAATGCAGTACATAGTCTGTTCAAAGGTGTTGAACACATCCTTTCTCCCACTTATTTCTGCTGCCCCTGTCCAGTCTATCTCAGCTTATAGGGCTGTCACCTTTCCCCTTCTCCATGTGGGATGCCTGCCCATCCACTGATGGTTGCAGTTCCACTATGCATGGAGAACTGATAACAGATGTTACCAGATGTTTATTTTCAGTTTTGGGAAAGGTACAACTTAGGCCAGTCAGCTGGAATGTCCTGACTGATAAACCCCATCAAACTGAAACCATATGGCTGCTTGAAAAATAGCACATTCCCAAGACTCCAGGCAGAAACCTGCAATGTGCCCTCTGGTAGGACTCTCCCAAACAGTGTGTGCCTTCTGATCTCAGCCTGTGCTTCTTCTCTGCTCAATACTGCAGCAATAAGTCAAAGGCTTAGATGTGATGACATTTTGATTTGATTTCACACTTTCAAGTACATTAAGACACAAATATGATACCCTAAATCTGTCTCTCTTTGCTGAAGCATCAGCAGCAGGAATACTTACAATTCTACTTATTAATTTATGGTTAATAACAGCCCTTCCAAGCAGTAAGAGTGTGAGCATTATCTTACCAATGTGGAACAATACCTCAAAAAGAGACAGAACTTATCAAGGTTGAACAAAAAGTCATTAAGCATAGAATCATTTAGGTGATTATTGAATCCAACCACAAAACTAACACTGCCAAATCCACCAGTAAAACGTGTCCCTAACTGCCACATTTACACATATAGAAATTAAAAGCAGCTCTCCCCCCTCCCAATAACATAGCATGTCCATTCCAGAAGAATTAGATTCTGAATCTACAACACTAATAGCTTTCTTGCTGATGAACAGCTATCCTGATTTAGTTCAAGCAATAGACAGCAGATCCTTGCTGAGTTTTCCTGCCTTCTGCAGAAAGTGTTTCTGTATCCCTTCTCTGAATAGCAGACTCGTATTATTTCTCCTTAAAAATATAAAACAGACCTCTGATTTTGGGGGAAAGTTAAAAAAACCAAAAGAAAACAAAAGTAAGATGCTGCAGTCTTTGAAAGCATCGGAGGAAATGGATATTTCAAAATCTGGCTTTGTTTGGGAATCATTCTCAGTAATTCCTGTGGTTTTGGCCACATTTAAGGAGAAGCATGTTTAGGGAGAACTGAAGATGACCCACCCTCCTCCTCCTCTTTGTTCCCCCGTTATCCTGGTTTGGAACCTGGGATGAGAGCCAGTCTGATCTCCTCCCAGGGAGATTAGATAAATTCTTCTCTTGCAGCTCGTTCTCTGGGTCTCATTATCATCAAGATATTTGCCCACAACTCTTCCTTCGGTTTAAGTTCTTTTGCTAATGTTCTGTGTGCAGCAGACTCAGAGCCTGAGGCTGTCAGCCCTTTCCCTGGAAAGCTTCAGCTTTCTTGAAACAACAGAAAGTTAGTAGCTTTACCCACGTTATGAATCTCTTCAAAAGCTGCAAGGCAACAGCTCAGTTAGTTAATTACCACGGTGCTTCAGTGGGATTTATTAAATAATAACATTTAATAGTACTTAAGGACAATGCCACCGATGTTGAAAACAGAAAAAGCACTTTTTGAAACGGGCACAGAGCAGCACCTACCTTTTTGCTTTTTCCTCTTCTGTATTCTGCTGATTGTTTCCTTTCCAGACCAATCTGGGTTTGGGTTTTCTGTGCCTCTGCTGTGATTTCTCTGAACAGCTCCTGTCCTACTTACAGCTCCAGTGGAGGGGGTGGAGACTCCCCGGGCGCGCTGTGCCCATCCCACCCCTTCCCGAGCATCTGGGGATGGTCCAGGCGCGCTGGGGTCGGGGCTGTGGGGAGGGAGCCTGTGCAGGACGGCAGGGCAGCTGCTTGCTGACATGCTGGATTTTACAGTTTGTTTTGTTCTCTCCCTTTGCCAGACCAAAACAATTTGTCCTCTTTGAACAACTTAAGCTTCGGTGACAGGACAGTACATAACCCTGATGAGGAATTGTCCCATCATGCTTCAAGGGGTGAATGCACAGCTGTGTTATTTCTAACAGAATCAGAGGTCTGCAACGTGTAGACTTGGTGCTAATCCTGAGAAACTCCTGTTTTAAGCAAGAATGTGCTGTACTCTGAATGGAGATGTCTGGCAAAGAGACCCTGAGCTGCATGTGGAGCAAAGCCATGGGAGAAGAAACAGTCAGGGGAGCCCGCAAGTCAAATGAGCAAAACTTCTAAGGAACTTCAGATAGAAATAAAGAACAGCATGTTGGGGACCAGAGAGTTAAATGCTTTCTGCTACTGCCCATCCTAGAAAACGAAGATCTACTCACCAGGGTGTGGTCATGAGGTATTTAGTTATCAAAGTGTGGCAGATAAATCTGAGTTACCATGTTCAGAGCTGATCTTAGGGCTGGGCTATGAAAACAGCCAGTGGTGCAATCATTACAGTACTGGATGAGTCCTAACTATTTGGAACTGATTCACAAGCAATCGGGTTCCTGACAGGATTTCGAGTAAGCACAGACATAAGAACTCCATCGTCAGAAGTAGCTGCTCGGAGCCCTCATTTGGGAAGCATGGCAATGGTTATTGTGCAAAATACTAAAGATGAAACACTGGCTGCTCTGCATGGTTAGCTCTTCTCTGTATTGAAATCTGTGCCAAGATTATCACATGTATTTCTCAAGAGTCCCAGTGCTGGGGGTAGCATGACTGCCAGAAATGTGAGTTAAGGGTAGCTGCACTTTGCATCTAGAAGGGACTCCCAGCTGCTGAGAAAAAGGTGGTTGAGCACTGCTGAGCGAGCAGGGACTCATTTATTTTAATTTTTAAAAGAGCACCCATTTGCTACTGGACTTCTAGATTAAAGATGCCGTGGGGGAAGAGTTCAGAAGTTATCCCCTGGCTTTTCACAGCTTGAGGACAGCTATAGCTGCCTGCTGAGCATGGTGCCGTCTGAGCTGCTCCACACATCCCAGGGAAGGCAGCGGGAACAGCGTCCCCTCTCTCAGCACCATCTGCCGGCTCTCCTCCGAGCTGGCCCAGTCTCGGCATGGTTTCAGCAGGGCTGGTCGGTGTCAGTGACACCCCCCGGCACCCACGATGGGCCCCACCGTGCCCGGCAGCGACCGGGGCGCTTCCTCCTCCATCCTTCCATCCCTCCTCCCTCCTCCATCCCTCCTCCATCCTTCTCTCCCTCCTCCCTCCTCCATCCCTCCTCCATCCGTCCTCCCTCCTTCTCTCCCTCCTCCATCCTCCTCTCCCTCCTCCCTTCTCCATCCCTGGTTCCCTCCTCCATCCCTCGCTCCATCCCTCCATTTCTACATCTCTCCTCCATCCCTCGCTCCCTCACCCATCCCTCTCCCAACCCCTCCATTCCTCTCCCATCCCTCTCCCCTCGCCCCATCCCCTCACTCCATCCTTCTCCCCACCCCTCCATCCCTCATCCCAGCCCTCTATCCCTCTGCCATCTCATCCCTTTCCCCATCCCTCTCCCCATCCCTCTCCTCTCCTCACCCCTCCATCCCTCTCCCCCCTCCATTCCCTCACAGCCCCATATCCCCATAACCCCTCTCAGCCCCATATCCCCCCCATCCCCTCTCAGCCCCATATCCCCCCCAACCCCTCTCAGCCCCATATCCCCTCTCAGCCCCATATCCCCCCATCCCCTCACAGCCCCATATCCGCCCTCAGCCCCTCTCAGCCCCCTCCCCAGGCAGAGCCGCCCCCGCTGCCCCTCCGCACTCCCCCCACACCTCCGCCGGTCCGTGCGGGCCCCGCAGGCCCCGTCCCCCCTCCCGGCGGTGCCGAGGCCATTTCCCCGTGCCGGGCCGGCCCCTTTCGGGCGGTGC
>JAWWMP010000060.1:1770526-1790732 GCA_035047865.1 Dendrocincla tyrannina | reverse complement strand
TGTGTGGGGTGCTGTGTGTGGGGTTCTGTGGGGCTGTGTGGGGTGCTGTGTGTGGTGTTCTGTGGGGCTACTGTGTGTGAGGCTGCTTTGTGCAGGATTGTGTGGGGCTGCTCTGTGGTGTTCTGTGGGGCTGCTGTGTAGGGCTGTGTGGGGCTGTGTCCCACTGAATATCCCTGTTGGGGCGATGGATTCACCCCTGGGAGTGCAGGGGGTTGGCTGTGCTCTGGAGGGAGGGTGGCAGCACACTGTGCCTGGCACTGCTGTGCAGGGTTTGTGGCTGTGCCTTCTTGGCTGGCGTGCTGTGCTTACACCTTGGGGGAATGCACTGCTGCAAGGGGGAGGCTGGGCCTGTGAAGGGTGGACGCACTGCAGACCTTCAGGATTCACTAGTGCAGCCTCTAAAAGGATTAGTGGCTGTGTAGGGGGCTCTGAGTGATGCCCATGAGCATGTGAAACCCTACGGAGGTTGCAGAGTATCAGTGTCCATACCTTGCTTTTCGTTCCTCAGGCTCAACCATCCCAATGTGGTGGCTGCCCGGGATGTCCCCGAGGGGATGCAGAAGCTGGCACCAAATGACTTGCCCCTGCTGGCCATGGAGTACTGCCAAGGGGGAGACCTCCGCAAGGTGAGCTCCCTGGGAAGGTGACCAAGGGCTGCATCAGCTTCTCAGCTGAGCCCAGGTGTTCTCTTGAAGTTTTCCCTTAAAGTCTTTGGGTTTACATCCTGATGCTTCCTAGCTATGACATCAACAAATGTTGGTCCTTGGTATTACGTTCAGCTTTTGTGAAACCTTTTGTGTTTGTTTTGCTGCAAGTGGCACTGTGAGGATTTTGCATGCAGAGGATGAGGGCACGTGTGAGTGTGGCCAAGACCGTGGTAGGATGGGGTACATGTGTAGGCTGTGCCCCTCCTGGAAGTGATTAACTCCTGTCTGCCAGAGGAAAAAATAACACAGGATAATTCTAATCCTAAGGTTTTTCTAACCTTTGCTATCGTGTGCCTGTAGAGAAAACCCAGAGCTTAGACTTGAGATTTGAGCTGGTACTGCCACACACAGGGTAAATGGCTAAGAAGGATGGAGCAAGGAGAATGGAATGACACTGACTTCTTTCACCTGCCCTTTTATCCTCCCATGCAATTAGATCAAGGCCTGAAGCTGTAATTGCTGCTCCCAGAGGTCACAGACCATAGAGTTTCTTGCCTCTAGAGAATTTAATTGCTGTTACTTGAACTTCTTGCATCCCTGAGAATTTGTGGGGCTGTGAGCCTCACTCAGGATAGAGGAGGGAAAGACTACATTCTGTGTTGTTTCCTTGCAGTACCTGAATCAGCTGGAGAACTGCTGTGGCTTGCAGGAGGAAGCTATTCTCATCTTGTTGTCTGATATTGGTAAGTGGTAGCAGCACCTCCAGTTGTCTGAACTGTGGAGGCTCTTTTAGTGCTGAATCCACTCTACAAATATGCATCAATGACCTTAATAACTCCATCTTAATCAAGATCATAAGAGGTCAGACTATCTGCCAAAGGTCTTGGGAGTCTGGGGAGGTCCCTGCTGGTTTGAAGCTAGCCAGTGTTATTACAGTTTACAAGAAGGATGTGAGGGAGCTTAAGTGTTTCATTGCACAAGATTTGACCCAAAAGCCGTGATTATATGAGGTACAACTGAATTCTTACTGAGCCTGTGCTGGGTACTCTTCATTATGCTCTTAGAAGTGGCTTTTTCTGTGTCTCAGCTTCAGCTCTCAGGTACCTTCATGAGAACAGGATCATCCACAGAGACTTGAAACCAGAGAACATTGTGCTGCAGCAAGGAGAGCAAAGGGTAAGCAGGAACCAGATGTCTCTACCTGCACAGGCAGGTAAGTGTAGGAGGAACATGCATGTGCTTCATGTCCCTCTGCAAGAGCACTGAACCCAGGATGGCAGCTGTCTCAGGCTGGTGTGTCAGATGGACAGTATTCCATGTGCAGCTGAAAGGAGAGATTGTGCTAGACATCTCTTAACACCTGACATTTTGACTTTCAACCATTAAGGAGAGAACCAGACTGCACTGATGGGCCAGAGATTGGAAAGAGCTGGAGGCATAACTGCTGAGTGTGTGTCGAGCCAGTGACAACTTCACAAATGTTGCAGTTTTAGGAATCTACAGTGGCTTCCCTTTTCTGCTTCCATCTCTTCACTGTCACATTTCCTGCATACCTTTGAATAGCTGGGCCTTTTCTTTCTGTTGTGGGATGTGCTTTTAACAGGACTTCAGTCTAGTGTTCTGATTCTCTGTTGTGTGTTTCAGTTAATACACAAAATCATTGACCTTGGTTATGCTAAGGAGCTGGATCAGGGTAGCCTGTGCACATCCTTTGTCGGGACTCTGCAATACTTGGTAAGGAAGGAATTCAGCTAAAAGAGCAGCTACTGCTTTTGAGTGGGGTAGAATTAACTCTTATCAAGCTTTGGGCTGGGATGAAGCACTTGTGCTGGTGTGGGGTGCATTTGGGGTGCTGCAGCTAGCAAAGGTGACCCCTTTTTGGCTGACATGGGGTTTTCAGTGTCTGCTGGCTATGTCTGTTATAAATAATGAGCAAGAGTGCCAGTAACCTCTGGGAGGGTCTCAAAGCTTCTGAGAGGCAGTGTTCCCTAATGTCTTTAATCTCTTGTACCAACATTAGTGAGCTGTTAAGGGATGGAGAGAGCCAGGAGATGGGTGGCTTTATCTTACATGTGTAACTGTCTCAGGCTCCAGAGCTGCTGGAACAGCAGAAGTACACAGTGACAGTGGATTACTGGAGCTTTGGCACACTGGCCTTCGAGTGCATTACAGGCTTCAGACCATTCCTGCCCAACTGGCAACCAGTGCAGTGGTGAGTGAGCCAGGGCCTGGTGATGGGAGTGGAGCCCATGGGTCTGTCCTGGTTACAGGAAGAAGTGTGGTCCCTTGCTTCTTAGGGTAATTCCTCTGTTCCTTGCCCCTATGGAGACTGACTCCCTTCACAGGAGTTTGACCTACCTGAGCAAGTTCAGCATTCCTGATACTTTTCTCTTTGGGATAAGGTCTGACTCCTGCAGGGCAGGTGACAGAAACCAAAGTGGCATCTGTATTCTCTCAGTCCAGAGCAGCTTTAAGAGCCTACTAACGTGCAGGCTGGGAAAGGCAGGTGATTGAGTCACCATTGTACTTGCTTGAATTCTTTAGGCACACAAAAGTGCGTCAGAAGAGCGAGCTGGATATTGTTGTTTCAGAAGACTTATCTGGAGAAGTCAAATTTTCTAGCAGTTTACCCTGCCCAAACAATCTAAACAGGTGAGGACTAGAGATGGCCATGCTGGCATAAACTGATTCTTCTGCATGAGGCCTAGATTTATATTATACACTGCATTAATCTGTGAAGGAATTGAGTGCATGACACAGACAGCACGTGTGTCACTTGTCAGACTCGTGTGGTTGTGAGTCTCTGTTTCTGCCTTCTAAACACTGCCTTTGTGAGGTGGAGTGCTGGGGGGATGGGGTGGGGGCAGTTTGTCAGTGCTCCTGCAGAGACCAGGCCATATGGTGACTGCAAATCCCCTTCTGATCTTGATTGTTCAGTGTCTTGTCTGGGAGGTTGGAGAAATGGCTGCAACTCATGTTAATGTGGCACCCACGTCAGAGAGGAACAGATCCTACATACGGACCCTATGGGTGTTTCAAAGCTTTGGATGACATTTTGAACTTGAAGGTGAGCAGTGGGTCTGTATTACCCGGAAAAGTTTTCCACAGAGCAGTTGCCTGTAGCCCGTGAGAGAAGATGCTGGAGTAGTCAGAGACCTAGGAAGAGGAGTGGCACAGAAACTCCTAGAGCTGTCTCCTGACAGTTAGTGACAGGTCTTTCCTCTTGCTTCTTTGAGCTTGTTGGGAGTAGCAAACAGCTTCTGTGTGTGCTTAGTTCCATACTGTGGCAGAGGATTCTGTGCTGAAGCTGTTTAATTGCCATGTGAGCTCCCCTCCACTCAGTGGAGGACAAAGACTGGCATAATGTTATGAAGTAGCTGCAGAGTGACTTGCTGAGCCCACCAAGTGCTTTGAACAGTTTATTATATGTGGCCAGTTTCTCTGATCCCTGCTCAAACATGACCAGTGTATCTTCAGCCTTTCTCATGCCATGCTGCTCTTGCAGTTGCTCCACGTTCTGAACATGGTTACGGGGACTGTGCACACCTACCCTGTGACAGAGGAGGAGACTCTGGAGAGTGTGAAGGCCAGGATCCAATCAGACACAGGAATTGCAGAACAGGACCAGGAGCTGCTGCAGGAAGCAGGACTTGAATTGTTTTCTCAGAAGTTGGTCACTAAACATATAGCTGATAGCAAGGTGAGTCTGGATGCTCCTTTTCTTGTTGCTGAATGGACCAGCAGGCACTGCTCTCACTTTGGGGTCACAGCACTCCCTGCTGTTGTGGCAGGCTTTTGTCACAGTAACTACACAGACCTAACAGCCCTTACCTCTGGTGTTCTCTGTTTGGCTGAGGAGGAATGTTCTGGTTATGGTGTTAACAAGGTTTGCTTTTTCTGAGAGAACTGAGCTGGATCTTTTGTCCTGTGCAGGTGAATGATACTGCAGCTGCAGACACAGACCTCCTCTTCCTCTTTGATAACAAGAAGGTTTCCTATGAGGCTCAGGTGGCCTTACGTCCCCATCCAGAAAGCGTTGACTGCATCCGTAAGGACTTTCTCTGACGTGGCTGGGAGGGGTGGCCTGTGTTGGGAGGGCAGCCTGGGCTCTGTATCATGTGCAGGGAGTAGAGAGAGCTTTTGCATATTGGGACTGAAGGAGCAGCAAGATGGACTGGCATAGCATTCATAGAATCTGTCAGATTAACTGAGTGTTTGGTTTTGATATAGAGGAACTGATCAGGGGTTAGCCAGCTCTTGGCTTTGCAGGAGGTGACATGCCCCCCAAAGGGGAAATGTTTGGGACTGCTTTGTCATGTGAAAACACAGCTTTTAGGCTTCATGTTGATATGTGTGTATCTCTTCCCCTCCGTGCCCCCTCCTCTGTTTCTAGTTCAGGACCCAAAGAAGACTCTGCCCTTCTTCCAGCTGCGCAAGGTGTGGGGCCAGATCTGGCACACGATCCGGAGGCTGAAGGAGGACTGCAACCGGCTGCAGCAGGGGCAGCGAGCAGCCATGTATGGGCCCTGCCTTGAACCCTCCCCTCTGCCCTGTGCTCTGCTGAGGGGCCAGGGACACAAAAGGCACCCTCTTGGAACGGGGGAGCTGTACAGTAGTGATGGAAAGCTGGGTGGCACCACTGCTGCTCCCTGAGGTGTCCACTCTGGGTGTGAGGGGGGGCTGCATTTTTAGTTGGGGAGGGTAAAAGGACCTTCTTGTCCACGCAGGATGAACCTGTTGCGTTACAACAGTGCCCTCTCCAAGATGAAGAATTCTATGGCCTGCCTTTCTCAGCAGCTGAAAGCAAAGCTGGACTTCTTTAAAACAAGCATCCAGATCGATCTGGAAAAGTATAAAGAGCAGATTGAGTTTGGAATTAGTGAGTATAGCATCTGAGAAACGGGTCTTTTCGTGCCTCTTATTCCCACAAAATACCCATCTCTGTGCACCTGAGAAATACAATCCCTCTTCTTTCATTCCTGTAGCTTCTGAGAAGCTGCTGCTTGCCTGGAAGGAGATGGAACAAGCTGTGGAACTTTGTGGGCGGGTATGTTTCTTAAAAACTGCTTATCTTAAAGAAAAAGGTGGGTTTTTTACTATATTTTTCCCCCTTTTTTTCTTCATTGTCCCCCCCTAAATAGAAACTTCTTGTGTCTGGAGTGATTCCACATTTCACGTTGCCTTGGTTTGGGTGGCATCACTTTTATCCATTACTTGTACTTCCTGAAGCTCACTCTGTTTTAAGGCTTAGGGTAAGAAGGGAGATTGTGGGAAATGTGAGAGGAGATTTTGCAGTGGTTGCACTCAAATGTCCTGCTAACCCAGTTCTGGAGGGCTGAAAAGAGAATATGGATCATAGGTTAAACTGGATGGGATGTTAATGATTGAACACAAGACTTTTAAGCATCAGTCTTGGATTTTGGAAAGGCAGCAGTTTCCCATTCTTGAGGCACGTTCTGCAGCTGCTCCCAGGAAGGCATTCAAGCCTTTTGACACAAGACAGTGTCACCCCTGCAGGTGGGGCCAAGGACTGTGTTCTCACTTGCTTTGGCCAGGGCTGCTCTTTGCATCTTGGGGATGTGTTTAGAAATTGAACGAGAAGGGAAGAGCCAGTGTGAGTGGGGGTATCTCTCAGGCTGTTGTGTTCCTTATGTTGTGCCCTGCTTTCAGGAGGATGATGTGGATCAGCTCGTGAAGAGGATGATGGCCCTGCAGACAGACATTGTGGACCTGCAGAGAAGCCCACTAGGTCGAAAGCAAGGAGGAACCCTGGAGGATTTGTGAGTTCCTTGAACTTCAGATGCAGGACTGTTTCTGGCTAAGCTGACCCACTGCAGGACAGAGAAAGGGCTGTTTCTTCTGCCCAAACTATGGGGGACTGGGAGGACTTCAGCACTAAAGGCAGTTTTTGACCCCTCTGTCACTGGTCTGAAACAGCAGACTGGTATAGAAAAGATTTGAGTTCTCAAACTATCTCTTCCTAATTTTGGTTCTTGAAAAGCCATTTGTTTTCTCTGTCTTTTTCTTCTAGAGAAGAACAAGCCAGAGAGCTGTACCGGAGACTGAGAGAGAAGCCAAGAGGTAAGAGACATCTTAGCTCAAGGTCAGCTTTGCATGCACAGTAACTTTGGAGGTGTAGTAAGGGCCACTGAGAAAAGTTCCTCTGCATTGTAGGCCTGCCCACACCCTTAGCTGCACGTGGAATCTGCTGGCCTCACCTGGGTTTGGAGAGGGGAGTCAGGGGGTCACTTTTACACTAGGCCAGCCTTGCTTTGTTGGCACCTTCTGAGCTCTTCCTGCAACTCCTCTGGAGCTCTTCTCAGAGCAGGCTGTGCCACAAGCATCTGCTGCTGCTTCTGTGTAGGAAGGGTGAAAGACTTGGCTGGTCTTTGAGCTGCTGTGCAGTCCCAACTCTGCTTTCCAGTTCTGAAAACTTCCAAGAGGGTGGCTAAAATCCCATGCAGTTCATCCCACTTAAACTTGCATGCCCCGAATTTGGGAGGTTTCAGGATTGAAGCAGCAGTGGAAACAAGGAGTCTTCTCTCTGTGTCCTGTCAGCCTGCCTTTCTGTGTAACACTCTGGCTCTCCTTGCAGATCAGAGGACAAGTGGCGACAGCCAGGAGATAGTACGGCTGCTCCTACAGGCAATCCAGACCTTTGAAAAGAAAGTTCGAGTCATTTATGCTCAGCTCAGGTGAGCTTTGTAGATTTTATTGAGAGAAAGCACTTTCTCTTGCAGCAGGAGAATGTTTAAAGCCCAGTGCATACAGGTAATGAGATCTTGCAGCATTACAGGGAACAAGTAACTTCAGAAATGTTCCCCTTTTTCTCTGGCCCATGTGTGATCTGATTGCTTTTTACTTTTTTAATAGTAAAACCGTGGTTTGCAAGCAGAAGGCACTGGAATTGTTCCCCAGAGTGGAGAAAGTGATGGATCTCATGAGTGAAGATCAGGAAACCGTTGTTAGGCTTCAGGAGAAACGACAGAAAGAACTGTGGAACTTGCTGAAAATTGCTTGTGTAAGTAAACTAAGAACTCCACTTTAATCTGCAGCACAGGTTACTGAAATAATAGTAAGCTGAGGACGTCCTGTAGTTAGTTATTTTGAATTAGTATTAAAGCCAAGTTCCAAGTTGGCTCAATACTCCTGCCTGCTGAAAGCTAGTGGAATTAATTGCAACCTGAATATTCTGTGTTTTCTTCAGAGTAAAGTCCGTGGCCCTGTCACTGGCAGCCCAGAGAGCATGAACACATCTCGTCTTGGCAGCCCTGGGCAGCTGCTGCTGCAGGTCCCTTCTGAGACCTACAGCTTAGCAGAATCTGTAAGGAAAAGGTGAGCCAGAGTCTGGTGTTCTGTAGCTGTTAATGCCAGCACCACAAAGCTGGCCTTCCTGCTTTCTGAAAGAACAGCACACAGGTTTCCTCACTTTTTATAGTTTGTGTTCAGATTTCATGGAAACAGGCTTGGTTTCCCTAAGGGTTGGACTCCCTGGGGCTTCAGATCCTCCTTATGAAAAAAGGGAATTTATAGCTTCACTTGCCTCTGCCTCCAGAATAAAGGTTTTGGGGTTTTTTCCCTTAATCTGCAATGGTTGGGCTCACTTGGAGTACTCTGCCACCAGTGAGCTGGGACACCCCTTGGATTGAGAGCCCATGGTTTGTTTATTTGCACATGGCTTAATTCCTTTAGTTTAGAGGCTGTTCTGCAGCTTTTTCTCTAGCAAAAGTGACTCCACGTAATAAAAACCCTGCTCCAACTTGGAACACATTTTTTTGCCCCTCTCCCAGTAAATCTGGGAATGCCAGAACTTTCCCAGTTGCACTGTGAGCTGATGACCTGGCTGACCTCAGTGCTCTGACACATTTAAGAGGCAGGGGCAGCATCTCTTTAAACTGCCACAGAAAATAAGTGTAATAATTGTCCTTTCAGTGAGGAGCTGCTGCTGGAGTCACAGCAACTTTGTAGCCAACTGGAAGATGTGATGTATGACACAATGAAGGATCAGGAGCAGAGCTTCATGGTAATGTATTCACCCCTCTCTGAGGATTCACTGGTGTGCTGAGCAAGAAAGGAGGGGGGGATGCTTGGCTGGTGTATGAAAATACTGCAAAATTGCACTCAAATCTGTGGCGATGCAGGGGTGGGCAGGGATGCTCAGTGATGCAGAATGTTTAACAGAAAGCAAAACTAATATTAGAGAATATGAGTAACTTCAGGGTTTCCTCTACAGCTGACACAGGGCTCATCATGAAACTATATCGAGCAAGTTTTAATTCTCTTAACTTGCTTCTCTTTTATTCTAGAGCAAGCTCAGCTGTAAGCTCGTGTTGAACTCCTTAATTCTCTTTATTCCTCAGGCTCTAGACTGGAGCTGGCTTCAGGTAGAAGAAACAAACAGTGCAGAACAAACCCAGATGTAAAATCACATCAGTCACCTCTGAAGATGCTACTTTGGGAAGCCACGTCTGAACAGCTGCTGCCCCCAGGAGGGGAAGATCAACTGTCTCCTCCTGTCACCTCCTGCTCTGTGACACACACCCACGGCCTCGCTTTAGTATCCACCTCCCAGACACTGTTCACAAAGATGCAGCAGGAAATGCCTGTCCTCACTGCTTGGAAAACATCCTTAATTAATTGTGCCTTAAGGCAGCAGATATTCTTACTCTCTGTCCTGATGTATCTTCCCTCAGGCATCACCTGTGGCTGCTTTATTGCATTTTGGGCTCTCTAACGGAACAATGGACAGTGTATGCCCAGTCACTGGTAGATGTCACCTCTGTAATATACTGGAACTGTGAACTTATTTCTTAACTTTGCTGATTTGCACTTTTTTTCTTTAAGTGTAATGGTTGTACTTACCTAATACTTGTTTCCTATATGGGAACGGAATTACCTGAAACATGTAAACTTTTGGTTTGCTCTTTTTGATACCCTCAATAACATTTGAATGGAAAAAGCTGCTTTCACTGTGCAGGTCTCTAAAACATGAGAGGTGTAAGGATGTTATCCTAGAAACCCCAGGAGCAGGAAATGCTGTGACAAAGCATTTGCAGATTATCTAAAGCTGCATCAAAAGAAAAAAACCAGCTTTTTTGAACCTTGCTAAGAGTCAAGACACACCAACCTTCTGTTCCGACTGTGACCAATTTATTTCATTCTGATGTAACCCCAAATTTCCACTACAGCACAGAGACCACCTTTTACAAAAGGCTGTGAAGGATAGGACATGCAAAATGCAATACAATAAGGGGGAGAGGTTGGATTTGCTTCTGTTTTTTTAGGAACAGATTTAAAATAGAGGAAACTGAAATGTGGCACAAACATCACAACTTCCATGCATGCCTTCAAGTGTCTTCCTTTGTTGTGCTGGCACTCTCTGGACCTTCAGCGTTGGGTTGAAGTCGTTCTTTGGAAGAGCAGAAAGTTCACACTTCTTCAAATTGCAGAGTAATATTAAGGCCGGAACACACTGGGTATGCTTTGCCTTCTTCCAGAGCACCACCAGTTGCTTCACTTAAAGCTGTGTTAAGCTTCCAGCTCAAATCCCAGCCCGATTTTGTGACCTCCAGCATTGAAATTCTTGCCATCAATCAAGCCTGAGAGGGTCAGCTTAACACCTGTGAAAGCAAGTCACGAGACCCATCACCCTCTGAGACCCCTGGGCAGGGCCCTCCCTCCTCTCCTGACCCCACAAACGTGTCTTAGGTGCTGCAGGAATTTCTGTACAAACACACCCTTTACTGCTCTGAGTCTGTGTCAAACTCTGAGCTCATTTTCCAGCTATTCTGTTCTCAAGCTGACAGTGGAGCAGCCCCCAGGGGGGTCCTTGCTGCCCTTTGCTGCTCCCAGGGAGGCTTTAGCTTTACGTACCAGGTCGCAGGGCGTGGGTGTAGCCGAGTCCAATGAGGCTGGCATTGTTCACTTTACCCTGCAGGAGAAAGGACATCACAGCCTTTATCCACTGGGAATAAAGACTCAGCACTGTCCCAGTGCCCCCAGAAGGTGGCCCGTGCATTAAATCCCTTCATCTACCTGTAGACTAATCTCTATTCCTATTCCAGTCTTTTCTCAAGAGTTTCCTGCTAAGCAATCTCTTCCTCAAATGGTGTCCTTTCCTTACCTTTTGAAACACATTTTGCAGGGCTCCAAACATACTGATCAGACTTTCACTATGGACAAAATTATGCTTTAGATTTGGTTTTTTATCATCATTTCACAAGTATAACCTGCGAGTCCCAAATTAAATGTGAACCCCAACAAAAGCCACAGTCTGACATTCACTATACTTCCTCTAACTAAAGGGACTACTTCTTAACACATTTATTTATGGGGGTTTAAAATACTCATTTCTGTAGCAGAATTCTTACCACAATGGAAGTCTTCTCATCCAGCTGGTACTTGGCAGCGATACCGAAGCGTGTGTTGTTGCTGCCAGCAGTCCATGCAAGATTGACTGAGGTCTCAACCTTATTATTAACCTTCTGATAAATAGACCCACCAAACTCGGTGCCATCGTTCCTGTTTGTAACAGAAGCAAGTGTGTCAGGCCTGGCCTTGTTTATTTAGAAACACTGAACTCACATTATTTGGAAACAAAGGAGCATCCCCTTCCATCCACCTACCTTTGACCCAAGTCCACAAATAACTGTTCTATTGTTTGGCTCCTGTGATAATGATTTTCTGGGCTCAGATAATACTTACACATTAGTGTGCAGCTGAAAGTCTCCTGCCTGATACCCCAAGGCAAAGTTATTTTGTGAAAGCTTAGACTTGGCTGTATCAAAAGCCATCTGGTAGCCAGCAAGCCAGCCCTCATAGCCCAGCACTGCCCAGCCATAGAGGGTTGGGCCAGCGAGGTCAATGTCTACGTTGCAGCCTACATTAAGATGTTCTCTTTTGTACGAGGTCTTCAACTTTCCACTCTTCTTCCTGCAGAGAGAAACAGGCCATGTATTACAGGTGGTTTTAGTCAGGTATGTGTGTCCCTTAAGGCCAGTTAATGAAATGACTGTAATGCCTACTCCAAACTGGTACTGAAGAGGGCATGGGATAAGGATAATGTTGGCACTGTGTACATTCATGGGGTGCCACTCTCCCCTCCACCATCTCAAACTCCTTACAATCCTCAAGGAGCAAAAACAGACAGAAATGTTGCTGCTTAATGCTCCAATCCCCCTCAGGTTTCAAATGTTGTCCTCCACAAGTGAGTGCAATGCCTTATGGCATCACCAGTTTCCTCCAGGAGCACCCATGACCCTGCAGCAACAGTGTCTTTGCTTGATTCTCTCCACTGTTTCCTCCTGGGCAGTGCTTGCTTTCCTTTCTTCTTCACTGCTGGACACCAGTCTCCACCACTGAAAACAATTCCTTCATCCTCCATCCCCTCAGTCAGCCTTTTTCTGCCCCCCTGGTGATGCCTCTTTCTCTCCAATGCATGTCTGGGCTGACTTTGCTTCCAATTCAAACTTAGCCAAGATAAAACTTTATCACCTCTTTAAGCCTCTCCTGCTCAAGACACAGCAGAATTCTGTGCTGCCTTGTCACTTATACCTAGGCCTGGGCTCTCATTTTTAAGTTGGCTTGCAATTCCTTATATCCAAGCAGGGTTTCAAACTGATTCTTCTCACAGGCTCTCCCCAACAATAGAGAAATACCAGTAATTACTTACAAAGCAGTCTCAAGCTTTGTGCATTATCCAGACAGAAACACCCCTCCTTTGCTCTACTACTCACCACAAATAAATAATGGGAATTGAGAAGGACAACAAAGTGCTATCCCACTGCCTGTCAGAGTATCTGTGTGGTTCCACTCCCTCATTCAGTGGTGCACAGACATCTGCCCAAAAGACCTAATTGTGTAAGGGGAGAGTTAGAGATCTAGCACCTACTGCGAAACAACAAATGTGCCACTGGCCAAAATCCTTTTTAGCAGACCTTGTCCTTCTGAGTCCAGTGTTATCCACTGCCTGCAGAATGTTCTACAGTGGCTGCAGAATATTCTCCAATAAGTGTTGAGCATTTACACAATGACCAGAAAAAGCACCTCTAAAAGTCACAGGAAATTCTAGCATTCCTTATATAAAGGCAATAGGAAGTATTTACCCTGTGTTTGGTACAAATGTAGTGTCAAGAGCCACCTTCAATCCTTCAGCCAACTGCAACAAAAAACAAACATCTGCTCAGAATTCTGCTGAGACATGGTTTGTTCTACTCCACTACTACAACTACTTCCTGGCTAAAGAGAAAACAAAACACCACCACAGTGCCTCCCACATTTTACACGAAATCTGAAGAGGCTGCAGGATGCGGGATTAAAAATTGGGACTTTTTCTTCCCACAATGAGGCCCTTTAACAGCACAGACTTTGTACATGTTATTGTCAAATCTAAAAAGCTGAGAGACTATGTTCAGAAAGAAAACCATTCAGTTCATGTTTGCTTATCCTTAGAGTTCCAACAGTCCATAGAGGAGCTCAGGAATCTCTCAGAGCTCCTCTTACCTGATTCTCCACAGCAATTTCTGTTCCCAACGTGTTGTCTGTGTTCCACTTCTGGGTGAATGTAACTCCATGCTCTTTCATCCTATATTTGGTCTCTAGACTGCCTGAAGCCTTGCCCGTGTCCGTGTTGGAAGAACCAGTTGCAGTGAAGTCCTGTCAAGAGCACAAGTTTCAGCACTCCTGGTATTTGATTCCATTCAGTCTCCCACTTGCCAAGTCTAGCACTCACAACTGCCACCACTTCCCTATCCCCACCTAAAATAATTATTTTGCATCACAAAAAGCTACTGCTTGTGCCATCTCTGCTCTGAATATTTCTTTTCCTGAGGTGTGCTGATAGAGCCTTGGAACTTGCTCAGGTTGGAAAAGCTCTATTACACAAAGACCTGACACCTTCATTCACTTTTCCTCTGCACCAGGAGCTGGTCACTTGCTCCCCTCCCATCTTTACTGCTCTTTTCCCCTAACTTATCCACCAAAAAAGCCTTTTTCTGCAATTTGTTTTTTTTGCCAAAGTGACAGTTGCTATTTTCTACATTCCACAACTTGCTCTGGACCTTCCCATGAATCCAAACCCAAAGAGATACTTGCCTGGGATACAAAGCTGTTTATATCCCTGGATTTTTCCTCCCCATCTCCTCTAATTCCCTTTATCATCTTATTAGTACTGTGCCAATTGTGGATGAAATAGCACCTCTTGCAGTCCTGGAAATCCACTCTGCCTTAGGAAAAGCAATCCTACAACCAACTTGCAGTGTCAGATGAAAAGCAAAGAGAAAAAAAAAGTATTCTTCAAACACCTCGTGTGTTTCTTCACTGTAATTATTTTTGTCTGCCATGTTTCAGCAATGAAAACATCTTCTGGAGAACTGATGCTTTTCACACTGACCACTGCAACCTGGCATTTGTTATGCCCATCTCTTAAATATTTCCCTTGAAGAAAGATAAATAACCTGTCATTACATTTCCAGGTTATGTCTCTCTTGAAGTTGAAATACTGAAAGATACAGTGCTTAAGAGATGGCAGGATCCACTGCAAATACATCCAAGCTTTGGAACCCTGATTTTGCAGATCCTTGGCATCCCAGGGCTGTATTCCTGGATGCTTTGTACATTCTGGACTCTGCTGATTGTACAAATATACAAAGACTGTAAATGCTTTTGACGTGCCAGGTAACATTCCTTACACACAGACTGGGGCTGTGGGGGACACTCACTTAGGCTAATGCACTACTACAACAGCACAGCAGTTTTATAACGCACCTACAGCTAAAAACCATGTGACAGCAGTCAGGGTGTGTCAGACTGTCCTTAAAGAGATAATTGCTACACAGTGTTCTAATGTCACTGTCACAAGTTCAGTGTGAAGGTATCTCAACCCTGCATCAGAATTCAGAAGTGACTTCCTTCTGATCTTAGAGCAGGTGACTGATTAAAAAGGCTTGGTTTGTTTCTCTGATCAAGCAAAGGAAAGGCTGTAAACACTTGTCTCAAAGCCAAAGGGAAAAACACTGCACTGTCATATGATCAAAAGCATTTTGTCAGGTGTCAAGAACTAAAGCTGCTTCTGGAAGCAGAAGGCACAGAGCCAACATGTGCTGCCATCCATCTTCCTCTGTGTGAACCAGAGGGTCTCACCAGACCATCTCATGGGGGAGCATTTCTGGTGGGTTTTGGAGCTGAAAAATCAACCCCATTCTGGCTCCGTGTCACACACCAGTCTGTGCCAGCAGCCAAGCACAGCCTGCCCTGCCCCTGCAGGGGATGTGGCTGGCACTCCTCAGGAAGGACATGCACTCATAGGCAAAACCACTTGCAATCTCTGGAACAATTACAGCCAATACACACCATCATTGGTGGTTTGTAAGTCCACAGAAAACACCCAAATGTTTGTGTGTCATTACAGCCAGAGGTACTGTTGGTACCCACGCATGAATTAGAGCTCACACTTTGTTCCTGACCTCATCTCCAGCCCCAAATACCCATTTTCTTGCAGTAGAATGCTCATCAGAAATTCTAACAAGCACAAGAACTGAAGCAACAGAGAACTGTATCAATACCATATGTAGTTTTCCCCCTGCTGTTTTTACAGTGTTTTTGTTATGGCTTGTTCAACAAAGACTGCAAATGGTTTTACATACATGGATCATACAGCAGATCTAGAGCTATGAACAGTCAAACTGCACAACGTGGACAATAACAGGACTAAACCCAACCAAATGGGTTACAAATGACAGGATGCAGCACAGAAAACCCTGCAGACACAGCAATAAAGAACCAACATGCCAAAACAGTCACTATTCTTACCAGCTGGATAAACATCCAAGGAAAATTGCATGGAAAAGAAAAAGCTCATTTTAGAACTTACTACAGTTGCTCATGTTCCATCACATTCAGAAGACAGCATAATTAGCTAGGTGCATATGATTTGAGAAGCAGAACTTCCAGCCAGGAGAGCTGCATGCCAAGAGCTGTCAGCAGGTGGAGGCAGCTGGAGCAGAGGCCACATGCTGACATGTCTGGGGCACAGTGCAGGGAACCCACCAAAGGCACAGGTGAGACAGAACACAGCAATACAAAGGCAGCACTTACCCCATCTGCATGGCAAGAATGCAAGAGAAGGAGGGAGCTAAGGCAAATGTGTTTATGAAGGAGGCTGAAAAGCAGCACATCTCATCAATCAGCATCAAATGGGAGCATGCACAGAACTGAGAGTCAGTGGGAGAAAAATACTGTCCAGTAAACAATACATGCCTGTGGTTAAAGACAAAATTATGAAACCCATTCCTGGTTTTGCCAGCCCTGCTGTGAAATCGTGAGGAAACTCCACTTCTCCATCATTGAAGTGGGGATCAGAACACTTTCTAAAGCTTAATTAAGCCCTCTAATTCTACACAGAGGGTACTGCAGAAGGACTGGTTAGGTTTAATTAAGTCTTGAATCGTAACCACAGTGGAAACGAGTGAATATGAAGTTACACTGTGGTGCTAATTTGCCACTTGCCCTTTTGGATAAAAGTCCTTCTGGACCCAAAAATCCTAGGAAAACCAACAGCAGCAGGGAAACTCAAATGCATTCATAAGCACAAGTGAGAGCTATGCATGGTGAAGACACTCAGCTTTGGGACATATCAATGGGAACGGGGAGGAAAGTCACACCAAAATGGTGACAATTCTTGCCAGCCCCAGGGAAAGCAGCACAGCTCTGTCAGCCCACGCTCTGCAGCAACACCTGAGGCAGCTGCAAGGTTTAAAATGAGAAATGGAAGAGAAGCAACACCTGCTGGCAAGTTGCTGCCACCAACCAGCTCAGGAATTTGGCCTCCCATTGCCATGCTGGTGGTGCTGAGAGCCACCAGTACTTACCACCCCACTGGAAGACTTGGTCTTCAACTCCAGCTTGACCATTCCAAATCCTGGAAAGAGAACAGCACACAGGGCCTGTTTCACCACAATACACAAGCAGGGCTTGTTTCCAACACACCCAAAGCACCACAGGGAGGGCACACTGACATCAGCTGTTGACTGTACCCAGGAATGACTGAAGGAATTCTGACAGTCATCTTACTTACCATATCCCTTGTTGAATACATCCCTGGCAGCCTTTCCCAAGTCACTGTATGCCGGTGGTACAGCCATTGGATCTGAAACACAGCACAAGCTGTAAGAACATCAGCATAAAATCTGAACTATACCCAAAGCATTTCCAAGTGCCCCTGAGTGCTTCAGTGACAGGGAGCTGTCAGGCCTTTGGAGAACATTCATCAAAGTCATCCTTGTGTCACAAACGAGCTTTGATTCCAGGAGGCCACAAAGGCCAATCCATTGCTTGGAGTCCCTGAACCCCAGGGACTGCATTCACCTGTCAGCCTCACATTCCTACACTGCCAAAAGGGCTCATGGGATTCTTATCACTGTTCTGATAAGGAGCAAACACTGCTTTCCTGGCAGGACCCCAAAGGGCAAAGTCATGTCAGCACTGAGCAAACCCAAAGGGAAACAGATGTCACTTCCATCTGCATTTGTGACTTCTTAGAAAGCTTTTTCGGAGATGTGTAAAATAGAAAGAGACCTCTGTCCACTGTGCAGTGACCATCAGTGTTTCTGCACTGTGCATACACAGCAGCAAACCCTACATTTCCTAACACAGGAAACGGTTACAACCACTTTGGAGGACAAAACTGAAGGACCACCATGTGATATTACAGCTTATATGACATATTTTATGTTAGTTACTGTAATTCAGGGATTTTGCATCAGAAAATCCACAGTAAAGGAGTAGGAAAACTCTTCCCCAGTGGAAAATTAGCCTTCCTCTTCTACATTGTTTGCATAAATGGAAAGGCACACCTGCTCCAGAACAGAAAAGCTATCAGAGATGCTCCTTTCATTTGATTTCCGGGGTAACTCTTTGCCATTCCTACTTCTGATGCCTTTGTTCGTATTCTCTGCAACACCAGAAATCCCTGTGTCCCAATTGTTACTTACACCATACTGAAAGACAAATCTAAAGAGATGTGAACAGAACATTTAAAAGTGCTGAAGTCACCACTGCAGTTGCTTACTGGTGGACTCAGTTTCCTGGTCACAGATGCACCAGGACCTGAACTGTCCTACTTTCAGTCCCTTCCTGAAATGAAGCCCTTGGGCAATTCACATCCCATAACAGAGAAATGCTCTTTGTTCAGTGATTTAAGAACTAACCTGCACTACAGATCTTCCAGTACACAGGCCTGATGGCCCTTATGGGTCCCTTCCAACTTGAGATATTCTGTGATTCTATGAATAGAGCTGGAGCCTGATGATCCTTGTGGGTCCCTTCCAGCTCAGGATATTCTATGATTCTATATATACCTGTGGGTTTAGAGGATCTGGAGCCCGTGGAAACACGTCAGGAACGCTCCATAATCATGGATTTGTAGCTGGCCTCTAAACCACCCAACCTGTAAGCTTCACAGTGATCAGTGGGGAGCCACAACACGTTCTGGGAGCTGGGACTCACCTACTCAGAGCTTAAAAGACATCACTCTACTCTAACTTTCCAATTATGCTGAGATCTTACACCAAACAGGAGCCTAGAAAATAACCCCCCACCCCAGGTTCTGAAAACATGCCATCCCCTACCAACTTCATGCTTTGCTTTTGCTGCTTCTCAAATCCCTCTGCCCCCTGCACAGCTGAGTGTGGGCTTTAGAGAGATAAAGGACAGAGTCTGAGGACTCCCAGATCTCTCCACACCAATTTCACCAAAAACTCCTCAAGTAAAGCAGGACGTCACCATCCTGCTCCATCTAAATGTCACCCTTTTGGGAGACAAACCCCTTCTGTTTACACTTCATTCTCATAAGGCTATTGAGACATGCTGAAAATTGGGAGCCTGTTCACTCTCCTCCTAACATGTCTTCTCTTTTTGAAGCATACAGACAGATTTTTTGTACTCCAGGTGTATTAACGTGTATGTTACGTTTTATGGAAGCATTTCAACAGTATTAAAAGGAGAGAGAGAGAGATCCTCGAGGTTAACTCATGCTGAAACACATAAATCCTTCTCAAACAACACACAGGTGTTTCAGAGACAGCACCGGGGGGTTGCAGGGACAGCACCGGGGGGGTCCCAGGGACAGCACCGGGGGGTTCCAGGGACAGCACCGGGGGGTTCCAGGGACAGCACCGGGGGGTCGCAGGGACAGCACCGGGGGGTCCCAGGGACAGCACCGGGGGGTCCCAGGGACAGCACCGGGGGGTCCCAGGGACAGCACCGGGGCCCGCCCGTGCCGCGAGCGCCGCCCCCGTTATGCAACCGGTAACGGCGGGGGCGCGCTCCGGGCCTTACCCATGGCCCTACCCATGGCCCTGGCACTGACCATGGCCCTGTCCCAGTCCCCGGCCCTGTCCTTGTCCCTGTCCTTTTTCCTTCCCCCTGCCCCCGTCCTTGTCCCTGTTCCCGGCCCTGATCCTGCCCGGCCCCGGCCCTGCCCCTTTTCCTTCCCCCTGTCCCCAACCCTACCCCTGCCCCTTTTCCTTCCCCCTGCCCCTGCTCCCCGTCCCTGCCCTTCCCCTGTCCCTCCTCCTCCCCCTACCCCCGCCCCTGTCCCCGGTGCCAGCCGCCCCAGCCCCTGTGTGGCCCTGCAGCACTGCCCACTGCCCACTGCCCACTGCTCATTGCCCACTGCCCAACGCCCGTTTCCCATTGCCCCATTCCCACAGCCCACTGCCCTTTATCTACTGCCCATTTCCCACTGCCCTTCATCCACTGCCCTTTCCCACCTCCCCCTGCCCGCTGCCGGCCCCGCCGCTCCCGGCCCTGAGGGCGCGGCCCTGCCCGAGCGGCCCGCGCCGCACCAAGGTGACTGGGGGGGCGCCCGCCCAGCGCACCCCGGGGCTCTGGCCGGGCAGCGCCGCGGGGCCCGCCCCGTCCCGGTCCCTATCGCGGCCCCTATCGCGGTCACTATCGCGACCCCGGTCCCTGTCGCGATCCCGGCCCGGCCCCGCCCGTACCTGCCGCCCGCGCTGCCTCCGGTGCGGCTCCGCCTGCGCATGCGCGGGGCAGGGAAGGGCAGAGCGCAGCGGCTGCGCATGCGCCGCCCGCCCCGCGCGCGCCCGCGGCACGGCCCCAGCGCGGGAGCGAGCACGGAGAGGAGGGACGGACGGACCGACGGACAGGGAGACTGACTGACTGACTGACTGACTGACTGAGAGACCGACTGACTGACTGACTGACTGACTGACTGACTGACTGACTGACTGACTGACTGACTGACAGAGAGACTGACTGACTGACTGACTGACAGAGAGACTGACTGACTGACAGAGAGACTGACAGAGAGACTGACAGAGAGACTGACAGAGAGACTGACAGAGAGACTGACTGACAGAGAGACTGACTGACTGACAGAGAGACTGACTGACTGACTGACTGACTGACTGACTGACTGACTGACAGAGAGACTGACTGACTGACAGACGGACTGACAGAGAGACTGACTGACTGACTGACTGACTGACTGACTGAGAGACCGACTGACTGACTGACTGACTGACTGACTGACTGACTGACTG
>JAWWMP010000060.1:1755593-1770059 GCA_035047865.1 Dendrocincla tyrannina | reverse complement strand
ACTGACTGACTGACTGACAGAGAGACTGACTGACAGAGAGACTGACTGACAGAGAGACTGACAGACTGACAGAGAGACAGACAGACTGACAGAGAGACAGACGGACTGACAGAGAGACAGACGGACTGACTGACAGAGAGACTGACTGACTGACTGACTGACAGAAGAGACTGACTGACAGAGACTGACAGAGAGACATAGAGACAGACGGACTGACGGACAGACTGCCAGAGCCTGACAGAGAGACCGACTGACAGACGGACTGACGGACAGAGAGACTGACCGAGAGACTGACTGATAAAGAGACTGACTGACATAGGCACTGACATAGAGACTGACTGACTGACCGACAGACTGCCAGAGACTGACCGAGAGACTGACTGACAGATTGACTGACGGACTGACTGACAGAGAGTCTGACATAGACACTGACATAGAGACTGACGGACTGATGGACTGACTGTCTGACCGACGGACTGACGGACTGATGGACTGACTGACCAACAGACAAATCCCTCACGGTGTGCACGGTCACACCCTCCAGTCACTGCCAGCACTACCAACACCCTCCAGGGTGTTCAATAATTATGGAAGAAAATACTAAATATATCAGCTATTGATATTTTTATTATGAGGTATCAGAAGACTTCACATAGCACCGGGTTAACTTCTAGTTACCTCACACACCACTGCATGCATTAGCTCTGGGGAGCATTCCCAGAAAATAATTAAAACTCCCAATACGAATAACAGAAGAAAATAAAGAGATAAGCTGGAGTACCAGCCTAGTTGCTCTGTAAGCTTAAGTCAGAAAAAAATAAGAAACAGTATTATATCCACCTTTGTTTTATGACTCACCTCAGGTCAAGTAGTCTGACAATAAAGAATATTTGTCCCAAATACAACTAGTAATACATTCTTGATGAGACCTCCTCTCACATCCGACACAGTCATTACCTTTCCCAGCAATTAAAGAGGGGGGATAAAATAAGATCTGACAGGTTTGCATATAAAAAGGGCAGAGTGACTCTACAGGAGTGGTGGAAATGCAGCAATTCATGAGAGCAAACTGAACGAAACCGAGTGCCCTGCAATGGACAGGACTACACCAGAGCTGGGAGCAAACCCCACACGGCGTGTGCAGCAGGAGAATGGGCACATGAGCACATGGCCCGTGGGCAAAGGGCTTAGGAGGACACAGGGAGTGCTCATCAGGAGCTCCAAGACACTTAACACACAGGGAAGGAGGTACAGAGAGCAGCTGAAAATGCTCTTCTTTAAGAGTACTGCAGGACACAACTCACTTTGTGTGTCTATACATATATAAGATACAAAAGGAGGTGCTGGATGTCCCAACCCTGGGAACATCCAAGGTCAGACTGGAGTGGGCTCTAAGAACTTGATGTAGTCGAAGAGATCCCTGCTCATTGCAGGGGGGTTGGACTGGAAGACATTTAAAGGTCCCCTCCAACCCAAACCATTCCATGGCTGTGAAAAGGAAATCTTACAGGACTTGATCTGTCCTAGTGCCACCAGTAGCACACAGTTTTGGCAGGAACAAGCAAAGGACGACTCTGCACTTTCCATGCTCCTGAGGAGCTGTGGAAACATCCCTCCCCAGTTCTTTATTCACTGCGATCCTTTGGCTCCCGGTACTTCCACTGGATATAGTCAAAGATATCTTCTTCACTTTCTACTGGCAGGGCTTCTCCAGCAACTCCTGCAAGGAAATCACAGACGCTGCTTGAAAGGTGCAAGGTCTGTACCATCCAGAAGTGTCAAATGCAGTGCGAGGTTGAGATAAAGCTGCTCCAAGTGAAGCAGACTTAAAAAAACCCACCCAGAACAACCCTCAGTGCCCTCCTGACCATTTCATACAGTGTTTAGGTGATGATTCCTATTAGTGACAGAGGCAATTAGGTAATGAATTAACTTTGGGCCATGTGGTTATGCAGTTAAATACATTTATAGTCGTGTGGGTGTGAGTATAGTCACCTCCCCTCCAAAAGAAAACAACTCAAGGACATGGCATAGCCTGTGAAAAGAGGAGCAAAGCACACGAGCTGTGCTTGACACAGAGAACAACCTTTCCATCAGTAAGACTTCAAGCAGACCAGGCAGCCCAAAGATGTCACTTTGTGCCTGTACATCAGCAGGCTACCTCTCCTTGCTATAAAGGTGCCCACTACCAAAAAAGGACACTGTAAATAGATTTCAGGAACTGCAGGGATTATCAGAAGTGTTTCCCAAAGACTGCAAGCAGCCAAAGCTGGTGAGGAACACTCTGTGCCAAGGCCCACACTGACCTGTGACTCCCAGGCGCCGTATGGTGTACTCATTGATGGTGAAACCCATCTCCAGAGCGTGGGCTCTCATGTTCTTATTGAAAATGTCACTTCCTGTGAAATACAGCACACCACAGTAGTACTGATCTTTGGGGATGAGCCTAGAGGGAAAACCAGAAGGGCACACTTAGAACAAGATACAAGGCCCTTGGAAGCCAGTCCTTCAGACACTGATGTGGGTTTATTTTCTGTTTATGTGCACACATTCTGCAGCTCTGCTCAGCTGCTTTCCTCACGTGCAAGAAGGAAATGAACTGCATATGGAAGAAAGGTGCAGCACCAGAAGTTGCTGCTGTTCAGCCACTACCTGGTCCTGGTGCTTGCACTCCTGCCAAGAATTAATGCCAAAGCAGGATGATAAAACAGGACACAGTCCTGAATCTGGAGAGAATATCCTAATTTAAAATCAGCATTATTGCTAATAGCCTGGTGTAGGTACTGGCAGTTCTACAGTGGCTTCCACGGTGAGAAGGAATTCAAAACCCAGTAAATGGCATGTTCTGGACATGGAAATAGAGATCTGAATGCAGAACTTGATGGAAATGCCTGCTCTGCAGCAGAGCTGGAGCAGGGGCTGGGGGTGTTTTGGGGAGAGTACCGGATATCGATCCTCCTGTGGGGATAGGCTGTTCCATCCTCCTTGGCTGGCAGCTGACACACACCCTGCGAGAAGAAAGGCAGGCAAGGAGTTCAAACGAAATAAAACAGATTTGAGATCCATCTTTACCCCCTCAGCCTTAAAAAAACCCCTAAACAATGCTCAGTTATCCTGGAAAGCCAAGGTAAATTCCAGCTGAACTGGTTAAATATTTCCCTACAGCAGCTGGGTATCAGAGTCCAGTGAATCCCTGTTTTACACTGCCATGAGGACTGTACTTTAATGGAGCATAAAACTGCTTCTTAACCTTTCATGACAGCAGGAAGGGTCACAGGACCTCTCATTTCCCATTTCTCTGTCCTGATTATTATCAGGCTTTTCAGCGTGCACAAATATCAGCAAGGCAAGGAAAATGTATGGAAAATTCTATTAGCTCAAGCTAATAGAAATTAAAAAAAATAGGAAGCTTTTTCTTGAGAAATCCTCTGCTGCTTTTCAGCTCCAACTGCTTTGTAATCTTCATGCCATACTTAAGGGGAAACACCCAGCAAATCAGAGACACAACTGACACTGTGGGATGCAGCTTATCCAGAAATATCTGTACACTTTCCAATGCTGGAAAGGTAATCCCACCACAACCCATCCCTCATCCCCAACAAAGCCCTTACCATGAATTTGGTGTCACCTTTGGACAGCATATCTGTGACAAAGTGGACTTTTTCCAGTTGTTGGACAACTTGATGCAGAAGTTTTGACTGGGAACAACAGCAACACAGAAGAAGAAATTAGTTCACAAGTAACAAGAGTATCTTACCTGTTTAGTAGATAGTGGCTCACATAAAGTACAGGACATCATTATAAATATATGTATTATTCTACATGAAATCTGACCAGGGGGAGGGGGGGAAGGTAACAAAAATCTGCTAACAATACAGTTGTGGGCAGAAAACCAATTTCCAGCAATAACCCCACATCAGATTGCTTTTAGTTGGAAGTGACAAAACTAATTCAGCTTCTGAGCTATGAATCTATAGAAGCAGCACAAGAAAAAACCACTGCCTTTAATGCTTCAGTTAGTCCCAGAAGATGACAAGGGCAGCAGGACATTGTCCTCTCATCTAAGTGACATTGGCTGCCTGAAGAGACACTTAGTCCACCCTCAATCCCTGCTTTACCCAGCCAGCTGTTACAGCTGAGCATGTAAAAGCACAGGAATTTGAAGGGCTGAGAAGAGGAGGGACAGAAGGGAAAGAGCAAACATATTGAATAGTTCTGCAAGAGAAACACACCAGAACACACAGACCTGAGACATGATTGCAACTCCTCACATTAAACATGGAGAGCCTAAAATCACAGCACCAAGAAGATGCAAAGAGCTGCAATACAAGTCTGAGGCTGCCCACCTTCTGAATTTAAACATGCCCTGGTGGAAATAAAGCACAGCACGGATTCACAGCAGCTGGAAACACACCTGTTTGGATGATTCAGATGTGAAGCTGGGATGGGTGAGGAGAACATCCATGTCACCACTTGACTCTGCACCTGGGGGAGGAGGAAGCACAGAAAAACCTCTCAGCCTGTGACAAAGTACACTCACCTTGGTGAACATCCATCTAACCTTTTCTTATAAATATGTTTTTCTAGTAGGAAATAGTCACTGTTCAAGATGGTTGTAAAAAGAAGGCATTAAAGGAAGAGAACCTTGTTCTTCCATCAGAAAGTTTCTCTCCCCCACCCCTCAGAAAACAGCCAGGGATTTCTTGCTGTACTCTACAGCAAAGAAGCACAAATGGTGGTAATGTAAAAGCAAACAATACATGTTAGGACACACTATTTATGGGGCAGAAGCAAGGACTCATGTGGCTGCCTCATCACTGAGCTAACCAGACAAGACAATACCAGCAGGAAAAGGTTCTGGCACAGCCTCTGCCTCTAGAACAACACACACAGTGAAGTGTCTTGCTTCTTATTCCCAAATCAACAAGATCAGAGAGTGCCAACCTCGTCTAAAACTGCCACAGACTGTAGCAATGTAGTTTGGGTCCAGCTTCTTTATCTCTTTCAGCACAATTTCCTATGTAAAAAGGAAGGATGTGTGTTTAGAGGTGTCAGTCACTCACTGGACATCAGTACCTCATCCTCAACAGAGACATTCTCACCTGCATTTGCAGCATTTCTTCCCTTGGGATTCTTTTCTCAAAGTCTTCAAAATATCTGCATATGTAAAAATAAAAGTATCTGAGAGAGTGGCAGGGGCAGCATCTTAAATGTTTAGTCAATTAAATGTGTATCAGAGGAAAGAATACAACTTATGTTACTGTCACATCACAAAAAGCTCCCAGCTCTCACCAAGGGGGCAGTAAAAACTCACAACTCTAAAACTGACAATGCTTAGCTGTGAGGTGGGAGTGGTACTACCCAACAACCAATTGGTTAATATTCACAGAGCCTTCTGGAAATACAAAAGGCTCCTGACAAAACCCAGAGCAGCAACAAGCAGGAAGAACAAGTCCCTCAGCCTTGGTGAGAGCTGGGAAGTGCTAAATGGAAGCAGATTTGCTTGACTGTGGAGAAAAACAGGCCAAGTTCACCTGCAGCTTCTGGCAAACACAGCTCCAGTTCTTCAAACATGCAAAGGTCTTACCTTGTGCACAGCACACAAGAAAAAACCAAGCCACTTTTGTGCAGATTGTGAAGAAACGTCACCACAACCTTGCTAAAGTGATTCCCCATGAGTCATCTGGAATGAACTTCCTTCTGAAGGGGGACTGAGCCTTCCAACACAATGAAACCAAGGCTCTAAATGACTGCTGAGGAGCAGGAGCACAGAGAGAGCAGCACCACCCTTGGCCTGTGTGACCCTGGTGAGACCCTGGTGAGACCCTGGTGTGACCCTGGTGAGACCCTGGTGTGACCCTGGTGAGACCCTGGTGAGACCCTGGTGTGACCCTGGTGTGACCCTGGTGAGACCCTGTTGAGACCCTGGTGAGACCCTGGTGAGACCCTGGTGTGACCCTGGTGTGACCCTGGTGACTGCAGGGGCCACGAGCAAAGCCAAGCACTGGCACCCAACAAAGCTTACTTCAACCCAATCCTCTGGTGATGGGTCAGCTTGTGCTCGATTCTTCTTAGATCTAGGACAATTAAGAGAAAAAATAAACACAGAAGTCACTTCAGGACTAAAAATATTACAGTCAGTGTTCACCAATGCAAAGATGGTGCACACAAAGAATACGTAACGAGAATACAACAACCTCAAAGGAAGGAATTTTACCCTGACTATGCAGCAGCTGATGGGACGGCCACAACTGCACAGAGCACTTTCTGATGAAGACTAACTTTAGCACCTTACACCCTTCCTCAACGACTGGGGCAAAAATGCCACCCCAGAACCACTGTGGGAGAGGCAGCACGACAGGAAAACCATGCCATGTCACTGGAGTGTGAACTGAGGCCCCAAATTTACACTCACCTTCTAAAGTCTTAATTCCTTCCTCGACAAACTTCCTGGCAGCAGCAGGACTGCAAAGAGACAAGGCAGTCTGGCATCAGGAACAGCAGCAATCTCACTTACAGCACTGAAGAGGATGGTCCAAGGCACTGCAACTCTCCCTTCCTACTTTTCCCTGCATCTCTTGCCAGATTCCAGACCAAGAGAGGCAACTTCCACTGTCCTGAGACAGGACAACACTCAAGCTGCTCCTTCTGCATCCCTTCTCAATATTTCAAAGGCATTCTCAAATCCCAGCATCTCCTCAAACTTCTGTGCACTTTTTCTCTCAGAATTGCTGGAGAGTGGTTGCATGACCCACCCTCAGCCTCAAGGGTTCTGATCATTGTATCAGGGCCCTGATGGTTTTTTTGTTTGCTTCTTTTACAAAAACATGACAAAGCACCTTGACCCTGGGCCAGACTCTCCCTCCCACTTTTGTGTCTTCTATGGTTCCATTCTTGACCAGCTTCTCTCTCCTTCCCCTCTCAGCCTGCACACAGGAGCTTCCCCTTCCCACTCCCATCCACAAAGTCTGTAATTGATGATTCCACACCCTTTCACCTCAGTCAATGGTGTCATCACCACCACAGGGTCTCAGTGTGGGCACATCATCACCTCTAACTCATTGCCTTCGTTATTTGCAATCCCCCAAATTCTCTTCCTAGATCTATCATATAAACAGGAGAAGGGGAACAAAACAAAACAAAACAAGCACATTTTTACCCAATGCCAGTGACTCGTGTCAGGAAGTTGATGGAAGCACTTGTATCATCTTGTCGAATCTACAGAAACCAAACAACACAAGCCAATTCCTCCTTTACTCCTTTTGCAAAAACCAAAAAACCCTTTGAGAGAACAAATCAGCTCAGTCAGACTCTGCCTGGGGGGCTCATCATAAATCAGTGCAACACAGTACCAAGGGCAGTACCACCCCAGTGCCTGAGAACAGCTTAAAGCACAGGGATCCAGAGACAGAATTCCACTTCTGGAAGTGCTCATGCTGATTGCAAACCTAAAAGAATTTTCATAAATACACAGTTTTGAGGCTTTGGTTGAGCTGTTCATTCCTTGGTTCCTACTAACCATACACTCTGTGGTCATTGTTCTTAAGGCTGACATCAATCCCTCCAGGGACAAGAGCAGAAATTGGGCAAAGCAAGGAGGTTTCAAAGACAAGCAACTCTTGAGAAAGAGAGCACAAGGGAGAGACACCCACCTTTTCCAATTTGCGGAGTTTTCCAGTGGATAAGAACTCATCTATCTTCTCAGCAATTTTAGCACCTACTCCATCCTAAACATTGGGGGGCAAGGACAAACAGGTTATCTTCAAAAATCACTTTTGGGAAGACAGGGCAGCTCCCCAGAATTCAGAGCCCAGAGAGAATTCCAGCCTACAACACGAGCAGCACAGCCAGTGCCACTCGGGGGCTGCACTAAAAGCTTCCCCCAAGAGCAAAACCTTTGCACAAGGCTTTGATTCTCACCACTCCTGACCCCAGAATGGACAAAGCAGTACCAGAGGCACGGGGGGAGGGTTCTACAGGCAGAGACTCAGATGGGGCTGCTGTTCCAGCTGTGGAACCCGCACAGCTGTGGCAGCCCCAGTTCCAGCTGTGGAGCCCCAGTTTGAGCTGTGGAACCCCCCAGTTCCAGCTGTGGAACCTGCACAGCTGTGGCAGCCCCAGTTCCAGCTGTGGCGTCCCCCCAGTAGCACGTACCAGTTTCTTGGCCTCGGCGCCGCTCTGTATCTTGCTGGGGTAGCGGGAGATGACCGAGGCCGCTTTCCTGCGGGAGGAGCAGCGGGCTGGGGGTGGTCCCTGTCCCAGCCCCTGTCCCCGTCCCCAATCCTCTCCCTGTCCACATCCCTGACCCTGTTCCCGTCCCTGCCCCTGTCCCCATCCCTGTCCCTACCCCTGTCCCCGTCCCAATCCCTGTCCACTCTCCCTGTCCCTGTCCTTGCCCCCACCTGTGCCCCTGCCCCTGTCCCAGCCCGTCCCCATCCCCATCCCTACCCCTGTCCCCATTCCTATCCCTGTCCTTGCCCCCTGCCCCTGTCCCCATCCCTATCCCTGTTCCCATCCCTATCCCTGTCCCCATCCCTATCCCTATCCCTGTCCCCATCCCTATCCCTATCCCTATCCCTGTCCCCATCCCTGTCCCTGTCCTTGCCCCCTGCCCCCGTCCCTGTCCCCATCCCTATCCCTGTTCCCGTCCCTGCCCCTCTCCCCATCCCCATCCCGGCCCCTGTCCCCACCCCTACCCCTGTCCCCCGCCCCCTCTCCCCGTACCTGTACGCGTTGTACTTGTGGATGGCCCTGTTCACGTTGCGCTCGTAGTTGGCCAGCTCTGAGGGAGAAGCGCGGTGAGAGGAGGGAGGGAGGGATGGAAGGAGGGAAGCAGGGAGGGAGAGAGGGAGGGAGGGAAGAAGGGAGGGAGGGAAGGAGGGAGAGAAGGAGGGAGGGAAGCAGGGAGGGAGGGGGCAGCACGTACCGGTGAGGAAGTCGGTGATCCCCTCGTTGGGGCTCTCCTGAGGGGCCTTGCGCTTGCTCATGGCCGGCTCTGGGAACGGAACCGACACCGGGGATGGGGCCGGGGATAGAATGGGGAACGGAATGGGGAACGGGACAGGGAACGGACCAGGGAACGGGCCCGGGGACAGAACAGGGAATGGGACCGGGAATGGGACCGGGAATGGGACCGGAACCTCCGTGAGTGACGTCACTGCGCGACCGGCCTCGGTGCGCATGCGCGGGAGGGAGGGGAGGGGTCCAGGGGGATGCTCCGGGGTCCAAGGGGGGATGCTCCGGGGTCCAGGGGGATGCTCCGGGATCCAGGGGGGATGCTCCGGGATCCAGGGGGGATGCTCCAGGAATGCTCCAGTTCAAAGTATTCCGATTTTTAGATTATGATAAAAAAGTATACCAGCATATCCAGTTCTCTAATCATGAAAATATCCCACTTTCCAGCATGTTCCCACCTATTAAAGAGAAAGGAGGTTTTGCCAGTTGGATGCCAAAGTGACACTGTGCAATAAAATATCCACACACCAAGGGTTCATATAAATCCCACTTTTAATCATGGACAAATTTACCTTCAAGTAAAATTAACAGTTTTAAATAAAATATAAATTAACAGATCAGAGGACTCAGAAAAAGAAAGACACTGTGCATGAAACTAAAGGTTTTCCAGTTCTCTTCCCCTTCCTGGAGCCTCTGGGGAATCTCTGCATGATTATGAAAGAGAAATAAAGGATTAAAAAGTTGTGACCTGTGCCACCATGGGGACAAAGCTTCCAAGACAAAATGGGAACTGCCACGAGGACACCAAACTGAGTGGAGCAGTTTTTGGAAGCACAGCATTGGGTGCAAGAGGTTCTTCTTCTCCATCACAGTACTGAATCCAGAGTGGAAAATCACATTGAACTGTCCTAAAAGGACGTTTTCCTTCTGCTTTGGAAAGCCCTGCACTTCCTTGTCTTTGACTGAAACTCAGGATGGAGAAGTCAAGTGACACCAGTCCTGGACTCTGGAAAAGAACACGCAGCCAGTCCTCATTCATCCTGGCATTTCCCAGCCCCACCCAGAGGGTGAGAACTCACATTCATTCACTCTGCTCTGGAGCTCGAGCTGCTGCTCTTCAGGTGCTCACAACGAGCTCGAGCTCATCCCATGACACACCAAAGTGCAATATTCAAATCAAAGTCATTTTTGGCAGGTTTTGTCTCAGGAGACCAAGCCACGGGGACCCCGTTTTCCTGCATTTCCCAAGCCTTGCTGGGCCTTCTGCTTCTCCAATGGTTTCAAGGGACAAAAAGGAGGAACCCTGAGGCAAAAATGGCTTTTTGTGTAACAAGTCCAAGAGAAAAGCTCTCCATCCCAGCATCTCATAAGGGCCCTGCCATCTTCTGTGGTGGGAGAGCTTCCTCAATCCAGAGGGAGGGAGAGGAGCCGTTGCGGAGCATCCGCCTGTGGATGCGCCGGAGCCGGAGCAGGTAGAGCAGGATGGAGAGCAGGACAACCAGGAAACAGGCAAAAAACAAGTAGTGATTGTAAACAAAGGAGAAGCTCCTCCAGTGGGAGTGACTTCCACGGAAGTTTTCTTGCTGGATGTCTCTGCAAAGCAGGAAAGGGGCAACGGAAATAATTCAGAGGGGAAATTCAGTGTACAACTTATTGCACCAAAGGCTTTAGAGCCTGTGGGTAGAATAGGGAGTACAACAGTGAGGATTTGAGTTGAATAGTGTTTATAAAGCACTCTTTGAGGTCCCTTCCCAAAATTGCCACCCAAAGGCTCTTCCCAGGCACTGGAGAGAACAAGAGGTACCTTAAAGGTAAGAAGCGCGTTCGGTACAGAATGGCCCCCAGGGTCCACTGCACCTCCTTGTCATAAACCTGCAGGGCTGTTTTCAGGTTGCTGTAACTCACAGGGAAGGAGAAGCCACTGTGGAACACCTCATACATCCAGGCTGACTTAAAGCACTGGTACCTGCAGCAGGAGGAGTGGGATAAGGTCAGCAAAAGCAGGATAAGGTCAGCTCAGCAGCTACAGCCTCCCAGGGGACTGGGGAGCACACCCAGCCCTGTGATTATCAGCACTTTTTAAAGGTTTTATTCCCCCCTGGAGTGATTTATTTCCCTAAAGGGATGGTTGGGCAGCTCTGCAGGTGTGAGTTTGCTGTGCAAACACAAACACTCACTTCAGTCTGTGCAGATCAGCATGAGAGGCGTAAAGACCACGGTCAAAGCGCTCTCGGAGGACAGACCACTTAGTGGCACAATAATCCTGCAGGGAAACAAAACAGAGGAGAGAAAAGAAACATTGCAGCAGTGCTTCTGCCTCAAAAAGGAACTATGCCAGCAGACAGGGTGCTCTGAAATAGCTTAACAGCTGCCCTTGCACTGCCAGTAAGTCAGATCACAAATTCCAGGGTATTTTCAGTAATGTTTTGGTCCACACTTGGAATTTGTGGGTAAATTCATGTTCAGGAGCACTGAAAGTTTGGGCATGTGCTTGGAGGTGGAAAATGGACAATCTCTTTTAGGGCATTGGCAAATTGTCTTATTCCTCTGCTTTGTGCTGTGGTTTTACTTGAACTGTCCACAGTAGATCCATCCCTTTGGCAGTAACACCTGGAAAACTGGCGCAAAATGTGCAAAGCAAGAGGAAAAGGATCTTTTTTTAATGATGAAGACATTCCTAAAAAGAAGCAAGGGGTGGAAGCAGGATGGATTTTCCCATTAGCAGCAATTCTGCTGGAACTTTATAGCACAAATCCATTCCCTCTAAAGTCCATTTTACTGTTGTTCCTTAAAATACTCTGAAAGAAAACCCAACCATGGAATTGTGGGGTGGTTTGGGTTGGAAGGGACCTTCAAATCATCCCTGCCATGGGCAGGGACATCTTCCACTAAATCAGGAAGCTCCAAGCCCCAGGATGAGGAGCAGATGCAGGGAAAAAGGATGTGGGATATTTACAGGAAAGCTGCCAGACTTTTGGAACAAAATCCTTCTAAGAGAGTTGCTTTGAATGAAGACAACTTCTCTCCAGAACGTTTTACCTTTGCAGCTTTAGTAAATTTAGCAGCATTGTAATCTCCTCCCATGCGTAACACGTCCTCTGTGCAGTAGTAGAACTCAGAGAACCCATAGAATTCACTGTTCTGGAAGTGCACAGCAGGCTGGTAAACCCCATTGAGGGATGTCTGTGTTTCATTGGTCTTGTTCATGAAGGGCTGGATCATCTCCCGGCACAGGCTGAAATCCCCCGTGCCCCGCAGGTACAACACCTGCCCGTTCTGCTGGATCTCATCCTCAGCATCCAGGGGCAGGCAGGGATCCAGGAAGGGGGAAGCAGAGCTCAGGCCAGTCTGCTTGCCCAGCAGTCTGTGGGAAAGAGCAAAAAGCAGCTCAGAAACGCCGAGCTCGGAGATCCAAGAGCACCAACTGAGCCACAGTGTGGGAGTTTGGGGCAGGGAGGGGGTTCCTGAGCCCAGAACCCACAGTGTCGGATGGTTTGGGTTGGCAGGGACCTCAAAATCACTCAGGGCCACCTCCTGCCATGGGCAGGGACACCTTCCAGCAGCACAGGTTGCCCCAACCTGGCCTTGGGAAGCCCCAGGGTTGCAGAGGCAGCCCCCTCTCCCTGGGTGAATCCCCCAGGAGTGCAGCCAGGTACCTGTTTCTAAGCAGTGTGCTGGCAAAGAGGCTGTCCTCGTATCTCTGCCGGGCTGCATTCCCTCCAAAGCCAAGGAAAGTGGCCACATAGACCCTGTACACGTGCTCAGTCTGGTGGGCATCACAGCCCAGGTTGAACTCAGCCAGCAGGTTTTTGGCCACTTCCTCCTGCAGCAACACAAGCACCGAGATTAGGTGGGAACAGGAGGAACCAGGACCTAAAACGAGTTCTTTGGACAACTGGGTGTCTTTGACATCTTTAAACTTCATTCCCCACTCATCTATTTTGCTTCTCACAGGTCAATATAGAATCCCAGAATCAGGGACTTATGGTTGGAAAAGACCTACAAGCTCATCAACCCATCAGCATGTTCACCACTAAACCATGTCCCCAAGGGCCACATCCATATGTTTTTTAACATTTCCAGGGATGTGACTCCAGCAGTGCCCTGGGCAGCCCCTCCCAATTCTTTACAACCCAAATATTTCCAGACTTGTCCCCAGGGATGATCATCATTTGTACCAACACAAGGAGATCACCTTCTGCTTCGTAGGGAGAGCAAAATACCCCAACTGCAGAGCACTGGCACTACTGACACTCAAGGAACTCCAAAGACCAGGAACAGCTTCTGTGGGCACTCAAGTATCTTCTCCCATGAAAAAATGTGTGTTGTGGCCACTAAACTCAATGCTCCCACTTCTAGGTGAGTGCCAGGACAGGTTTCATGGCCAGAATTCCCATTTCATATCAGTTTATGTTCAGATAAAGCCATCAGTTGTCACCCCTATCCCCCGTTCACCTTTGACTGGGGCAATCTGCTCTGCATCTAAATATTTAACAGCCCAAACTCTTTGTTACACCATCTGTCTGAAGTCATTAAAACGTGCAATCCTGAAAACACATCATTTCCCAGGAAGATTTAAAAACCCCAATATGTACATCACTGCAACAGTGCACTGAGAATCAAAACATGGGCCTTTCATGCTGTTGTTACTTTTTAATTTGCAATGAATTTCATGGGAGGTTCAGCTCCAAAAATTCAGGAATTGCTCTGGAACTCAGTGGAGTTGGAACAATTTATGTTCCATTTGAGACTTGCAGCAAAGCAATTTGCTTCCTCCAAGAGCTGGACTCTGCTGAGGGAGTGGGTGGGATTTAAACAAACCTGTCACCCCCATGTCCTGCTAATTAACACAACTTAAAGGACAAAGTCATTGCTATGTAAGTTCTTACATAAGAACCATGTATTTTTGGTTTCTAATCTCCAGAACACATTTTTTTTCAGCATAACAGATTTAAAACTAAACATGCACAGACACAAAGAATAAAACTTCAGACTTAGTGGCAGGTGATGGTAATGGAAGGGTGAACAAAACACAAATGAATTCCTTAGCTGACGGAGCACTCGTGTCATCGTCTCTGGCCTTGCTTTGGGAATGTGATGGGATGGAGGACTCAGAACAAAACAGAACACAAAATAAAATGCATTAAAATAACTCAAGAGGCAAAGAGGAAAGTTGCACAGATAATAACCTGCTGTGAGGAGGCAAAGCTTACAGTTTTAGGGACTTCGTACGCGATCTGGGTGGACACTCCGCCCATGTCCAGGATACCCACAGTCCTCTTACGGAATATGGCCTCGTGCTGCTCGCTGCCTGGCACGTGCACCTCCACCATGGGCTCCTCTGCAGGACACAGGCACACCTCAGGGGGGCTCTGGGGGGCCTGGGGCTGCAGCTGCTGCTGGGGGGGATGTGGGGAAGGTGCCCGGGCAAATTGGGGCAACTCGGCACCTGCACGTGGAGCAGGGACCACCATCTGGCTGAGAACACCCCAGTGACCACCATCTGGCTGA
>JAWWMP010000060.1:1729792-1748022 GCA_035047865.1 Dendrocincla tyrannina | reverse complement strand
CCCCTATAAGCTCTGTGTGTGCCCTGCTCGTGTCCCTGAGATGCCCTGGCAGTACCCTGAGCCCTGCTGGGCTGTGCGCAGGAGCTGCTCCTGGGCAGAGCTGTCTCTCTGCAGTGCTGCCCGCTTGCCAGGAGCTCCCCCTGTGCCAGGAGCCGTGCCCAGCTCAGCAGCACAGCAACAGCCCCAGGCATTTCAGGACCCTCTAAGCAGTTTGGTGCTGGGTTCATTAGTGCCTTGAGAAACTTCTCAAGAAGTGAAAGTGAGATTGAAACCCTGCAGCTTCTGGCAGTTGAAATTGATCCCACTGAGGGACACAAGTGAGAAAATGTCCCTGAGGTTGAATTAGAGCGGAAACCTGAGGGCAGTGATGACAAGCAAGTAAGAGTAACTCTGGCCCTGAGTAAACCTGGATGTGTTTCATGAATCTAAAGTGCCAAGCCTGGAAGGAGGATCGTGCCCCTCCTTCATTGCTCAGGGCTCTTCCTGGGGCACTGGGATGTGGGATGTGCAATGCCAAGGGCAGGACAATGGGGCAGCACCTCCCAGGCTGCTGAGCAGGCACAAGAAGGCAAAGCCTATGAGGGGTCAGCTCTGGACTCACCTTGCCAGAGTCCTTGGAGAATGGCTCATATGGGTAGAACTCTGTCCAAAGCATTGTGCACAGGTGGAGATGCTTTTTTGGTTTATATTTAAGCAAAATCCTGTGTTTTATTCACCTCAAGGTGTTCACTAAAAATTCCCCCTAAAGTTTTGGATTTCTGTGTATGTTTGTACTTTATTAAGAGATGCTCAGGAATAACTTCAGTCAGAAGCTCCCTGTATTCTGTGGGCAAAAATGATTAGGAAAATTAGGAAAATGCTTTCTGGTTCTTATTTTGAGAATCTTTTCTCTTTGACACACCTCCAGGGATGGGGTCCCCCCCAGTGCTGGGTCCCCTCCAGCTCCAGGTTCCTCCCAGTTTTGTCCCGCTCCAGTTCTGGGTGCCTCCCCAAGTTCTTCACAGTTCCGTGTCTCCCCCAGTTCTGTCTCTTCCCCAGTTTCAGGCACCCCCCAAATCTGTCCCCCTCCCCCAATTCTGGTTCCTTCCAGTCATGGGTGTCACCCAGTGCTGGGTCCCAGATGCGTGGGCTCCCCTGCTGCTTCTGTCTCTCCTCCAGTTCTGTCTCCCCATCCTTCAAAATTCTCTCGCCCCAGTTATGTCCTCTCCAGTTCTGTGCCCCACAGTTCTGCGTCCCGGATGCTCAGACTCCCCCCCGTTCTGTGTGGGGTGTTTGTCACATGCCACCACAGGAAGGAAATGGGGGGTGGGGTAACACAGGGTGACAGTGGCAGCATGGCGGCCGTGGGGCACAGTGGCACCATCAGCGTTGTCGCCAGCCTGTTGGTGGCTGGTACGGGGGGGAATTCGGGTCCTGCCCCATGGAGGGGTTGGGGGGTCTCTGTCCCACAGGAAGGCGGTGATGGGGGTCCCTGACTCACTGCGGGTGGGGGAGGAGCAGCTGGATGCCCAGATCCTTCCCACACTCAGGGGGAAGGAAGTGGAGCCCCATGAAGGCACATGGGGCTGGATGCCGGGTGCCTCCAGCTTAAGGGGCTTAGCAAATGGGGACCCCCCACTTATGGAGTTCAGAGACCTGGGTCCCCATTGTGTGTCAGTTTGGGGCAGCTGTGGGAAGCAGGGGGGCTTCTCTCATCCCTCCTCTCTCTCTCTGCCCCATAGCGCTGCCCCACATCGGAGCCTTCAGCATCCACCCGGTCCCGCACCGGGTCCTGACCCCTGGCCAGGGCCAGAGCTTTGGGCACCAGGTGCTGCCACTGGACGGGGCCCGGTAGGAGATGGGGTCCCGGACACCAGTTGTGGGACACCCTGAACCCCTGTGATTGGGGGTCCTGGGTGGCTGAGACCCCCTGATCCTGTCCCTCTCCCCAGGGTGCTGGTGGGGGCCCTAGCAGGGGTGGGACATGGGGGGCAGCTGTTCCAGTGCATGGTGCAGAGCGGAGAGTTCCAGGAGGTGAAGCTGGAAGGTGGGAATGGGGCAGAATTAGGGGTGGGCATGGGATGGAATTAGAGATGGGGATGGGGTGGGATTAGGGGAAAGATTGAAGTGGAATTTGGGTGGATTTGGTCTTTTTTACCAGCTGATTTTTTCACCTAATAGTAAAATAACTGTTCAAGCAGTAAGAACAAGGCAGCTCCATGGCTCCTTTGAAAGCACTAGAGGAGGAGAGTAGTAAATCTTATTAATGAGCACATTAATAATTAATGTCCTGTCAATAACTTCAATTAATGTCTGTGGGTAACAGGCAGGCACAGAAACCTGCCTTTTAAAAATCACAGAACTCTGCTGTGTGAAGCTACTGATAATTTCTGCTGGGGGGAAAACCTACCCTATCTACAAGTGCTGAAGTCTCCCTTCCGCCACACATGCAGTAATTTGGATTTCTGAGGAGTTCCAAGGCAGTTGGAAATACTGACTGATGGCAGCCTCAGGAAGATTTACCCATCTCTGCTTGCTGCAACACAGTGTTGTAGATTTTATGGGAGGTAACTGAAAGAGGCCTTCAGGGTCTGAGGCTGCAACCCCCCTACAAGGCACTAATGTTGAACAAAAAGTTATGGAGAAAGGAATGGGTGCACTTTTCTGTTGGTTTAAATAAAATTATGGACTTCTCATGATTAGTAGATGGTTCCAGAAAACCGTGCAGAGTAGGTGGAAGGAATTGGTGATTGATTTGAAAACACCACCCTAATTTTCTAAATTTTGTTCTCCAAATAGCAATCTCAGCTCTGAAGTTCTCAGTGTGTTTCTGACAGCTATAGAGCCATAATCATTTGATGAGAAACAACATTGTTTAACCTGGCTTTTAATATGCAGAACCTGACTTCGCTGTGGCAATTTGTCCTCAGGTTTCATACTTTGAAGAACAAAGCAAAATGTTTTGATTTGACATTAAGTAGGTGAAGAGTATGTCAAGTGATATTTGACTGATATTTCCTTTTGCTCCTCCAATGGAATTTAAATGATTTATTGTTCGGTTTAAGTGCAGGGTAAAAACAAAACCTTTCCAAGAATTATTAATTTTTTCCTTGTTGCTGTGGTGCATGACGATTGATAAATAAGAAGCTGCAGCACAAGTTCTCACTGGTATCAAAGAGCACTGAGCTTCTTCTGTTTGGTATTCAGTGTGCAAATAGTAATATTTTCAATAAGGCTATGATTAATTTTCTCTTTTTGGAATTGAACTCATTGTTCTGGTGTTGGCATAGATGTCTAAATGGCGTTACCACAGAACTGAGACCAAGATAATCAGCCTTGCTGAGGAACAGGTTGTTTGACTGCGAAGGTGGATGTTGTGGCACAGCTTATTCTCCCTCCTGTGTGGGCACAGAGCCAGGGCAGCATGGCAAATGCTTGCTGAGGGAAGGCATATGTGTTCAAGGTGCTTGTTATCATGAAAAAAAAGTATATTCTAGGATATCTTTGCTCAGGGGAGTGGTGAGGTTGGGCTTCTCTGCAGCTCTACATGTAGGTGTTGCTAACACTGCAGAATAACATATGTCACTGTATCTGGTGACAAACAGAGGAACCTAGCAGTATTGCTTTTTATTATTTCAGCTCTACCCACCAGAAGCAGTCAAAAAGAAGCCAAGCATAGTAAGAGACCACAGTTTTAATTCCTTTTTGGGCAATGAAGCTTTGCGGTTCTTAAAGTACAGACTTTTTTTTTTTCTTCCCCCTGGAATGAATTGATTTTCTTTCCAGTTTCATGCTCTCTGGGTATTGGGACTAAACTCATTTTTTACACGTCTTAAGAGATCTGCAATCAGATGATGTACATCAGGATGGAACTTTCTACCTTGGAGAGAACACGTAACCCAAAAAAAGAAACCTAACATCTAACAAACTAGGGGTTTTCTCCTGCAGGCCTTTAAGCCTTTGGTACCTTCACATCCCCCTTGACAAGGAAGGTGCAGTGACGAGACAGCCCATGCTCTGTTCTTTTTCTCCATTTGACTAAACTGACACTTTTCCAGCTTGAATAAGAGCTGAAGCAGTCAAGAGTAAATCAGTGTCTGCTCTAGAGGCAGGATTCTTTCTTTCTTGTCTTTATTCTGTTGTAAAACATCAGTTATTTGCTTTTTAGAATAACGTCCCGTTTACCTGGATATTTTATCAGTTAGCAGGCTTGAGTTCCTCCCACAGCCCCTGCGGTGAGATGTTTCTGTCAGGGAAGGACATCTTTCTACCAGTACTTTTTTCTTCAAGGCCATATTTGAGTTCCAGAAGCCGAACCTGAGAACTATTACACGTTGCAGTCGGTGATGGGTTTACCAAACTTTGGAAGGAATATGAGGTGGTGTGGGAATCTCTGTTGCTTCTAGTGAGGATCAGCTTGTCATTTCATCTCAGCTGAGCTGTATTATATACTCATATGCCTTTGCAAACCTGGCCTTATTCCGTTACGAGCCACAATAATTCCTGAAAAAATTGCTGTAAATATAGCCTTAATCAGTGTTTTCGTGGAAGAGGTTTAATCATTGGTTTTGCTCCCTTCATTTTCAGTCGTGGAGGTTGCTGAGTGAACAATGCTTCCAAGAAGTTTTACGTATGTCATGTCTCATTGCAGTACTTGAAGGGTACAGTAATTAGTTGGAACAGCTTAATTATCTTGCAAACAGGGCTGAATAGCTACTGTGCCTGCACATTTTGGTCAGAGTATGCGTGAGGTTGAGAAACCCTCGTGGCAGTGTTAGCTGTCCCTTCCTAGCCAAAATTGAAAGCTGGGCATGTCTTTGTTCGTCCTCCTTAAAGCTATGCTGTGAGTCTTAATGCGACAGGAAATGTGAAAATCAAAGTTGTAGATACAAAGCGACTGACTTTTTGTCCTTGTCAGAGCTCTTGGAAGTAGCTTGATAAGAGGGTATGGACTGGATGCCTCAGGGTTTGTCAGGGTTAATATAGACTCTTATTGTTCTTGTGTAGGTTTAAACTTATCTTAGAACCAAATTGCAGTTTTTAGAGGGTACAGATTCGTGCAGAAGGTCAGCATTAAACTGCAACTCTGGATTCAAATCTGCCTCAGTGCAACTACGTCTGTGGAAACATTCTAGAAGTAAAATACATCTTTTCACGCATTCCTTGCAAAATGAAACTATTCCAAGAGAGTAGCTGTTTCTTAATTTGTATTCTAATAAGATCCGTCTATGTGTGTGCATTTCTGAGAGCGGTGTTGGCAGTTCTGTGGCTTGCCTGGAGATGGCAATGTGGCAGTGTAATTGTCACACCATGCTCTTCTCCCAGGAATACGGAACCATTACATGAAGTTAATAATCAAAAATAAAGCTCGGTTTGAGCCAGCTTTGCAAAAATATAGGGAGTAAATACGTTAGAAACATACAGATAATGTAGCTGAAACACAGCTGACTTAACTAAATGAACAGTAAATTAATTTTTTTATTGGACCTGGATACCCAACATACTTTTAATGTCATGCAACATCCATTTTAGTGAACAACTTACATTAAACGTGAGGAGTGGCCCATTTCTGCTGCTTGTGGGCTGTGTGGTGTGGGCAGCAATAAAGGGGATGAGTCACCTGAGCTCTCTGGGTACTCACCGCCTTTATACTCATGTGCCTGGGTCAGGCAAGCGAAATTTCTTGTTTATCAGATTAAACCAGGAAACTTAAATAAGTTTTTCACAACATTTTGTGAATGTAGAGAATTTTTGAAGGAGAAATTAAAAGATCTTGTGCTTAATTACAGCGCTAACTGTGAGAGTGATGCCTCATCCAGTAGAACATCCCAGAATGGTTTGGGTTGGAAGGGACCTTAAAGACCATCCGGTCTCACCCCACTGCCATGGGCAGGGACACCTTCCACTAGCCCAGGTTGCTCCAAGCCCTGTCCAACCTGGCCTTGGACACGTCCTGGGATGAGGCAGCCACAGCTTCTGTGCCCAACCTATGCCAGGGAGAGACTCGAGGGGCAGGGAGATGGACCTGCTCTCTGCGAGGTCAGCCACAGGCCAGAGGCAAAGCTGGGGAGACACCCCAGGTCTATTAATCCTCTGTTTATAAAAGGCTGCTCTCAGCAAAAGAACTCAGAAACAATCCCCTATGTCTGTATCTGAATAGACATAAGTGCAGAAAAACCCCTTGGGTTCTCTGGATCATTAAGAATACAAGCAAAATGGTAGATGATATAATTTGGGAACCCACTTCTACATGAAGCTCTGGGGATATTAGAAATGTGATTGCATAATTTTTTCATGGGAGACTGTCTGCAAACTGAACGCAGTGGATTTGTTCACTAAAGTGTTCTGGCTGCAAGTATTTCCTTAAATTCCCCTTTGGGCTCAGGACCTCTGAGGTTGGTAAACTGTCTTCTTTGCTGTTCCAGGTTGTCTATCTCTTCCACTGTCTTATTTCTGTTTCTCAAGCACATACAGTTCTGTTCTAATACCTTTGCTGACAGAAGGTAAATACAATCTAAATTGTCACTTTAACATGTTACACTTTGTAGTGTGTTGAATAATGCATTTAACATGCTGTCATGGGGTACCTGCACCCTGCCAAATGTCTGAAATCCTGTCTGCTTGGCTTGTATGTTCAGATATGGCAATTTGTTAACAAAACACTTGTTTTGCACAGTTGCCGTTGCTGCAGATATTTAGGGAAAGGACAGAGAGGACGTTCTACAAATAGGCTGGGCGACCCCACAAAATGAGAGAAGATGGCTTTTCTCTTTTGTGCCATTCCTCTGGTGTGTTGTCTTCTTACCTTGGAAACTGTTTCGAGAAGAAAGGAAGATTAGCTCTGTTGCTCACAAGCTCTTCATTGTATTTTTAGTTCTGTCACAGATTTTTTTTGTCACCCTATCATGCCACCTCATCACACGTGGTTCCCCAGCTCCTGAAATGGTCCCTTTAATACCTCAAACCACTCTCCAGGTGTGCTTAGCTGCAATTTTCTAGGTCTAGCTGTGTTGTTTGAAAACGTTACTGTCCCAGGCTGCTTGTGTGGAATGCACACATCCCTGGCAGCATCTCACAGATGTGATTTCAGATAAATATGAAAGAAGAGGCATTTATTACTTGGAAATGCTTTAAAATACTTGAAGTTTCATAAAATGTGGCCCCATAAAGTCAGGTTCGGAAGTCTCCCTTACCTTTTCTTTGCCAAAGAGGTGTGAGCAGAATTAACTGCAGTCAGTCATAGGAGAATAAAAACTGAATAAACTGTTGTCTTTCCACACTTGGATTAATTGCAGCAATTGTAATCTCCCAGTTGACTCCTGAATGTTAGTTCAGGAAGTGAGTCGATCCTTGGGCAAGGGTTAAACTCTGTGTCCAGGACCTGTGGAAGTGCAAATATGTGTTCCTAGAGCTGTAGGACCACTATTGCCACGCTCTGCTTGGTATTCCTGAGCCCAGACCACTAAGAAAGCAAAAGCATCAGGAGAGGGTTGATTGGAGGCCTGGCTTTTGGTTTAAATGACAGAAATTAAAAATCAAGGTAGATAAGGAGAAGACAACAAAGGAATGATTATTGTGGAATGTTATTTTTCATAATACAAGGAGCACCAGAAAGCAATGTGCTTCCAAACTAAAATGGAAGTAATGTTTAAGAAAACAAGTGATTAAACAGTGGGGCATTTGCAGTTGACGCTGCAGCAACTTGAAATATAGATTAATTCCAAAAAAGGTTAAGGGATTTCCTGGATGACATATTCCAGTGTTCCAAATGCCACTTTCAGATCTGACAAAACGCAACTCTCCAACTGTTTGGAGGCAGGTGACAAATCACTGTGGCCTTGTCATTGATTACACTGTTCTTTAAGCACCCAATACCACCCAATACCAGATGAACTGGGTTAGGTGGACTCTTGGATTGACTTTCAGCTGGATTTGCACTTCCATTGGGAGAAGTGGCTACATCATTTCCTAATGTCCTGTGGAGTTGATGGCTCTGGAATGCAGAGTTTTTTCACATGGTCTGTGGAGTTTGTAAGCCCTTTTGAATCCTTGCACAACATTTGGTACAAGAGGGCTTTTTAAATGCAGGTCATTCTTCTATGTGGGGCTCTGGGTAGTGAATGGGGATGTATTTCCTCTTCAGAAAGTTCTATTTATACAGCAATGATGTTGCAGGCCAATTTCTGTATCATTTCTATGCATTTATCTTTGTTGATGATGGTTTATTTGAAGAAGTCTGCCTTTATATTGTCAGTGACTTAATGATGAGAATCAGAGCTTTAGGATTTGCAGGAGAAAGGAAGTGCTTGATAGGGACTGCTGAGATTGCTTAGCCAATCTTTCATTTTAACAGTAGGGAAATAAAATAACCCAAGTGCAGAAATAGATATTTCTGAAGCAGAAAGTAATGCTCATCAGCATAGATAAACACATAAAGGATTGATGTGTTTTAAAACTCTGTCAAAGATTCCTGTTCAAAAGGCATGTTAAAAACAATTGGAGTGGTCTCCTTCTGCACCTCTTCTGTTCCAGAGTGGATTAAAATGAGTTTAATCGGCTAAGGAGTACTGCCTGGAGAAAGAAGTCTGGAATGGCTTTTCTCTGCTTGCTTCCTTGCTCTACCAACTCTCTGCCCTTTGGTTAAGGCTTCTGTGAAATACGGTAATTTGCTATTTGCAATGAATTTTGTTGCTAAACTCTGAAATGTAGGAGTATCAAGAGAGAGGAGTGTCACCTCTGACAGACGAGAGCACCCAGATGCTGGGGTAAGTGCTGCTGCACTGAACAGAGCCTCATTTCTCTGGGCTGAGCTGCAGCTTCAGGAGGCTTTTCTGATGAGGACCACAAAAGTGAGAAGCCCGTCTGGACTTCAGCTTTCCTGTCTGATTATGACCAATACTATGCCATATGCAGGTATATCAGTTTGGTGACTGATGGGTACATCAGGCCTCCTGAGCTCCTCCAGGAGCCCTGAAGAAGACATAAAAAGGTGTTTGGTGTCAATCTGTTCAAGTGTATTAACAAAGCAGAGTGTAAGAGCATTGATTTCAACAGCGCAATTCCTTTTTCTTTACCCTCACAGCACAGCAGGGTCAGCAATATTTGCTTGTGAAAGAAGTGTTACTGCCTGACACTGCAGTCCCTGGCTGCACCACTGGGCTTTGCGTCTTCCCTGTGAACAGACACGAGCCTTGTGCTGGGGACCAACATGAGAAGGTGTTGAATTCATACAGATATCTCTTAGAGCCCCAGTCTGGTCGAGGATGAGGATTTCTGAGGAATTTCCCCTGGTAAACACAGCCTTTCACTGCATTAATGAGTACTGAGCTGCTGTATCATCACTCAGAGCTTTCCACAGCTTCAGTAACAGTGTGAAGTTCAAATATATTGAGTCACTAAACAACATCTTGCTCTAAATTGGGCTGTCCTTGTTTGCAGCCAGTGACAAAACCTTCCTAGGGCTGCTTAAAATGGTGAAGTCCTGATTTAACTATTCAAGACCCTCTGTTACACTTTCCAGGATATCTGCAAACTTGGAAATTCCTCTGTTTGTGTCTTACAGTGGCTTTCCTGAAGATAATTATTTAGTTGCATAAATGCAGAATTGTTCCTGCAGGGTTCTGGAGTGTTCCGCTTTCTCCTTTTCTCCCTCTGTGGTTAATTAAACACACGAAATTATAGTTTTAAGGTTTGTTGTTTAAGGTTTTTTTGTTTTGTTAGGGTTCAGAGCAACTTTGAGGGCTGGTGACTGTTTTTTGTCTAATTGGGAGACTTGTACTTCAATCTCATCTGAGGTCCACAGGAATTAAGCAGCTTCTGATGCTGTTGAGAGCTGGTATCTCTACAAATAGTGTTTGCTCACTACATCTTGCAGGAAGCAAGGAAACAAATCTGTTCTTTGTGAGCCTCAGTAGGAAACGCCAGGAAAAAAGGTGCTTTGAAAATGAGATTACAGGTGGCATTAGCGCTGACCTGCTCAAAAAAAAAAAGCAGCCTGTTGAGCTGTAAGCATTTAAAGACTGTCATGAATATATACTTTTGATAGTGGGAAAGGGCTGTAGCTGAGCACTATCTATGACAGCAATTTTCCCTTGGAAAATACAATCCTAATGAAATTCTTCCCGTGGTGATTTGCCAGTTTAAATGGGATGTTTTGACAAGACCAGAAAATGTAATTGAGACTTTTGTTACCTAAATTAAAGGGAACAATACCAGGTTGGTTTGATGTGTCTGAAGTACTTCAGGGCTATTTGTGTAGCTTGTTTCATGGAGAGTTTGTTTACTTTGTACTTGCTAAGAGAGGATGTTTTGAAGTTCGGATGTTTTGCCATTTCCAGCAGAACGGCAACTTCTGTTTTTAAACAAACAAACCCCCCTTTGCTTGGAGAAGGCAAATTTGCTTGGGTTTTGCCTCTGTGCTCTACGCTTGGAAGAGAAGGAGAAATAAAATGCTGGTGCTGTTTATGGTTCTTGTTACCCAGCAAAACTGCAGTGTTTTTAAAGGCAAAGCAAGGGAAAAGTTTAACTGGATTTGCCCAGCTTTCAGAAATTGCTGGATAAGAGGTTTTTTGATGTGGTAAACAGAAAGACATGAGTCCATAGTAATATTAGTTAAAGTTTTGAGGACTGGAATTTCTCCCAGTATAAAAATAGTGTTGAGTGATAAAGTCCAGATGCTTGCTAAGTCTCTCAGTAGCTGTGGTAGGAGAAATCAGCTAAGATCTGAAATCTAATTACAATGAGCATCGAGAAGTTCTGCAGGAAGAAAATTGGCATTCAGATGTCTGACTTAAAGGGAACTCAGAAGGGACTAAATGCCATCTGTGTTCCTGAAGATCTCCCGGATGAAAGTCCTGATCTTTCACCACTTAGCTTAAGTTTGTCTGGCCACTTAAATATTGGCCACTTGAATCCTTATTGCTTGTATTCCAGATGCCATCCCAGTGCAACAGCCTGGCAGAGAGAGTTTTACCCGGCAGTGTTAGTCAGATCAGTTGCACCACTGCAGAGAAGTGTGTGAGTACTGTCAGTGTAGTGTTTGAAGGGTTTATCCCAATTCAGTTACACACATAGCTCAAATGTATTCCTGGATTCTGAATATGCCAACACCAAAAATAATTATTATAGATATTTTCAAGAACTGGTTGTGACTTGTGGAGCCCTGACCCCTGAATCACGTGAAAGCATTTGCAGCTGGGTTCCCCAAATCCCCAGTTCTGTCAATTCCTGGAGGAATCCATCCTTACACGATGTGCATTTTTATGCCCCTCACTGAGAAAAGCAGCTTCCAAAAAGCTTTCTTGGTGTTTAAAAGAAATAAAGCTCTGCTAAGTTGCTGAAGGTCAGTGTACAACAGCATGACATCAGATGTGGCACCGCAGTTAATCTAATCAGAGGAAAACAGATGTGGGAAGCTCCTATGATTTCCTGCTTATTAAGATCAGATTTGTCCTGTGATTATGAGTGTTTCTTTGCCTTTTGGAGTTGTGGATGCTCAGACAATACTCTTAAAGATGCATTTGAGAATTGTTAAGAACTGGTTTGGCATAGTGTCTTCCCTATCTGCTGTTGGCATTAATTTAGTAATGAGATAAATGTTATCCCCTTCAGAAGTAATTAGGACAATGAGTTTATGCATGTGTGCATCTCAGACAAGTACGAAAAATGCTATAGATTTCATAATCTTTGCCATTTCTAAAGACTATTAACTGAGTTGAGCAAACTCTCCCTGGCTTAGTGGCCAGCCCTTCAAACAGTGCCTGACTGGTTTTATTTATTATTTACTAAATAACGGTAGTTATGTGTTTCTGTTTCCAGTGTCCTATTTTTCACACTTGATTGGATTTTTGTTTGCATATTTCCCAGCACCAAACACCTGCTTACACCTCTCCATTTAGGACAGCTGGTATTTCCTATAAAGTAAGACTGCAGAGACCAGTTTAATTAGTACTTGTGGGGTGGTTACAAACCCTAAACCTCAGTTGCATGTTGGTGGGAGAATGCACCTGAAATCTTATTTTTCTGTTAATTTATGTTATGCATTCCTTCCCTAAAGCTATGCCAGGCAGGGTGTTTATCCTTTCTTGGTGTCTAACAGCATTACCGATTACCATCAACCTGTAAACAAGAAGTGCCAAAGGTTCATTAATTTTAAAACCAAAGTGAAAACGTGGTTGGGAGTCTAAGACTGTACAGGATGCCAGAAGGGTGGCCAGGTGAGCGTGAAAGCACATCAGGAGTTATCAGCTGAGTCCCCAGAACTCCCATCTGCCCAGACAAGCACCACAAGCAGATGTTTTACTGCCTTTTCTCAGTGTGGAGCAGCTGCTGCTCCAGCCTGGAAACACCAGCTCCTCAGATTAACAGAGAAATCCAAGGTTGAAGGTAATGATGTCTGAAAATAAACTAGAAAGGGCAGGCTGGTGAAAATTAGGTAGGGCTGATTAAAAAGAACATAAGGATCTCTGGCAGTGTTCAAATACATACTGTGAGATCATCCCAAACCTGTGTTTGCTTCATGTGTTCCATGTCCTTCTCTGAGAACTGAAGTGGTGTGGATGAGGTGGGGCAATGACAAAGTTGTTCAGGGTCTGACAAGGTTGGAACCAAAAGGATGGAGCTGCTCAAGGTCTGTCTGGATGATCGTGAGTCAGGAATTGAGCAATGCTGCTACTGTAGTGCCTGAGCTTGCCTTTGGCTGCAGCATCTGTGTTCCTCAAAATGGCAGCACAAAGCACTTCTTCAGGCTTTGACTCTTTTCACTGGAGAGGGATGAGACACAGAGGGCAAATACCACAGTCCCTGCCCATTCCAGGGTCTGCAAAGGAATGGTTCAGATGAAGAAGGGCTGCAGGGTCAGACCTGTGTACTTCGGGAAGATTGAATCCTCAGCAGGAATTGCATCTGCTGCACTCCATTGGTTTTACTTTTGCTTAACAGACCGTAAACAATTTGTTTACATAGACAGCTTTTCATCTTCCACAGTGAATCATAAGTGAGTTCTCCAGGGATCCATCCCTGGTCTGGTTGTTGCTTTTCATTTATATACCAGGCTTGGATGAGTTAGATCATCAGAGTTTCTATCTGAATTCTGAGGCAGCTGGTTTATGGCCTTTTCCTTGCAGAAAGGGTCTTAGTAAAAATCTACATTATGGTTCCGGCAGATTAAGCTTCGCTTTGAAATACTTTGCTATCAACTAGAAAAGGGGTGTTATGACCTATTTGCCACAGAGAAGAGAACCCCAGTCCATCAATGCTAAAACTACAGGTCCCTCCCTCCAAGCACTTGTATTTTAATTGTCTGAAGATGATAATGATGAGCTCTTACTCTGTGTGTGCTGAGGACTAAAGGGAAAGTGTGTTACAGGGACTGTGTTTTACAGACAGAGCTCAAAAAGATCTGAAAGGACAAAATGAGCTGAGGGGATGCCTTACAGGTGACCAGGTGGCCATGAAAGAATATTCAAGGGTTCTCAGCTAACAACTGGACTTTTTGTAAGAGAGTCTGAGCATCTGGGGTGAGGCACAGCTATCAAGCCTCCTGGAAAGGGCAGCCTGGGCTTTAGGAGTGCCTGGAGAATTGAAGAAATCTCTTCTGTTATCTGCAGTTTCACTTTTAGTCATCTGCATATTAGCCTACAGAGTCTCAGGTCAAAATGGCTTGCTGTGTTTTGAAAAGTTTGACTTTACTTTTAATTTTAGGTCATTTCAGTTTACTTTTACCGTTTGACATCTTGGATTCAATGTGTAGTTTGTGTAGTTGTGCCTCCAGTGGCTGAAGGTTACTGAAATGACTACCAGCTCCCCATGCTTCACATTATTTAAAACTGAACCTCTCGTTCTGGAGCCCCAATAACGTATGAATTTTGATGAAAAGTGTTTCCCCTGAAGTGTCACTGGTGGGGTGATTTCCCTTGCTAAGCTGCAGAGGTAACACAGAGTAACAGACTGTGGTGTTGGTATTGACTTTAGAGTGAAGGAGGTGCTGCAGCTCCTTACTTGTGAAAAACACTGGATAAAATAGTAAGATTATACTTTGGAACTGCACTAAATGTACTTAATTCAAATTAAGTCTTGGAAGGACTTCTTTTTCCTGTCAATTTGTTTATTTAAAAAAGTACTTTGGAGCAAATAATTCCTTATCTTCTCACCTTGCCTTTGGTGATTGCTTATAATAAGAGTCCACTTGGAGAAGCAGTTGGCTTTTTCCTTCATTACATATACATAGACCCAAAGAATTCTTTACAGTCCAGTAAACATAATTTGTATTTCATGACATGTTATGAGTTTCTCGTTGTATGAATGTCTTAAAATGAATTTATAAATAATTTTTATGGTTCAGTGAGAAAAGCCATTAAGGTGTTTTAAATGTTTGGAAGTGCAGGAGTTGAAAGAGTGGTTTGATATATGGGGTGCAATGGGAGTTGGGAGCTGTAAAGGAATGCTGCTGTAGTTTAGCAAAGAAATCTAGAGGGCTTCAACCACAAATTATTAAAATTACTACTAGTAGAAACAATATAGAAGAGATTTAAAGGTGAAGGAACTTGGGGAAAAGTCAAGTAATAATACTGAAATGTTCATTTACTTATTGTAATCTATTTAGATCAAAGGTAAACATTAGATGCATTTTAAAATGTTTAAATAAATAGCCTGCAAATAACCTACCTGGTAAGGCATTATCCTTTCCCCAGACTTTGCAACTGTTTAGTCTAAAAAATTCCACTTGTGAGCCTGCAAAAATCTGGTATTGGATCTCCACACTGTTCTGGAAACAATTATTCTGGGCAACAGAATATGTAGGAAAACCACTGTACTGTCTGAATCCTGGAATCCTGGAAGTCATGGCACATTTCCTTTTCCCTCTCTAACATGAAAATCACAGTGCTAAATTCGTGGCAATGAAGGTAAGCTGAGTATGGTGTGAGTTTGTGCTGAGCTACGTAAACTTTCTGCAGTGAATTGCTCTATCGCTTCATTTGGAAGAACAACTAATATCAGAACTAATTGGTTCCATGTCCCAGGGTAAGGTATCTTAACTCTATTTTTGAATGGCATTTTTAATTAACTTAGAATGAGCATTTGTGCATAGAAATATCAATGCAAACGTGTGCAAGCATTTTTATATATCTGTCCAGCTGCCATGCTCTGCACACAGGGATTTCATTTCAGTTGTTCTTGCCAGCTTTTCCTGGGGAATGTGTTGGCATCAGCCCACAGGCAGGTGAGGGACCGGGGCTGCAGCACAAACACCCGGTTCGAAATGCTCCCTGCCCACTGAATCCCGGGACAGCAGAAGGGGAATGGCTTCCCACTGCCAGAGGGCAGGTTAGATAGGATATTGGGAAGAATTATTCCCTGTGAGGGTGGGCAGGTCCTGGCATAGATTGCCCGGAGAAGCTGTGGATGCCTCATCCCTGGAAGTGTCCAAGGCCAGGTTGGACGGGGCTTGGAGCGATCTGGGCTAGTGGAAGGTGCCCCTGCCCGTGGCAGGGGATAGGACTGAATGGGTTTTGAGATCCCTTTCAACCCAAACCATTCCAGGATACTGTGCTTTCTAGGTACTACTTATTTATTCATAATTGTCTAAAGTAAATTACTCAATTTCTTAACACCACTCTAGCCACCAGCTAAATGATTACATAAAGCAAAAAAACCTGTTATTGGTTATTTCAAATGCTGGTTGTGGAGCAAATCTCTAGCTCAGAAAACTAGGCATTTCTAGACTACTGCTGAAAAACTGATGGGGAACTTTAATCCTCTTGAGGATTAAAATATTGTAGATGATAAGGAATTTTGTATTAACTGCCTAAGTCAGGTGGTTAATTTAAACCAAAAAGAACCCCCCACACAAACCCAACAACTTAAACCGAAAAGCATTTTTCTGCAGAACACTTCCCTGCCAGAAAATTATGCAAGAAATACATATCTTTTGGCAGAATTTTACTGTAAAACAGAGAATATAAAAGTGCCTTATGTTCTGGACTACTTATTGACCTCCCTCCTTTCAAATCTCAGGTTTTTAGATGACTCAAGTGTGCAGACATTCGGAAAGATGGGTTGGCTAATGGTTTCTGATTGAAACTGTTAGTGGGTGTCAGGGTCAGCTTTTCCTTCCAGGAGACACTGCCATAAAAAAATACATCTTCCATGTAGGGACTCCCATGGCAACAGCTCATTTTGAAATACAAAACAGTTAGATATCAAACCCCTACATAATCCATTGGCAATTACTGCCAAGAGGTAGGTAGTGACTTAAACATCTTTGTTTCTGGGGGCTAGAAAACCTGGTGCTGTCTGCCATTATTAGATGAAGGATTAAATTTAAAAACTCCCAAAAGTCTTATTTAGGTAGAAATGCCCAATTCCCCTTTGAATGGGGTGTCCTATTATGAAAGTGGCTTTATTTTAGTTAAAACTGAAAAGTCAACAACCACCTGCCCTGCTGCATCGAATATGTTACAGTGACTAACCCTTAGTAGGAAATTATTACTTTGCCTTTCAAACTCTGTGACTGCAGCTTCTTAAGTATTTAATTTTCACAAATAAAAACACTCCAGTGTTATCATGCAGGAAGTTAGTTGGCTTTGCAGATTCCTTGCAGGGCTTAAAAACTTCTGCCACAATTTCTAGGACACTTGCCTGTGAGCAAGACTGGAAAATGAGAGGTTTTCTCGATTGCTGGAATTCCATGGTAAATGTCAGTATGAATAGAATTAGAATTTTTATATATCACCAGACCTCTGTTCTGCTGGAGGAGCAAAATCCATGTGCTGGCTAATGGCAAAATGTCATTGCTCTGTTGTGGGGTGGGTAGAATCCAGATGTGGGGGTGGTATTTGCTAGAGGTCACTTTAGTAAAGGGCATGTGGAAAGAAGGGAAGGAAAAGGGTGTTCTGTGAGCTGGAAATGACAGCAAAAGTTTTCTCTGCACTAGAAAGTTGCTGTTTGGCAGTGTTGGTGTAACTGAACAGCATGTTTCTACTGAAGAGTTAAATAAATTGGTATAGAAATGCTTTTGACACGGGTAGTGTAGCCCTGTAGGAACAGGGGCTGCTGCCCTGGTACAAAGTGTTTTCATGACTTGACATGCAAATGTGTCGAAGCCCTGTTTTTACAGATAAAGGTTAATAAAGGTTAATGCGGCTGTGCGGAACCAATGAAATGACAATAATGGCATGAACTCAGAGTTAACAGCAGGACCAAATCTGGTTTTGAAGTGAAATCCTTTATACCTGACAGAAGGGTGGAGCCAGGTGGAAATTGGGCTCTGCTCCCAGGGAACATGGACAGGACAAGAGGAAACGGCCTCAGGCTGTGCCAAGGGAGGGTCAGGCTGAACATCAGGAGGAATTTCTTCCTGTAAAGGGCTGTCAGGCACTGGAAGGGGCTACCCAGGGTGTTGGTGGAGTCCCCATCCCAGGAGGTGTCCAAGGAAGGACTGACATGCAAGAAGGACTTGAGTCAGTAAGAATAATCAAGACTGTTGAGTGGATACTCTGGAGTAATTTTTTAGAAAAAATAAAATACTGATTTTAAATATTGTTGTTCCTATATGTTGTTAATAGTAAATGAATTAAGTTAAGTTTCAAAAGTCTAACATGCTTGAAAGGTATGAAGAAAAAAATTCTGGTTTCATTTTAAAAAATAAAGCAATGAACAATGAAATGATTGAAACCAGGCTCATAATTCAGTGCAACACTACCCCAGGCTTCAGTTCAGGATAACTGGGAATATATGAGCTTCTACCATTAATTAATGGTTATAGAAGCAATTTAATTGGGGAATAGGGCTTATATCACTTCCTTGATATAGTGAAGCAACAAAGTACACACATTAAAGAGCAGATATAGAAGTTTTATGGCTTATTTAAAAGAGGGGGAACCTAAAGCCATCAGGAATATTAAAACTGCCTCCCGTACAAAGAACGTGCAATTAAATAAGCAATTAGTTATGGATTATTCACTCAGCTTGACTGTTGGATATTTGAGTAGCACATTAACCTTGAAATGACTGCTTTCATAGCCCCTATTGTTCACCAATAAATTAAATCTGCATTAAAGAAACCGCACCCTTCCTGGGATTGATCTTGCAAAGTTGTTTTGCTGCTAAGTCTTGTCTCACAGCTGGGAGACTGAGGCATTACAGTGGTACAAGCTGGATCCACATGTGAAAGACGATCTTCCCTCCCTAAAATGCGTCTAAATAACTGGGGGGGGGGGGGGGGGGGGGAGGGGGAGGGGAGAAGGGGTGGG
>JAWWMP010000060.1:1689753-1729692 GCA_035047865.1 Dendrocincla tyrannina | reverse complement strand
GGGAGGGGAGGGAGAGGGGAGAAGAGATGGGGAACTTTCCTTTAACAAGAGCAATGTTTTGCAAAGAATCATGGAATGGATTGGGTTGGAAGGGACCTTAAAAGCTCCTCAAGTTCCATCCCTGCCATGGGCAAGGACACCTTCCACTAGACCAGGTTGCTCCAAGCCCTCTTCAAGCTGGCCTTGGACACTTTCAGGGATGGGGCATAGACCTTAAAGGTAACTTTTGTTTTAAACCAGTCAGGTGTGCTCCCAAACTGGCACCATATGCTCATGCCAACTGGCAAAAACTGGAAGACATTTTATAAAATGAGTGGAACCAGATCAGAACTGAGATAACTTGTTTTCTGATTAGTGTTTGCATGTGTTCCATCCACTCTGGGCTGTCCAACAGCAAAAGTGATGTTCAGCATCTGTGTGTTGGCCACTCGTTTTTCTTCCAGTCTTGTCTGATCAGATAATGCATTTTTTTTCACAAGGAAAAAGGAGGAGATAGTTTGGAGATATTGGTTGCTGTGACAAACACACCCTGTTGCCAAAATCCATTATTACTTTGCCCTGGTACAGCCCAGTGTGTTTCTGTCTGACTGCACAAGCCAAACAGTCATGGGGATTGCTATTAAATGCCTCCCTACATTTCTCAGTGCAGTCCATCACCAAATACATTCCACGTGCAGTCAAACAAAATCTAAAGTGAGCACACTGGAGGCCAATGAACTGTGTAAAACCACTGATACCACACGTACCCCAATCCCCAGAACCTTGCTTTGAGGCTGAGGTTGTGTGAAGGGAAGCTGATGGGAGCAGCAGGATTTGGCACATTTGCGTCGGTGCTGACACCCCATTCTCACAGCAGCTAATATAATTTTAGCTTGTGCTCATTCTTCTCTCTTCACCTGCTGGGATCCCAGTGGCAGCAGTCATGTTCCCTGCCTTGCATTATTCATTCAGAGAAAGAGAGAACAAGACAGATGAGAATAACCCTTCTTTTTAAGATTTTTGTTTACTTCTTTATAAGATTTTTTTCTTCTTTTAAAGGTTCTTTCTTCTTTTAAAAGATTTTTAAGATTCAAGACTTCAAATGTTCAAAATTCTTCATTGTGTTTGTTGCCACATCAAAATGAGAAGAGAGAAGCAGCTAAATAACCAAACCCTGGAAGAAAGGTGATTTTTCTTCTGGCTTCACCTTCAGATTTTCAACGTAGTGAGAGAGAGCAGTGTGTTGTACCAAGCAGTGTAATACTGTAATATAGAGAGACATGACAGGGAGGTTCTGAGGCCCTGGCACAGGTTGCCCAGAGAAGCTGTGGCTGCCCCCTCCCTGGAAGTGTCCAAGGCCAGGTTGGAGCAACCTGGGCTGGTGGAAGGTGTCCCTGCCCATGGCAGGGGGTGGCACTGGGTGGGCTTTAATGTCCCTTCCAACCCAAACCACTCTATGATAATAACATAGTCATTTAGCAGAAAGAAAAGTTGAAGGAAATCTCACCCTTGTGTAAACAAATTGGTCTCATCTTTGCATTTTAATACTTATAAACCCAAATAATTTCTCATTGCAAATACACTGTATCCTCTTCAAGGATCTGACACGGGGCAAACCCTTTTCTTGGCACTATTTAAAACCCAGGACAAGTTCCTTGGCTGTTGTCCATTGCCACAGTGCTGTTTCTCCCAGGGACTGGTGGATTTGCTCGTTCAGAGATCCATCCAGAGGGATTATGTGGGTCTCCAATACATATGGCATGCTTTACATCCAGGAACATTTAGTGATATAGGAGGCATTAGGGCTTCTGCAAGCTATTAATTTATTTTTTTTTATTTAATACCAGCATAAAGTAAGAGCAGGCCTCTGACTGAATTTAGCAGTTTCTGTGCTTTAATAAAGTGAAGCAGGGCCAGGCAGAACAATTCCACCCCACACCATCAACTGATCACATTAGAAATGAAGAATGAAGTTTTCACTGCTTAAGGGGAGAAAAATCTTATTTGAATCCAAAATAAGTTAGAAATATTAATGTGTTCAAGAAATGAGTTTAATGATGTATTTAAAAACTATTAAATTAATGTTTCTCATTAGTGGCACAGCCTAATCATTCTTTGCAAGCAGGGGGAAGAAAGTAAAGCAGTATTGTAAAAGATCAAATAGTGATTCAAAATTAATTAATCCAGCATTGTATAAATCAGGTAGCTTCAATAAAAATACTAGTTCAGTATTTGGTTCTTATGGGCAAAATTAAAAATAAAAATTGCCTTAATTAGTACCTTTTCATTTAATCCAGCTGACCTATTTATTTTTAATTGAGCTACAGGGTGCTAAGCACACTGTGAAAGTGCTAATTGCGATAGTAAAATTTTAACATTTCCCTCTGGACTTAATACCTTGTTTTCTGGGAGAATATCTCAGAATGGTGGAGAAAATTGGTACCTTGCTGTGCTGGGAGTTGCTGTTGTGTTTCCTCTTCAGCTCTTGACCTCATTCACCTTGTGCAAATACCTTGTGGCTTTTGTTACCATGAGCTTGCTTTAACTATGGCCAACATTTACTTGGCATTTTGTGGTATGTGAAGCAGTTAAAAGAACTCTTTGACTGACAGGACTGTAATAGATTGTGTTGTTAACCTTAATAATTCGTAAAACTGCTTGGCAATTCTTTTAATGTACTATTACTCTTATAGTCTATTTATACCAATGTACCACTTTGCACTCAAGTTTTCTGCCATCCTAGAAGTGGTTCTGGGTCAGTTTTATTCTTAACAAATAAACGAGAGAGGAAAACCAGATCGGAAACAGCACAAAGGAGGGACTAAGATCATTCCCTGAAACATATAATATGCACTGAATAACGTTATTGTTGCCAGTGCTATGAATTGGAGCTGAACGACTGGTATTGTTGTCAAACCAGTATTTCCAATTGCTGTTTTACTAACACTTTTTTTCTGTAACTTCAAATTTTACTGAATTTCTCAAACACTAATCCCCAGACATGATTTTCAGCATTGCAGCCTTAAGAATAACTCCCTTTAAAATAGACTCTTCTCAAGCTTTCACTGAAGAATTAAAGCTCACCTGAATACCCAGTATTGAGGTCTCGAGTATTAGCACCATTTTGGCAGCTCTTAGGTGAGGCTGTGAAAGCAGCTTTGTTACAAACTGTCTGAGAAAATATTAAAAGCCCCGATAAGATTTATGCAGTCCCCACAGAGGATTTTAATGAGGATGAGTCAGGTGGCTGAGGAAGGTAAGAACACCCTGAGCCTGCCTGACTCCTTTTGCTTAAGTCTGTGCTCAGGTGCCTGCATGCAAGAAGCCAGTTTTACTATTCACTCCATTTAAAGTCTCAGCATCTCCTAGAGTTGAACACATAGCTCCAGTTCATCCTGTGACAGATATTTACTGCTGGGTCATACATAGATGTGATCCCATGTGGCTGATGACATTTGTACGCTCCCTGAGATGCCTACGTGCTCATACACATAACAATGTGTAAATAAAGAAGGGGGCAGTTCAGCTAACAGTTCCAAGAAGTTTGCCGACCATCCATGCAATTATTAACTAGAGGAACAAGATCTGACCCCAGGACTTAGAGCTGATGCCTGTCATCCCTCAGCTTGGCTCTGCAAGACAAACTCCACTCTCCCCTCAGTTTACTTACAGGCTGTTTCCACAATCATTATCCAGGGGCTTCTAAGAAATGCCTTTGGAAGAGTTCAGCAGTGATTTGTGTGTTAATAAAGAGCTAATCACCTGTTTAGAATTAGTGACTAAAGAAAGTGTATTAAACTAAAGAAAGTCCTTTTGTTCTGCAATAGCAGTCTCGGTATGGTTATTAAAGAATATTTCTTGTTAAATTCATGCTTGATTGTAACATTGAATTAACTCTCAAGTGTAGATAAGCCCCTAGATTAAGGTGTTTTCTCTCTCAAGGGGAGGAGGGAAGAGAATGAGATTTACAGATAACAGTGAGGAACTGTAACTGATACAGTCAGCCCACAAAGTTTAACAGAAGGGAGACTGGAGCCTGGGGAGTGGGAATACTGGGACATCTCAGCATTTAGAAAATTCCCATTACAGTATTGTAGGTACAACAGCTTCCCCAATGGTTTGAAACCAGTTTTGATTCTCTTGTCACTCTGAAGCCACAGGTAGCTGCACGTTTCTAGGAGTGTGATACATTCCTAGATGTTATTACAGTAGAGAGAACTGTACCATACACAGCCTGTTAGGGCAGGCACAGCTCAGGATTAATGAGTGCCAATGCAGTCTGTCACTTTGACGAGCAGCCCAAAGGCTGGCAGAGGGTGGCTGATGACTCGCATAAACTATTACTGGACTTCCTCACCCCCTCCAAAAGAATAAATGAATTGCATTTTATCTCTAGCAATCACACATTGTTTCCCATCAAAACAACATGCCAAATCTTTAATAATATAATTACAGCATATGTGAAATATCAATCATTGTCTAATTTGATTACACACCTCCTGCCTTAAGTGACAGGGCCCAGCCATGGTGCCCAACCAGAGGCAGTGAGGGAAAATCAAACTTCATTTAACCGCTGTTCAAAAGGGCAGTAGATACTGGGATTTTGTGTTTTCAGCATTAGAATGTAACATAAACCAGAATCTAGATGGGAATTCAGCAGGCATTGGCTGTGGATGTGAGTGCAGACTCAGCAGGAATAGGCAGGATCCAGTCTTAGGAACAGCTGCAGAGGGCAATGTGACTCAGCTGATCCCATGGAATCAGTGACTCCCCACTGCTTTTATACAAAGGTGACTGTGTAGGGCTGTTTTGCTGCTTGGGAGGAACCAGGAGCAGGTGGCTGTTCAGCTCAGTGGTACAGCCAGACCTTAGGATGTGTCTGCTGTGATAGCAAACGGAGGGAAGGAAGTCCTGCCTGAGTATCCTTTATTCCAATTAGCCTTTCCTACTATTTTTCCTGCATTACAACAACTTTGAGCAGTTGTAGCATTGGCAGGAAAGATGCTGAAAGCTGCTCTTAACACAGGCAAATATTTCTGGGCCTCAACAGCTTCTGCAGAGGACACAGAAAAGGGTGAGATGGACCACACAGAGTGAAGATGGTTGGGGAGGTTGAGCTTGGGGTCCTTACTACCGAGGCAGGGAAGGGAAAATTATGTTAAATTTTCTAGCATAGTTCTTAGTCCTAGAGCATAGAAAACTTTCCTGTGCTGACTTCAGGTGTGTGAAAAATCCCAATCTGTTGTAAATACATCTCTTTTGATGTTGTGATGAAAGCAAAACTCTCGGAGTAAAAATACTGTTGCTGCCCCTGTAAACATTCTGGTTTGGTCTTAGGGAGTTTTCAAGCAGATGTGTTGCAAAGTGTGAAACTCAGTGGGGAAAAAAAAAAATCATCTCTGAGTGGGCTGTAATCACCTCGGGGTATCTCAGGGTTGAAAGCTTGAGCAGGATAAGCCTGGCCTATTATTCTTGCCTTTCTTTGCTTTAATATTTACAGGTCAACAGGTGCCACTTAAGACAGGGCTGTTCTGCTCCTGGTGGCTTTGCTGCCTGTTAAAAGAGTATCTATAGCCCAGCCAGTGCTGGGTGAACACACAGACAAGCAGAGCCACTTGTGAGGTTATAAATTGAAGAGTTGTCTTGATTTCCATTTGTGCAGAGAACTGCTTCAAGTGCAGATCATGTCAAACAATAATGCAGCTTATGGAGTGGCTCTTTGGTTTATTCTGCTGGTGTGGGGCTACTGCTGGTTCTGCCTGTTGTGTTCTGTGCTAACCTGGAGTCAAACATGCTGTAGCGATGTTTGTAAATGCCTGGTTTAATTTTACCTGCAATTTAAATTTTATGAGGCAGTTATATGTTAGTCAAAGGGCCTTTTGTAATGACTAGAAAGAGCAGGTGAATTTTAAAATACTGGACATTTAAAACCTCATTGCTATTTTAATTGAACTGAATTTTAATATCTGAATGACATCTTTGTTAATACATTAAAGATGTTTAGTGCTATTAATTGATATGTAACAGGGTAGCAGTGAATTTATTATGTGGCTTAAAATACCAACTGGTGTGTTAAAGCTATTTCTGCTTTGCAGTTCTATTAAAAGACAACTGTAATTTGTTCTACAGACTGTTGGAGAGCTGACTGTTGATTGTTACCTACAGTGGGGGCTCAATATCTGTCAGTGAGCACTCCATATAAAATGGGTATGAAACCTCTTGTTTGGGAGCAGCAGGGATGTGAAGGCTGGAATCTGTGAGAGGAGTGCCATGAGGAGTGTGGTATCCAACACCCAGCTAACAGGGTGCTCATCAAGCAGCAGTTCCAGCACTGGTTTGGCTGATACATGAAAAAATAAGGTTACTGCTGAAGCTTAAAAATGACACTGCAAGAAGAAAGGGTTGCTATTAACCTAGTTCTGGAGTTTTTAATTTTTTTCATTTATTCTGGCCATCATGCAGTCCCACAGTTTTCTCCCTGGCTGAAAAGGCTGGCACAGGAGGTTAGAGGGTCAGTGGAAGAGATGAGGCTTAGAAGTGGATCTCAGCTCTGGCCCCTTCTGTAAAATTAAGGAAATTTAGCCTCCGTTATCTCTGCTTTTGCCTTCTTGTTCCTTTAAATACAAGCTTTTCAAGGAAAGTTATATAGAAACCTTGACAGCACCTTATGGCAGCTCAGTGTGATGAGCAGATCAATCATTCCTCAGCTTTTTACCATTTCCTATGCTGGCTTAAGAGCTGGAGTTTGCATCTTCCCCCCCCCACCCCCCGCAAATGACTTGCTTCTTAGGCCTCTGCTATTGAAATTCACTTTGGGTAGCCTGAGCATGTTGACAGTGACAAAAATCTAGTTATAGCGTGGCAAAATGTGTGAATATTTTCAGAAAGGACTTGCTTACTTGTATCCAATGGGATAAAACTAGAGATACTGTGGCAGAGAAAAGGGTTTGTCCTGCTGCTCTGTATCCAGAGGCAGATAAAGAAGTAGATTGTACCCAAACAATCAAGGCAATGAGTGGTAAAACTGAATTTTTATTTACTCTTCTCTTTTTTACCCCCCAGGTGGGGACAGAAATAAAATGGCATTTTAGAATCACGTAGGGCATCTGGGAAAGGCTGAGGGGAAAAAGTGTTTTTTTTTGTAAAAATATTTATCAAAACAGTGAAATCATGTTCTTTTCCATCTCTTGAAATCTGGTTTTAGTTTGCTTTTGCTCAGTTTTGGAGGGAAGGGCATCCTTTGGATAGGGAACAATGTGGTGTTAACAACCACCTTCTTTGGGACAGTGACACCTCACAGGCACCTGCCCTGGAAATATGTTGGGATTTACGCCCTCTCACAACTGAACTTTGCAGAAAAAAGCTGTGGACAATGACCCCTCACGGATACACACACTTAAAATGTTTTGTTTGGGATGCAAGTTGTCACTCGTGGAGTTCTGTTGGAGCTGGAGGAGAAGCTGCATTACCTTGAGGTTTATTTGGGGTTTTGAGGAGGAATCTGAGATCCTAACTCTGCACAGCAGAAATGTTATCTCTCTTTGCCTCTGTGCTTGTTCAGACCGTATGCAATTTATGGACCATATTCTTTCAAGAAGCCACAACCATCAGAAAGGAACATGAGGAATTGTTAAAAGTTCACTGAATCATTGAACATTACCTTGAAGTGGGGCACCTTTGCTGATGTAATGAAACTTATGAAAGAACCAAAGCACAAAGGAAGGGAATCTAATAAATACCTGAACTTCAGAGGGCATAATATCACCACAGGTCATTTCTCTAAATTATTTAAGCCTAGTGTTTGCTATGCACTTCTACCATTTCTCAGGTGAGGATTTATTACCTCTTAATTCACTTAAATATCTAAAATGCATTTGATCTGGGAGGGGAAAATAGACAGGGAGGGAAGAAAAATGGCTTTTGTTCCTTTATAGAAAATCTAAGTGATGCTGCTGGTGTTCTCTTTCAGCCAGAGGACCTGAGTAAGATGTTTGCAGATCCTTTATTGGGAGTCTCTATTACACTGCTTTGGCATAACAAAGGCTTCTTTGTGAAAATATTCCATAGTGTGAGAGGAATTGGAATAACTCTTATGCGTTTTGCCTCACAGTAAAGTAGTCTGGATTAATATGTATTAATGCAGTCCTGTGAGATGCATCAGTACAACCAAGCTGTAAGTGCCCTGTATGCATGGAAGTGCATTTTTAAATAAACAAAAATCCACCTTAAATAAAACTGTAGATGTAGACGTAGTCTGAAACAAAAATTTCACTTGTGTATCTTTATGAAAGGAAATAAATCACATGGCTCTTCAATCCTATGTTTAGAAATATAAATTATTTTCTGTGGTTTTGAATTATAACCTCACATCTCTAACAACTTTATGTTCAAGGGACAATGTTAGGTTGTATCTAAAAGTTGAGGACGCATTTTGCACCAAATCCCAAACTACCTTCAAGAAAATGGGTCGTTCCGTGATAATGGAGAGTGAAAGCAGTCTTAAAGCTGATGTTCTCAAACACGTAAGGGATCTATGAGCCTGGAGAGTGAAATCAGTCTTGAAGCTGATGTTCTCAAACACGTAAGGGATCTATGAGCCAGGACTGTCATCTTGTAGACAAACTTCCCTACTCTTTAAAAAATGTAGAAAACCAGAAATTTTTAACTTGGAATGGATTAATTAAAGCACATTGTTAATTCTCATCCAGATTCAAAGTAGCCTCAGGTCAATTTATCCTATTCCATTTATGAAGGATATTAAACTGCACTGAACAAATAGTGTTCATGGGGATTTAATACACTTTAATAAATCCATTTTAGGACTTGATGCAGATTAGTTTTATTGTGTTCATTTGCAAAGATAAAGGTTTTAAAGTGGTGGAGGAGGAATTTTCAGCAAACTGGTTTTGAGCTAAAAAAATTGCTGGTTTTGTGTGTGTGCTACTGGGTAGTTGACAGCACTGGGAAACAATACATTATTCCAACTTTAGCCAGTTAATCTGTCCGTTATTTGTCAAGCAGCATGGTCAGGCTGAAATACGTTCTGCAGAGGATAACTTATTCAACAGAGCTTAATCCTCCCCATCCGTCACCAAATGACTTTGGACTTGCATAAATTTTTCCATTATTTGCCCAGCTTTTACGGTGCTGGAAGTGTAATGCTTGGGCTGCTAAGCCTCTCTTCCTCTGTGCTGCTGAAAACTGGCTTTGCTGCTTTTAATATTTTGTGCCAAGTGAGGGTTTTTTCCAATGACTGAGCCACTGTTTGCTTCAAAGCACCATCAGCTGCCTCTGCCTCATTGTTTTCGTGATTTTTTTGGGGTGCAATAGCATTTGCTCGCATAGAAAGTAACTTTGCAGGTTAGGAGCGGGAATTAGGAAAGCTGCTTTCCAGTTTAAGGGAATGTGGATTAATTCATGGTTAATAAATTACATTAGCAACATATTTGGAACTGAAATGGGAAGACAGAAGAGATGTCACCCCGCTGTTGTTCCCCAATCCGATAATTTGGAATTTGCATCTCTCCTCCACCCAGAAAATCCACTGCATGGAATTAATAGATGCTTTCTGAGATGAAAGTAAGGAGAGGAGGTGGCTGTCTGTCATTTTACTATGTTGTGCTGTGGCTCTGCCCAGTGCCTGTAATGTGTTTCACTGAGAAGATAAAAGAACACTTAAAAATTTAGAGCCACACATTCGTGGTTTTTTCCTCTCCACTTCATTCTTTCATTAAGCTCAGGTAATAGCTCAGGTGAGAGGTGTCTCCTTCTCTGGAGAATTAAGGAATAAAAATGATGCTATCTATCTGCAGAGGTCCACATTGAAATATTTACTCTGTTAAGCCATTTCTAGGTACTGGTAATACGGATCTTTGCTCTCTGAGCCAAGAGCAAGGCAGTAAATCTCCCAGACCAGACAGCTGCTGCCATCCCTTATTTCATCTCCTTTTGATAAGGCTCCGTGCAGGACAGGCAGGCCTCAGATAACGACACTTTCTCATTCACCTGGGAATTTCTCAGGTGAGTTTAATGGAGTCACATCAGACTAAAAGGGGAACTGGGCCCACTCAGCTCATCCCTTAATAATTTCAGTTCAAGCTTTCCCATTGACTTCACTGGGAGTTGAGACTCCTTTGGTATTACACTTGGTTTGGAATTGTTTTCAGGTTAATAACACGAAAATGTTATACGAAATAACACAAAATTCAGAAAAAGGGCCTCAGCTTGGACATAAGTTTCCCTGTTGAGGATACCTGGCCACCCTCTCGTCTTCTATCTTGACGGGTAAATTTTCAAAGGCACTTGGAGCAACCAGATATCTTTTCCCCAGGGCTGATGGCATTGGGCTACTCTGGCAGCCCCTTGCAGAGCAGAGAGATTGTCAGCAAGGAGTTTCTCTGCATTTATTGCTGAAACCGCAGCCATGTGCGATCAAAATTCTTCCTCCAGAGGAAGGAGCCTTAACTTAAAAATGTGGCACGTGAATCACAGAATCATGGAATGGTTTGGGCTAGAAGGGACCTCAAAACCACCCAGTCCCACACCCTGCCATGGGCAGGAACACCTTCCACTAGCCCAGGTTGCTCCATGCCCTGTCCAGCCTGGTCTTGGACACTTCCAGGGATGGGGCAACCACAGCTTCTCCATACAGTCACACAAATATTTTTGTCATAGAACCATTTAGGTTGGAAAAGACCTTTAAGATCAAGTCCAACCATTAACATGTGCGTTTGTGTCTGATTGTCTGCAGCTCACACATGTGCTCTGTGCTGGCACAAATGCAGCAGTGGTCTAAAAATTGCATTAGGATTTACAGTAGAAGCTTGACATCAGTGTTGTGTATGCTTTCCTTGCACTTGTCCAAGGATTGGGAATTACTGAGAGTGTCTTCAGAGAGGTCAAGAGTGATGGGAGGGTCTGCAAGGGCTGAAATAACCTCTCAAGTTTAGTGATGCCTTGGGAACAGGAGCGAAGACAACTTGGGTACTACATCTGTTGTGTTTAAATTAAAGGACTTTTAATTTAGTATCTGACAAGAAATGCTGAAATGCATTTAACAGAAAGCAGTGACAATTTCAAAGCTCTGTTTCAGGATCCCAATTAATGGATAAATTTATGTGCCACATTTTTCCTCCAGGAGAGCATTACAGACACAGTGTTTTGTTTCCAGAGAGCATCACAGAGCTTTTTTTTACACCTAGAAAAGGGTTGTTTGACTAAGCTGGAATGATTCAGGGCTTTCAATGAATGCTCTGGATTTTACAGGGGCACACAATATCCTTTGCCCTTGTGGAGAAAGCTTCCATGAATTATATACCTGCTGCTTCTGTATTTTAAATTGCTAGGATTAAAGGCTAAGAGTGACTCTTTTGGTTCCTTATCTGGAGGTTTTCATTTGAGTTCACTTCTAATCGGAGTCTATTTCAGTCAGCCCTGCTGCAAATACCTGGGACAAAGCACAGGGCTGACTGTCTAATGGCAGTTCTGATATTAATGAGAGGCAGTTTGTCAAGGAAGCATCAATGGGAAAGCCCAGGGACCAGGCAGCAGGAGCAAAGGAACCATTAGTACATATGATGGTGGAGGAGACCATTTGGTGTTGACTTGATAAATGCCATCGCTACAAGGGCATGATAAAATACCTAGAAAACGGGATGCGTAAGCCTCTGCCTAATCTCCAGTTTCATATAATTGTACCATGACAAATGGAGGCATTAGACCTGATAAGGTTTTAATAAAAATGCAAATACAGAAATCCTGCACTAGAAATGCTGGAAGTCAGTTCTTAAATGTAAAATAATCTACTTGTTCTGGCCATGATGGTGATGAATATGCACATGCTCTTTTGTGGGGCTTTTTATTCTAAATATTGTGGAAAAATGGTTGGGGGGGGATTTGCAGTTGTACTTTGAAGGTTGTTACAGTCCAGAGAGGGACCCAGTGAAACAAAGACTCCATTTTAGAGGTTGCTGTGCACACACATTTCTGACCTGGAAAAATTTACAGTCCAAGTATTTAATAGGTAATAAAGCATGGGAGAGAAAACAGTAGGTACAGGGGAATGAAAGGACTTTCCAAAGTGGCAGCAGGGCAGTGACTGAACTGAGGTTTCTTGGATCACAGCCTGGTGTCTTTTGCTTTAGTCAACAATTTCTAATGGCTTGTAAATCCCAGCATTTCAGCAGCTATTCCAGCGGTTTCACAGTCTACCTGGAGCTTGACTGTAGGATAGATGTCAAATGACAGCCAATTTCTCACTGGGGAAATAAAAATTCTCCTTTCCTCAGATGTGACTCAAATCCTCATAAAATCAAATGGCAGCAGTGTGCACAGGACTGAACCCCTGATTCCTGGAGTTCCTCTGAGGTACCACACACAAAGAGTGCTGCAAGGTGCCAAAAGCTGAGCATGCTTTTGTGCTGCCCTCAGGCAGGAAAGCAAATGTGAGCTAAAGGCTGAACAAGGATGGTGGAGTTTGTTTCCTGGCTCGTGATGGAACTGATATCTTTTCAGAACTAAGCAAAGTTTCAAACTACCCGTGCCTATTTGAAAAGAAACATGTGAAAATTAAGTTTGACTGATTAGGAACTGAGTGGGATGAGATCCCTCAGTGTGGGGAATGAGACAGCTCCTTTGTACTGGAAGAGAGCAACCATCAGCTGGACAGCCAAAGTGTCAGTGTCTGTGGTGCCTGGTTATCCAGCTCATCAGGGTTGCAATTAGTGCCTTGCTCCATTAGTGAACTGTCCAGTGCTCAACTCTCCCAGCCCTCCTCCACTGCTCCTCAGAGCATGACGGTGTGCTGTGTTTTCGTGGTAACCCTGGGACTATTTGCTTGGTTTTAGAAATTATATGGTATGTAGATGGTATATATTAGATGATGGCATAGGTGTATACATATGCCCACACCCTGTCCTCCTGTGGTTTTTCTCTGTTTTTAATTTGTCCCTGACACTGCATTATATTAGCGACAGCTCACTACTCTACTTTGAATTACCCCTGATTTTTGACTTTTCCTTTTGTTTCATGCTGTCAGTGTGACTGACAGCTTTGACTGCACACAATAAAGCTCTGCATTCCTAGAGTCAGGTCAGCTCTGATATTCCTGAAGCTGTTTGGTCAGAACAATATCCCTTTTTAACATGAGAGAATCTACATAGAGAAGAATTTAATGAGAGAGAGTAGAAATCACTCTCCAAAGCTGCCCATGGAATAGTGTTTTTGTGACCCAGATGAGAATTTGGCAGGCAGAGAAGCCTCTTTTTTTTGTTATTTTTATCAGATGGAGAAAACATTTCTGCAGTGCTATGAATTTCTGTCCATCTAAATTAATAGATGATCCCTGTCCCAAATAACAGTCCTGTTATTGATGAGGGTGCTGCATCCCATTTCCAAGGGTCATAATGCAAGATCCAAGCCTTCTATTAATAGGAAAAATAAAAATCTACTGCTTTTGTTTTTATGTGTTTGCCAAGTGTTGTGAAGCAGAGCTGGGGAAGAACTTGCTAAGCTGTAAATGGTCAAGGTGAGTGGTGTAATCAAGGATCTGGAAGACAGCGTGCAGATTAAACAAAATTATAAAGCTTAGAAAGCCAAAGCAACTACATCAATAAATCATTAAACACTTAAGACTATTTTGTAGGTGCAAAAAAACCCCATTGTGGAATTCCCTATGGAGATCATTTTATTATTCAGTTTCGTCTGATTAAAATGAATCCTTTTGCTTCACAATCCATCCCCAAACAGTGCAGTTCAAAGGGCTGATAATTAGCAGAGACCAGATGGAGGAAGGGAAGGCTTCTTTGAATAAGAAGCTGAAGCCAGTTTTAAAATAGCAGGAATTTGAGGTAAAGAAATGCTGAAGGAATGGAGCAGTGTGATGATAAAAGGCTTTCCTTAACTGGGAGTGACCTATGTGACGTCTTATTGCTCAAGGTGAATTTCTAATGGGATTTGCAGCACTCAAAAGCGTCTTTCTCAACATAAGTCTTTATCTTTTTATTTGTACTGTTATCAAGAGTTGGGACAGGCTGAGAGACAGAATGCAATTTGCTCTGCAGCGGCCCCAGGAATGTGTATTTGCATATTCTGTTTAGATATTGAAAAATATATGTTTTGTTAGACTTTCATCTGCTTCTGATTACTAAGTGTCTTCCATCTCCTCTCTCACCTTCCCCTGCTTAAGGTTATTCTGATGTTATCAGCTCCAAGAGTTACAAAATCAAGCAGTTGGTTTAAGTTATATGACTGTATAGTCAAGCAACATTTTTAATAATTCTTTTGCCTTTTGACGTTTAAGGCTTTAGGGTCCACACTGGTTAATCTTCCCCTACACAGAAGAGAAATAAACATCTAATTTTAAAATAAAATTCAGATTTTCATTGTCTTTTAAAATTATTTTATAAGCTGAGGGTTGAAAGGCAAAAAAAGAAATAAATTGAGAGAGTTATTATAAAAATGCATTAATTAGCTGTTTCACATGCAGGATACAGCTTTAAATGTACCTAAAACCAAATTATCCTGCTAAAAATCCAACTTTAATGGAATATGGAATTCCTTCAAGCCCTCATGTCTTTGGTGCATCCTGAGATGTGGATGTGACACAATGCAGGGCCTTACTACAAATTCCAGAAAAAAAGAAAATAAATATAATTTTATAAAAGGTGCTTGATTTTTCATGCGTAGCTTGAGATTATTGGGAAAAAAACCCCCATATTTTCTGACAGTAGGACATAGCTGACACCTCAGGAAAACCTGAGGCTCTCTTGCAGCTTCTCGAGGTGGGTGTCCACAGCTCCTAAAGCCTTTTAAAACCCACCTGACTTTTATTATATGATACAATCAATCTTCATTGAATTAGGGTATGAAATGAAAATGACTGCTAATATTCACAACACATTTGTGAGGCAGTACTTTTGGGCAAGGGAAGGAGTTGGAGGCATCCGAATTTACAGTCTGCAATCTTGCTTTGAGATTATTTGAATGAACTTTGAAAATGAATGTTATATTATGGAGAGATAAAAGGGGGAAGGAAAGGCCCTACAGAGGGACTGCTGGAAGGCGTGGAGAGGGAATACCATGACTGAGTGAAACAGCTGGATCATTCCATTTCATTTGCAAGTTCCAGGAGCCTGCAATACTAGTTTGTTAATGTTTATACTGCTTCTGTCAGAAAGAAAAATCAGCTTTCTGGGCTTCAGTCTCCTATGAATTCTTGTTATTTGCCTACTGAGCATTTGAGTTGTCTTAATAAATACGTAAGTCAGCATGCAGCATCCCTGGGATGAGGATGTTCGATTTGGTTCCACCTGGATGGTGGAAATCTCCGGCTTCACCTTGGACAGTTCCATAGCTCGATCACACCCCTGTCACCCCAGGAAATATTAATGCATTATTTCATTTCCTCACTGTTTTAGTTTACCTATGCTGTTAATGGACACTTTGTGGTTTTCTTATTTTGGCCTGAAAATATGGACTTCTAACTGTGGGGTTTGGTTTTGTTTTCCATGCACTAACCACCAAGATTTTCCTCCTGATGTTGACAGAAGAGATTGAGTTATTTTCCTTCTGAATGGATTTTGTTGACAGGATGGATTTAGGCTGTTGACAAAACACACTCTTAGCACGGTGGCCTAAAGCTTTGATGAAATATGTTTTATTGGCAGGATAGATTGAGATTGTGGTGACAAAATGCAAATAGCCTAATCCATTCTGTTGATAAAACACATTTATCTAACTATCAAATCCATCCAGTTGACAAACCCATTTTTGCTTGAAACTGAAAAACATCGTTTTGAGAGGAAGAAATAAATTCCAGCAGAGCTGTGGGAAGCAGTTCAGCTTATTGAGAAGCTGTGCTGGAGCCTCTCTCGTGCTGTGGAAAGCAGAGATTAGGACTGTACCATAACAGTATTAGAAATGGCGGGGAAAAGAACCGCAAATGGAATTCTCTCCTGTTTCCACAACACAGCACTGCACTAAGTCTATCATGGACATTTTGCAAGTTCTCTACATCTTGTAGCACCTTAATGGAGTTTCAAGGGAGATCTGTGTTCAAAGTTGAAAAATGAAAAATAAAATGAAAATGAAAATTAATATCTTTGTACTAAAAATCAGTGTCAATAGTTGTGGTGCGTTTTGGTACCTCCAACCCATCTGCTAGGTGAAGCAGCTGGATTTTTCCTGCCCTTTGTCGGTCTGTTTCCCTCTGTCTAAAGGCAGTAAAGACTTGGATTTCTTTGCTTTCTAACACTCCTGTCTATCTGCAGGTTTTAACTAACCCTTTCTCTTAGGCTGTCCCATTGGTTAACGCAATTCAGTACTGAGTTTGCCCATTCTCTGCTTCGAGGATTTTTGCTCAAGCTCAGCCCAAGCTGTTACAATGAACAAATAATGACAGCAAAATTCAGAGCTCCTTCTTCAGGCTTTCATGTTTAAGATGTTTTTCTTCAACTGTATGGCCTCAAAAGCAGGATTTTCCCTCCACTTGTATGTACAGTCTGTTCCTGAGGCACAGGAAGGGAATATCATGTCTCTGCTTGATGTGAGAGCAGATGTAGCACTTTGACCATATTGACATTTAAAGTAACCAGAAATGTAATTTTCCACTCTGGTGATGGCATTGTGTTCTTCCTGTGTAAGAGGATCTAAGAATCAATACACTAATACCACAAAGCGAACATTTTGACATTTGAAGTTGTTTAGTTCACAGTTTCTTTTTAAAAATACCAGATTTGATGGGGGATATGGGAGAACTAGAAATTAGCATTATTTCCCCAAAGTTAATATTACATAAGAAGGAAGGATTTAAAACCTGAAATTTATATTAATGGCTTCTTTTCCTTACACACTGAGGTCAATTTGTCCTTTCCCCTGCAGTTTGATTAATAGAAAATAAAATTATGTCCCTCTTGACATGTTTTTGGCCCTTAGCTCTTGAAACAGGATTTTGTGACCAGATGCAATGTGGGGTGAAAGGTGAGTTGCTTAGAACCTCCATTTAAAACAGCTGTTTTTAAACATTATATGGTTTATACATAGTTTGGACTAATATACACATATATATACATGTATATTTTTATGGTTTGGGCTAATACATTGAGACAAAGAGCATCTGAACTTCTGCCAAATCAAAAGCATTTTACATTGTGCTCAAACATAAATGACAAACAAATTGTGAAGACACATCAAGTGGAGGCAGTTTTCCTCATGAAGTGTCTTCCTCATGGTCCCAGTATCACCTGTGTGGCACCCTGACCCAACGAGGCGAAGGCTCCTGAGAAGAGCTGCTGTAATTTAAGTTTAATTGAGCAGTAAGGACAAGTTGATGGTGTAGCTGAATAAAATCACAGAATCACAGCATGGTTTGTGTTGGAAGGGACATTAAAGCCCATCCAGTTCCACCCCCTGCCATGGGCAGGGACACCTTCCACTAGCCCAGGTTACTCCAAGCCCCATCCAACCTGGCCTTGGACACTTCCAGGGATGGGGCAGCCACAGCTTCTCTGGCCAGCCTGTGCCAGGGCCTGCCCACCATCACAATTAGGAATTTCTTCTTTAAATCCAATCTAAACCTCTTTCAGTTGAAGCCATTCCCCTCTGTCTGCTCACTCCATGCCCTTGTCCAAAATACCTTGTTAAAAAAACCCAGACACTGCGGAATGTCTTTTCTGCCACAACTGTCTGACTGGCAGGGTGAGTTCTGACTTAGAGAAGTGTTTCCTGGCATTTATAAGCCCAAAGTGCAGGAGTAGCAGCTCTTGCAGGCACCTATGTGATCTGGGGAGGGATTTTGGTGTCTCAGCATCACTAACATCTTGCAAGCAGAGATAGTTTTCCTTCTGTTTGTCAGAACCAGCCAAGCATTTTGCCTCCAAGGCTGTAAACTCAGCACTGTGATATTAATCACAGAGGTGATGGGGTGTGTGAGGTGATGCTTGAGAAGTTCAACAGGTTCACTGAAGCTGCAAAAAAAATCTATAATATTAAAGGTTATATTATTTCTAACGACCTTTTTGCAAAATGGGTATGTACATGTGGGTAAAAGGATGAAGAGAAACAAATTAATACTTCTGTTTTAGTTAATTGAGTCCCTGAAAAGGGTTTGCAGGCAATGGTAAAGTCTAGGAGCAAACAGATCCGTAGGAAAATGCTTATGTCAATCTTGTTGATGATCAGAAGACAGAAGACAAAATAAAAATGAGCCATAAATGCTTTCAGACTGTGCTCTGTGCTCACGTTGTGCCTAAAGGTAAGGTCTCACTGCCTGTGGAGAGCCTCAGACCTCCAGTCCAGCTGGTTTAGAGCATCTTTCCCAGGAGGTGACTCCACAGTCTAACACATTTCCAGCAGTAGGCTGCATTCCTCTCTGTTTCACCCCATTGCTTCCAGCTATTTTATATTTCACTTTTTCCTGGCAATGTGTTTACATCCTTTGTGTTGTTCTGCTGCGTCTCCTCTTCCTTTGGTGTCACAGTGGGTTTTCCTGACCTGTGTGAGATGGTGTTTGTTCTGCCATCCTCGTTAATTATGCTGGCATGAGCCACGCAGAGGGGGCCAGGCACCGTGGCATTAACGCTCAGAAGCATTTTCTCAGGATGAGAAAAGGCAGAGCACAGAAACAAAAGAAAGCAAAAAGATAATGAGGAGTCCATGACCTTTCCAAGGTCTCATTGCCAGAATCTCATGCATTATTTCAGCCACTGTGCAATTAATTCGTGTCATTACTGTACACGTGGGCAAACCCTGCCAAGGACATCCACAGAATCGAGGGGGAAATGACAACTTTTTAGTAGGCTTGAAAACAGAAAGCTGGAGGTGAATTTTGCACATAACATTATTTGTCTTGAGGGCTTTATTGTGCAGATATTGGTGTATAACCATGTGCAACAGCTCATTTCAAGGAAGTGGGAGCAATCTAAGAGCTCTCTATGCAATATTTATTGTCATGCGCTCTAAGAAAAATCCATCTGCATATGAAAGGCTGTAAAATAACATGCATTGACTGTAACCATCATTATTGAATAAGTTCAAATACCAAATGATTTATGAATGTTATTTTCCTTGATTAAAGGAGATGATGTTGGTTCCAGTGGGTGCTGCTGTTCAACAGCGTTCCTTCCTCAAACTTAACACTGCAGGATAAATTTTGCTGAGTGAGAGCAGAAGTGATTAGGAAATGATTCTAGACAGGCTCCTAGGTCTGATTAGAGCGTTTCTAAGAGGGCAGCTCTGCCTCCCATTATTCCAGTCACCCTTTTACCTCTGCCTTACTACTGGGCTTAGGATAACATCGCAGGATTTCTGCATTTTCATGATATTTCTTTTGATTTGGAAAGTCTGGGTAAATATTGACTCCCCTGAAGGTGATGGAAGAAACCTCAACTCACATTGCTGAAGCCAGGAGTTTATGCGCAGCGTTTCCTCCTATATTGTGCTGTGGTTTGAGATTCGGGAATGAAAATATAGAACAAGTGCAAAGCAGAGTATTTTTAAATGAAAATGAGCCAGTGAACATTATTCCGCAGTGAATATAGTATCGTTAAAGTAGCATCAAAAATCATTCCGCTCAGGTGGATTGCTAACCTGATGCTTTGTGGCTGTGAAATTCTGGGGTTGAAAGAAGCTGGGGTCTCCGAGCATCAAAAAAGTAGGTGATGATTTCAAAAATAGAAATAGCAGCATTTAACAGTACTCCAATAAAATCAAATTGAAGACAGGCATTTAATGCTGGACAGTGAATAGAAAGGCTGAGTTTTAATTTTGGATGTCCAACTGGTACTGCTGCTGAATTTTAATTTATTTATATTTCTAGCACCACTCGGTCCTTGTTTAGATAATGAAGGAAACTTGGCTGTAGGTTTTACATAGCAATTTCATTTATCCTGCTGTTACCTTTTTAAACTGGTACAGTAGTTACCACAGCAACTGCAAAATGGCTTAGTTGTAATACGAAAACTTTCCATACAGAAGCAAATCTGATAAAATGTCATGAACTGTCTTGAAGAAATATGTATGTTCCAATAAAAATCACTCACTGTTTCTGGGGTTACTGTAGCAATGCATTAACAGTTGTATAGTTAAGGTCAGGTTGGTATGTCCCTTGTAAATCTGGCATAGTTAGTCCTGAAACCAGCTTGAAATGGTGCCCTGCCAGCTCTCAGCTGGGGAATGAGTAAAAAATGGCTCTCAAAAAACAAACTGGTTCTATTCAAGGTGAAAAGCAACTCCTGCTTCTTATCCCCCAACATGTGGCTTCCCACTACCAGGGGGCAGGGTTAGATGGGATATTGGGGAGAAATTCTTCCACGTGGGGGTAGTGAAGGTCTGGGATGGAAATCCCAGAGGAGCTGTGGCTGCTGCTTGATACTGGAAGTGTCCAAGGCCAGGCTGAATGGGGCTTGGAGAAACCTGGTCTAGTGGAAGGCAGGGAGTGGAAGAAGATGGACTTTGTCCTTTCCTGCTCAAACCATTCCATGATTCCATGACTCTCTATATAAAGGCACCTGTAGACCGATGACAAAATGAATGTTTGAGAAGGTTTGTTTTTTTAATTTTTGAATTCACCTTTCAGAATCATACTTAGTGGTGAAGAAGACCCTTAGTGAGATGTGCCACCCTGGAGCAGAATGAGGGTCTCCCCTGCCCGGCATCTTCTTGCAGCCATGACCATGCTGGATGATGGAACCCATCAATAACCCCTGACTGCCCCTCTCCAGTTCCCATTTAACTGTCTTACCCTCTGAGGGCTTCACGTGTGTTTATCCTTTTAATACTGAGCTGGGAAGAGCAGCAGTGCTGTTATTTCTGTAACATGGATGAGGTGTGGGCAAATTACCTGCAGATTTCTCTTTTTATCTCCCAATAATTGGTTCACACTGTGAATATGGAGAGTTTATATCCCTTCTAGTCTTCTCCAGCCATCACCTTCCCCAAGGCAACAATACACATTAGCATTTTCATAGCTAAATCATAGGAGGAGGAGGAAGGTTGAGGTTACTTTGTCACTGAGGTATTACTGCTCAGGGTATTATGCTGTGCTTGGAAGTTGCTGAGTTTTTATGCTGCCTGTTCCCATGTGGTTATTCATAGCTCTGCCATAAATACAGGAAATTAATCTATATATATCCATCCAAAGATGAGAACTAGGGAATGAAATTAAATTAAAAACCTGATTGCTGAGAGCCACAGCAGAGAAACACAAAAGCTGTCGTCTGTAAGAAATCCTTATGGACCCAGAAAAGCCACGTCTGACACACATCTGGGAACCTGTGCCACTGAAATAAATGCTTAACTGTATTATCCTACATTTCCAGCCATATTTCTCAACGCCAGCATTATCACTTGATAGTGAGGTGTTTGGGGATTGATTTTAATAAAGCTGCAAGTTAGGAAAAGCAGCTTTATGCTAACAACATGTTGATTAGTGGAAATTCTTTGTTGCAAAGGTGGTGAGGCCCTGGCACAGGTTGCCCAGAGAAGCTGTGGCTTCCCCTGGGTTTTTGGAAGTGTCCAAGGCAAGGCTGGATGGGGCTTGGAGCAACCTGGTTGAGTGGAAGGTGACCCGCCCCATGGCAGGGAGTCAGACTGGATAGTCTTAATCCTTTCCAACCCAAACCATTCTGGGATTCTATGCCTGTGTACAGATTCAGCAAAATTCAAGTTTAATGGGAGGTTTTTTGAACTGGATCTCTGTGACAGCATGACACACAAGCTGCCACTAAGGTTTTGAAAGCTTTCTCAAACATCTCCTGCCTCATAGAGCATGATTGAAAATGGGGAGCATTAAACAAGCATTAAGAAGAAATACAGTTCTAAGTTAAAACAGAGACGTTCTTATCAGACAGCACACCGTGGCAGCAGGATGTCTTTATGGGAGAAAGAAAGACTTGCTGTCCTCTTTGATCAATTATGTGGAGACCTGAGTGCCTTGGAACTCAAGAGTTTTCGTGTTTAGGAAAGGAGGACGCGTTTAATGGACAGATGGGAATAGAGAGGCCATTTCCTGGGCCATAATCACAGCTTTTGACAGATGTGGGAGTCCTTCGAGCCCTTTCTTCCCTTCTGGCAGGTGCCACTCCTGTGTAATTCAGGGCAGGTTAGCAGCAGGGATGGGGCTGGTCCAGGCTGACCCTCCACCAGCTGAGTACCCACTGTGCTCACTGATGCTCAAGGACAGACCCCATCCCATTGGAACTGGGAAGGCACTAAAGATGCATGATTTTTGGGGAGTCTCATAATGCATTTCTGAGGCCTGAGCTGCAGACAGGGGGAATTCATTAGAATACCTGTGCTTCTTGACAGCCACAGGAGGACTCTGTCAAAGTGGACACCGATGGCATTTCACTGATGTATTTCATCAAGGGCAGAGCAATTTTGTGCTACAGAATGTAGTTGCAAAGTTGTGAATGAGTTACATCAGCCTTTCTATCCAGGTATCACCTGTAATTATAGTTTTCAGTATTTGGCTGGATTATAATAGACTAATATCTGTCTAACCCAGCCAAATTATCTACACTTCAATCTATTTACACAAGCTGTTTAAATTTAATTTGATCTGGCTACTGGTGAGGGACCTTAATTTAAGATGGTGTAGAACTCATGATGTAGAGTTGGGGATTTTTTTCTCTTTAATTTTATTTTAGGCAGGGACACAACATTTTTCAAGCAACCTCCAAACAGCTTTTTATTTAGGGACTTGTTTGAATACTTAAAGTGAAAAATGCTTTATTTAATTTGGTTAGTGTGAATGGAGTGTACTCTTTCAATGCCAGCTGGGGAAGGGATTGTGTACTGCACCACCTGAAAGGAAGATGAAGATTTTTTTGATTTCTACAGCAGAGATATAATTCAACTATTCAATTTGATCAAAGAAAAATAGATCTACTAAATTTTCTGGCTATTTTAAAGTAATTTTTATGATTCTCTGGGTTTACAGCAGGTACATTTTTATTCCCATGTGATTTCTTTTCGAGACTGAACTTTGGTAGCATCGGTCTGGCAGTAAAATTGGATTTCAGTGCTTGCTGCTGTCAAAATGCCCTCTTTCTTACACACAGAGTGATCATGAAAAGACATTTTTAGCCCAGCCAGAATGTGACACCTACAGTAATTACCTGCTGTGCAGGTCTGGGGTTAACCTGTGGACAGCTCATTAGCTATGCAGAGCAGGGCAAACCAGCAGCAAGAGGAGGAAGGAAATACAGCAGAAAAAAAAAAAAAAAAAGGTTTCCAGGCTCTGCTGTGTCTTCTAAAATCCGTGAGTTCCTGTGTTCATCTCCCAGTACAATGGCTGTTAAAATAGAGCTATGGATGCGGGATGTTGGAGGAAGGCTCCAGCATCAGCTCTGGGGGCTCAGGCCATATTAACAACCCTTGCTATGCCTTTATATGACAGACACAGACGAGGAATATAAAAGGGGATTCTGAAACAGTCAGACTAGTACAGAACAACTGCTTCAACCTGGGATTACTGCATTTTTAATGTCTTCCCATTATCTCTAAAGCTGATGGAATAAAAGAAATAGTTTCTAAATAGTAATTGCATCTTACTGAGCTATTTGAAAGGCCACCTAATTCACTGTCTTAGACCAAAGTATTTTCAAATCTATTTAAAAATCCCGTCCAATATTCTCAGTGAGGAGGATTCATGTGTAGGTTTCCAACATCCCTGCTCTGTCCCAGGTACCTCAGGGATGTGGTGTTTTGTACTCAGGATCGCCAAAGTATAGGAGTCGTAAGACCTTGTCCAGGATGCACTTACCCATTTTGAGCAGGCTTTGTCTCTCTTAGCCCAGCACGCTCTTGTTAAAAAAACTAAAACCAAACTTCTATTTTTAATACACTTTGGGGAGAAATAATACCTCTTGTAACATTAACTTTTTCAGAAAGCAGAACTGTTTTCCCCAGCAGCCCCGTTCCCGAGGTGCGGTGCATCTGTAATATAATGTGGAAGCAGTTTAGGCTCTGTGAATTGCAAATTCCAGTGTTTAATTATTGCAGTGGAACATGCTAATTATAGATATTTGTGGCCTTGCTCATTGCACAGCAGAATTTCTTTTATTAAAAGCAGCTCCAGTTTGGAGAAACTCCATTTATTTCCTCTGAGGGCTTAGAGGACATTTTCAAACAGAAATGTAGATAATAACTAAATGTGATATAATACAAATGTTTTGAGGTAAATAGCCTCTTTTCTTAAATGTCATCAAAGCATTTGTTGCATCAACAAACCCACAAGAGTTTTCATTTTTCATAGAAGTTTTAATACATGTAAAACAAGTGGTTTAAGGCAAATTGCCACAGCACCTTGGCTCTCTTGCTCTGTAATTGTCTCTCTTCAACAAGAAGTGTGAAGTATGTAGGGGTCTCTGAAATTATAGCATCCAGGTTATTCTGTAAATTTTCCCATATATTGGTAGTCCTTTTCATTACTATTTAAAAAAAAAAAAGTCTTTTTTTTTCATCTTCACGTCTCTGTGGTTCGTATTCAGTGTCTTGCTTTCTGGTGCTTTACATCTGCTTAGAAAACAAAAGTATCACACCTAGGGATCTGTCTCTCTTTTAAAGAAAAATATTCAGTAAGGTAGAAACAATTCAAATATCACTAAGGATTTTTCATTGATTTTAATCATTAGTGACTTTACATTGATTTTAGTAATTAGTGATTTTACACTGATTTTGCTAATTACTGACTTTATATTGACTTTTAATAATTAGCAATTTTGAAGTGGTTTTAATCATTAGTGGTTTTAAGATCAGTGATTTAATTATGTTTAAGAGCTCTTTCAACAACCAAATACAGTCTGTCCTTGTGGGTTGGCCACATGCACAATTAAACCACAATTTTATTTCTGGGCCAGAATTTGCAGAAGGAAAATAAACAGTTGATTAATTTAGGTTTGCATTGGAGTTTGGTTTTGGTAGCTTTTCAGTCAGATATTAAAATTGTAGATTTTAATATCTACAAATAACTCTATCCTTTAATAGTCCGATCTCTTAGTATTCAGTTTTGTTCAAACGATGACAGTGTTGGATTTCTTGATACCCAGGGAAAGACATGCAGATAATACAGATGTTACTGTCCATCAGTTACTCCCCTTCAAGGGCTGGGACATGACAAAATGTTGTTTATTGTTCAGCTTCTTGCGTTCTGCCAGCTCGTCTACACTCCTGATCATACTCACTTTCTCTCTTTTGCCTCTGTCAGGAGTTGCTTCACCAAGAATTTGCCTATACAAGCCATGTGACCAAAAATCTTAACTTTCATATTCAGTTTTCTCTGCTCCCTTACACTTTCTTTCTCTCAGAAGTCCTTGTACATGTTCAGTGACAGGAAACATGGGCATAAGTGATGGGAAAATGCTCTTTTGGGCTTGCTTTTTATTTTGGGTACATTTTATTTTTGCTTAATTTAATTCTTTGCACATAGCGATGCCATCAGGGGCCATGGTGGCACCTTAGGAAGTGCCCTGGATTCCCCTGTGGTGTTGGCTGATTGCATTATCTTAGTGCTGGAGTTTCGCTCTTAATTGCCTTTCAGTGATACCTGTTCCCCTTCCTTGCAATGATTTGTTGCCTCTCTGATGAAAAGGGCTAGATCCAAACTAATTCATCCCTCCATGAAATCATGGAAACTCATTCTGCTGTTATAAACTGAGAACCAGGAGTGGCTGAATTCTGAGACTGAATTCCTGCTCAGATGTGACAGGGAGAACACTGGCCACAGGCTTCCCTGGGATGGCAAAGATGACTCCAGCAGCTGCAGTATTGGATATGGGACTAGGTGTGGAGTCTTAATTAGATTCAATCACCTTATAGTTTGTCTTCTCTTTATGCAGCCCTGTATTTGAGACATGTTTGGGTAGCATGAACCCAATTACTGCATTTTAACAACAGCAACAGTTGACTTTCTCCAGCTGAGCCTTGTTAGGCCTTTTTCCCCTCACAAGGGTCTAACTTGAGCTGAACAGCACAGAGCAGCTCCCCCACAGATCAAGTAGTTCTGCCATTATCTATATTTCATGGTGTCAGCCACAGCCTGCAGAGCTGTCACTCCAGTCAGTGCTATCACCCTGCATTCCACAAGGTTATGCTCTGTTTTAAATTAACATTACTTTCTGCTGGTGCCCAGCACTCAGAGATTCCTTATTCTCAAAGTGATCACTGTAAGGGGCTTTTTCCTCATCCATCACCCTGTCACTGCACCACTTCCCCTTTTGCCATAGTTTCCTTTTACTTAATTCTGAGTGTTTACATGAAGTTGTTGCTGTCAAGCCATTTTTCCATCATACTTTGATCACATCTCCAGATCTTATGGATTCATTGGGATCCACAGCTCTTAGTAAAGTTTAATTTCTGTAAGCTCTGGGAGAACAAATTTAGTGGTTGGGCAAAGGTCTGTCTGGTTTTTAGTTTTGCGAAAACCCAGCATCTTTCCAGCCAGCTTGGGGATGGATGCTCTTCCCTTGGTGAGGATCACAGAGCTGAGCAGGGAGGCAGACGGGAGGACCTGGGAAGTTCCACATCCATAGGTTCAAGTTAACTGGCAGGGGAGGCAGATAGTCCTGTCCAGTGCCTGTGAAATATCAGACACAGCCATTTACCTGCAATAACACAACAGGTCTTTCTGAGCTCACATCGCTCGTGGTGTTGTGCTGTGTGACACTGTTGGCAAATATTTCCTCCCTGCAGCAGCATTTATTCAAGCCACAGCTCTGGAAACACTCGTGTAGCAGCTTTGTCTAAGTTGGCTGAAATTAATGGAACTGCACAAAGCAAAGCACACCCAGGAGCCTCACAGAACAGAAACCTGCATGTTGGCAGTGATATTTATTCACATCCACTTCACCAAATGAGAGGTAAAATAATGCTCAGGGGTGTTTTTTTTTTCTTTTTTTTAAGCTTATTTTAGCATAACACATTTAGTGGAGTCTGTGTTAATCTTTTCTTTTTTTTTTTTACTTCAAAATGCTTGGGGTTTAGGAGTAGCTGTGTTGATTAACCTAACAAGCCATACATGTGCAGCTTCAATTTCACTGTTTGTTGCAGAAGTGAAAAGCATTTTCCTGCCCAAAGCCTGTCCTGCTTTGTCAAACTGTCCCTAAGCTGTGAGCACCTCAGGGAATCATGGAATGGTTTGGATTGGAAGGGACCCGAAGGATCATTCAATCCCACCCCCTGCCATGGGCAGGGACACCTTCCACTTCTACAGTCAAAGGCTGTAGAAAGCCTAAAGGCTAGAAAGACTAAAGGCTGACAGCTTTATTTAGCTATTTGGGCACTCTCTGGGTGGGTAGGAATTGTTTTAATTCCTTTATTTTATTAATTTCCCCCCTCTCTGTCCTTCTGTGGGTCCATGGCTATGTTCATTATGTGACAGGGCCACATGGACACCTGAGGATCCCAATATTTCCAGTTCCATGGGAAATACAAATGTGTTTAATTCCCTCTGGATTCCCTCTGGATTCCAGACCCAGCTTTTTTATTATGCCAGCCCTTCAGCTGCAGCTGTGCCTTGCACCTGCGCCAGGGCTGCAGCAGAAGGAGCTCCTGGGTCTTTATGGGAAGTTCAACAAACTAGTGAATAATGAAAAACTAGGAGGGAAGAGTGGAAGTAGAGCTGCCACTGATGCTGAGGTATCTCTTGGGTTTCCGGGTGGGGGGAAATGCTGTCTGGGAATGTTATTATCACTACTGATCACATTGATGAAGATGGCCTGAAGCTGCACACTGTTAAAACACCAAAAAAAAGCAGACTACAGAGTTGCAAAGTGGTCAGTCACGTCCTGTGTGACACCTTTACTATTGCCACGGGCAAATACCCAGTGGGAAATACAATGCCTGCAAGTTACTTTGGAACAAAACACAGGTGCCAACATGTTACTGCATACAGTTTGTATTTTATGAGACTCAATTACAGTGAGCAGTTTCCAAAATATACAGACAAAAATGTAAATCCCAAAATATAAACTGAGATGTCACAGCCAGAGCGGCTCCTCTTTGTTCCAGCCCTTACAAACACTTTGTGCATCTGTTAGTACTTGAGTTCATAGGGACTGGTCCAGCACCAGCTGATGTTGATGAAAGGATATTCATTATCTTTAGGGGCTTCTGGATCAGCACCAGATTTATTAAAACTTTCGCCCAGGGCCCACTTGGCCATTTGGGAGTTGAAAGCATCTTGTTTCCACGAGTGTCTTAACTATAAATTATCAACTGTCTATTATATGTTCAGTATTTTCACATGTTTGAGGACTCTGTGAGTCCTTTAGTAGGTAAAAAGGTGTCATATTCAAATGGACTTTCAGGCAGGGGTGCGTAATAGTCTGCTTTGCAACTGAAAAAAATGTTTGGTGTATTTTTGTATTTTTATTCTCGTGAAATGCATCATCTGGGGCATTTAAGTCTAAGTGCATAGAATAGGAGCTGTTCAAACAAAATGAGAGGAGCTCTGGACAAACAGGCTCAGATCCTGACTGGCTTCACTTGAATAAGTCATAAAATCTGGACTGTATCTTTGTCTGCAAAGTATGTATATTAATAATTCCCTATACAGAAGGAAGATTATGAAATCCTTTATGATTTTAAGATCCTTCACTGGTAAATGTAATATTGAAAGGGTGGATGGAAGATGGAAATATATCAGACATTCACTGCCTTTTTCAAGAACTGCTTTGCAGACTGTAACCTACAGGCTAACTCACCATGAAATTTACTACTTACTTAAATACTGCATTGCAAGATTTTGTTCCAGATGAACAATGTTTCCTACTGCTCACTATCAGAGGGAACAGTCTGCTGCAACTACTCCATAACTGTTCTACTAATGTATACTTTATTAAACCCCTGCTGTTTTCTTGACTGGTTTATCTACTAAAAATAGTCCAATTAATCAAATGGATGTCAGATGTATCTATCCTTACGGGTTTTCCCCATGGAATTAGACAGTACTAAACAGTAATTTGATTTTTTTTTTTAATTCCTGTTTGTGTTAAGCAATGTCAATTATTCTCTGCCGTGGTTTGTTGGTAGGATATTATAAATTTGAATTCAATTTGGGTTGGCAGCAATGAGAATTCAGGTGTTAACTGGTCTGTTGTGTCATGGCAACCATGGAACAGATTAGGATGGCACTGGCCCCAGTGAATGGAGTCTGCATGAAGGCCTTTTTCTGAGATTTTAACCTTACAAAATCTCAGAAAATAAACATGCTTGGGAAGCCCTCATTAAAATCACATCTGCATAATTACATGCTATGTATTTTAAATTTCCTCTGTAGTTTCAGCTGGGTTCAGTAGGGGTTGGTGAGTCTGTCCTTTGCCTGCTTCTCTCCAAATCCCAGTAATTCTGACAGCTTTTCTCTGGCTGGTTTTGGCTGCAGGAACATTTGAACACAGCTCTGGTGGATGTCATTATGCAGATCAAAGCAGTATTTCACTCTTCATCTGTGTTACATATTCAGATGTTAACAATGTATTGTTTGGAAACTACAATTCTGTCACAGGGTACCAGTGAGAGAGTTTGCTAAATAGTTCAATGACATGACAGGCTACACATCTCAATATTTGTCTGGCCATCTGAGACTCTTATGTGTCCCCTGTAGAGTTCTGGAAGGAGAAATGGGATATTGCAGAGGGCTTGATTATCCTCTCATCAGCAGCCACGCCACTTGGTTGATTTGATGGCATCCCCCCAGTCTACAGTGCTAGAAACAAAAGGAGAATCAAAAATTATGCTCACAGAAACAATGTGTTAAATTAATCCTTTAAAATAACAGTGTTGGCTTCACTGGGATTACTCCCCAGCATTAACTGATGTTTTTTTCCCCAGTGATATGTAACAAATATTCAGTACTCTATAAACAGTCATGGAGTAGGTGTCACACAGTCCTATCTCTCATGTGAATGGCACCTTTGTGCTTCAAAAAACCCTAATATGAGAATGAGGAACACAATCCTTTGTAGACACCTACAGTTCTCTGGGTAGGTTTCACTGCTGCCTTCCCATGTGTTTGCTGAAGAAGGTCAGCGCAACACTAAAGAAAACCAGGCTTTTCCCTGTGAGCATCCATCACCTGAAATGGGTATGGAGGTTAACATCGACTAGGGTTTGACATTGCCTTAACTGGGTTCTGTGAGGATCCTTGCTGTATTCAAGCCACCTTCCTTGCTCAGAAGTACCTGTGACTTAAAAGATATGCCAATAATTCTCACAGGGGAGTCTCTGCTCTGATTTGACCAAGCTTCAAACATCAAGCTAAAAACTCAAAGGTTTCAGAGCTTGATGTTTGTAGTAGTATCCCTCCCTGTCATGCTGGAGTGCACATGGATGGCTTTGTACTATGCTTTAGAGTATTTCAGTCTTCTAATGTGTTCATCACACAGCCTTTCTGAGAGAAAGGGCAGCAGAGAGGGGAGCCTCCTCCTGCTTGCTTAATTTCAGCAAGTACAGTAAAGGCTTTAATGGAAACCCCATGAAAAAGTGTTTTTCTTTAATGGGACTCCATTGATCCTGTGTATCTCTGCAGTTTTTTAATGGCATTGCCTTTTCAGTGCGAGTAATCAATATCAATAAGGGATATTTTCTCCCCTGAACAACAACAATCCTTAGCTAAATTTGAGGCTGAGCTGTCATGCAGAAAAGCACTGTGAGCACATGTGTGAGCCATGCTCATGGCATTTAAAGCACAGGGACAGGAGACTGGTCCATCGTGTGTGCAGCAGAAACAGCTGAGGAGTCCAGTCAAACACACAGCTCAGTAGAGCCATCTCTAGCCCGGAGTCACTTTCTACTCAATAGTTTTACTCTTCTTCAAATGGAGGGTTGTAGCCCACTCTTCAGCTGCTTCTATGCTTAATTCACTCCAAGTGCCCCCAAGGATATCATATTTCATCCTGGCTTTTGATATTTTATATTTTAATTAAGCTTACCCTGTAGGAAATAAGATGTTAACAACCAGGCTTGCCTCACTAACACAACAGGATGCCTGCACTGAAATGCCTTGCCTGTGCCCCTTCCAAACCTGCACTTTTGCTGTGTGCAACATCTCTGGAGAGGCCAGGCAGGCTGTGTGAAACATCCAAACCTGCTACCATTAAGCTTAATTTCGTCCTTACTATTACTACAACTCCAGCGGGGTGAGAATATTTACTTGGTTCAACCATCAAATTATTCCTGGGGCGTAGAACCAGAAATGAACATAGATTGTTTGTTTGGGAGGGGGGGAAGTACTGAAGATTTTGGGAATAAAAGAACATTTCTGCCTTACAGGAGGAGTGCCTTTGAGAGAGCAGGGGCCTTGTTTAATTTGTCAGCATCACTCAATTTGACACCATCCTGGAGTCAAGAGTGGCATTTATTAAGGTTTTCACCCACTTGACCAGCACTGGAATCTGGTGTAGGGAAGAGTATTTGGCAACTTGGTGTACTGAAAGGGATTTAATCCCTTTAATACCTCTCAGATTCAAACACGGACACTTGATGAAAAACCTCACAGGGTAATAACTCCACATGCATTAGCTGATAGGTGGTTTTGTGATTCCATTCATGTGGAGTGCAGGGTAATTCAGTTTAATTTAATCTTTTCTCAGTGGTGGTTAAATCAGTTTAAATCACCTCATATTTGCTGTAAGGAGTACGTGTTGATGTGGGCTGGGACTGTTTCTTTGCTCTGAAGTTCCCCTGGACACTGCCAAAGTCAGGGGCCATGTCCTGCCCTGCCTCCTGCCAAGGGCTGAATGTTATGACGGCTCAGACTCCTATACTGCTTGAGCTGGAGTATCAGCCTTTTTTTCTGGGCTAGTCCCCAGAAATACAGGAAACAGCTACAGAAATTCAAGTCTTAAAGAAGCAGTGTATGAAAATGAAAGATGAGAAAGGATAGGGACAGAAAACACGCCCAAAGAATCAGTGAGATGGCCCTGACGCATGTGAGAGGGACTGATTTCAGCTCAGCTTTCTAAATAAGAACAGGACAAGGAGTAAGCTTGTGTTAGACCGTGGTATTTTATCTCCTCCTTGCTGCAGTGACATCGCTTTGTTGAAATTTGTCCTGTCTTATGTCCTGGAGCAGGCAAGCTGCTTAAGGAATAGTTTATCTGCATGCGGTTTGCAATGTTTACCCTTTTTAATACAAATACATTGGCTTCTTTTGTTTTTGTTTTACAGAAGTTTGGAAAATGAATAAATTGTAGTGGCAGTGAGGAATGACTATAGCTGACCTTGAATCAGACTGCAGTGTTGTTATGTGGGTTTCTTCATTTGCATTACGGGAGAAGAGCAATCTCTATTCTAGGAATCCAGCTAACTCACAGGTGGTCTCAAAACAATTTTCATCTTTGCCAGATGTTTTTATGTATCAGATACGTTATTTAAATATTTTCTTTGTCTCCATTCTCCATGTGCAATGTATGCTAGTGCTTCTCTGCAACATACAGGTGTTTGGAACATGAACGCATTAATATTTTGCAGGAAGGAGTGTGCAGATTTGGTATGAGACCAGGATAGCAATGCAGATACCTGAGCTACTGAGTGGATAAAATGGCTTTTTCAAGCTAGAAAAACAGCTGTAACAGTGAAGTGCCTCACAGTGCTGCTGAGATCCAGGCAAGAATGACTTGTGACTATTGGGTGATCTTTTGTCACCATTTGCTCAAGTTTGGCTTTAATTGGAATCTGAATTACAGCTCTTGTGCAAACTGCTGGCAGAACTAGTGGGGATGTGCAGGTTTGTAACTCCTATATATGGCTCTGATGGGCTCATTTGAGCTGACTGTGGACATTAGAGGTCCTGTGTTTCATGCAGGACATCTGAAAGGATGACAGAGGACATAGGGAAAGATAGCAATTTACTAAAGCTGCTTCTGCCAGTTTAAACAGTGTCTTCAAAAGGTACAGCACTTTGATGTGAAGACTGAGCTGCATTGTCTCTCTGCCTTTTTGAACTTGTTTTTCTGATGCTGAGCTACTTTGTCTTTCATTTCTCTGACCTGAAACATTCAGGGTCACAGATGCTTGAAAGTGATGAACAGAAGTTGCTCGAATACCCAGTCCTATCTCCAGCCCCACACACTGTGACAGGCTGATTTAGATGTCCAGGTCAAACAATTCTTCTCAGCTGACTGCATCAGCCATCCTGGGTGCAGTTGTTATCTTCTGTGTTAAGGCTTTTTGTTGTTTTGACTGGACTGCAGAAGGCAGGAAGGACATCGCCTCACCAGCCCGTGACTAATGTGTGTCACATGTTTGTTGTCACAGTGGGGCACCAAGGTGCCCAGACACTTCCAAAACAGTGTGGTTAATACAGCCAGGTGTGATATGTTGTGCCCAGGGAGGACTGCAGGAAAAATCACTTCATGTAGCTTCTTCTGGAAGAGAGAGACTAAGAAAATGCTTTGAAAGCTTAAAAAAAGAGCAAAGAACTGAATGTAAATCTCTTCCACATGAGAGCAAAGTAAGGGATCTGATTCCATTTGGGCTTTAAATGATTGAATCAGTGCAGTCTGGTATTGACCAAGTTCCTGAAATGCAGATATGAATAGTACTGCCTTTACTAGTAGAAAATCCAGAAAAAAGGCAGTTACTGTTGTTTCTGTCCTACCTCAATGTAAAGAGCACCCAGTGGTTTCCATGCAAACTTCCTATTGTACCTTGCATTCATTAAAAGTGGTGATTCTCAGCCTTTAAATGGGTTACATTCAAACTTTGTAAGAAAAGCACAGAGGAAAAAATATCAATAGGTTGGAAGGGTTTCCCTTTCCTTTGATGAAGTTGAAAGTCCCCACACAGCTGAATATTTACAGGAATCATTTATTGGTCCAATCCTGGACCTGGGGGAAGGTCCAGGAAGAATGGTTTCATTTACTCCTGACTGTTTAAACTCCCAGCGGAACCTCCTTGTTATTAAAAATAGGTGAGTTTTTGTAGGCAGTTGTAGGATGTTTCTGCCTTTGAATGGCTGCAGATCTGGGAACAGACACTGGGTTTGATCCTGGTTTATTTCTTTGGCTGCCAGCCGACCTGGAAATGCAGGCTAGGTCCTGTTGTTGCTCTTAAGTCTGTGTGATCTTTTTAACAAACTGAACAGAGCAGGAGTTTATGAAAACAGCCCTGCTGGCTGCCTTCCTGAATGTGTGCTCTGCTGCATTTTCTGGGAAAATGAACATCCCATTAAAACCCAGCACTGCCCAGTGCTTGCAGAAGCTTGTTTTACAATTGCAGAAAGAAATAAAATATCACCTTCACCATTTTAGATGAGTATGAAAAATATGGATTTGGGGCCAGGGTGATCAATGCTCAGCAGCTCTCATTAAGATTTACATGTGATGTTTTAATCAAACTTGAGTTTTAATATGAAATTGCTGGCCAATTTCTATTTAGTGTCTGTATTCGACAAAATTTATGTATGTGAGTCATTTCACCACTTTCCTTGGAAATTAATGACCCAAAAGGAAAAGACCTTTGCAAGCATATAAGGAAGCAAATTGAATAATAGCTTATGACGAAAGTTTAAAAAGCGGTGGGGATGAAGGGAAAAACTGGGTTACAAAATTCAAAGTGTTTTGTACAGAAATGGATTTAAAAATAATTAGAGTAGACAAAATCTCTTTAGCATTGTGCCTTTACTAAAGCTTGTAAAGTGATTTGAAATTACTTAGGGGATGGAACTCGAAGCAAAACTTGTCATTGCATGGTGGAATTAAATCCCCTTTTCTTTTTAGAATCTGAAACCAACATGCAATGCTGAGGGATTTTTCCTCTCTGATGCTTAAATGTCAAGAATTAGTTTTTATCTGAGCGACCTGTTTATCAGGGAAACCCAGACGTTCAAAGGAAGATAACTAAAGGCAATGGAAGAGTGGAAACAAACTCACAGATATGTTTCTGTCATGGCTTTATTCTCTGGGAATAAGTAGAACCACTGCCCTTAACAATGCCAAAACCGAAAGCACACAGAAACCCAGGATGGGCAGGAGCAGAATTGATGCTGCATCAACCAGAAAATGTGAGTGCAGAAACCATGGGGAAATTTCCTGAAGGAATTCCCCATGTTTGAGGGAGAGCAAAGGAACTGGACAGGAAAGCCTGGGGGTCTGTGATATGCAGGTCTCTGGAGAATCCACAGTTTCCATTAATATTACTGGGTATCTGGACTGGTTTGTACAATGCACCATTTCCTAATTGTGTTGGGATCTGAGGTTCTGAAGTGAAAATGTGGCATTGCCACTTGTATGGCAGCAGTTGGGTATAGGTGGAAGGTGGGTTGAAGAAAATTGGTGGTTATTCACCATTATAAATGACCATTATAATTATAATTATTCACCATGGGTATAAATGTTACAAATGACAGGAATAATTGCTTCCATATAGTGGTGTAACTCTGGAAAAAATAGACTAAGGCATTAGACAAACATCCCAGCTATTAAATGAGTGAGATAATAATCAGGCTATCATTTCATCTCTATGTATTCATGTAATCTGGAGGCTTCTGTAGCTTTAAATAAACAGATTGGCTATTAGTTTATTCCAGACATTTTTTTTTTATAAAGCAGACTCTGAAATGTAAGCCAATAAACTTCAAGAGATTGTCAGTGGTGAATGAGTTATGTTATCTCTTAGCACCCAGGCAGGAGGTGATGTATTTTCCAAGCAAACACAGACATTGTAAATTCGTTACCATGTTAAGCACAGTAATTGTTTGGTGCCCTATAACTGTGTTCCTTTTCCCCTCCAAGCTTGTTCCCACATCATGAAATTAATCCTTGTTGTGACCAAAGTGTGCGTCTCAAGGCACACCTGGAATATTCCTGCCAGCATTGCTCTAACAGTGCCTGGGCACTCTGTCATTCCCCTCAGCCAGGCAGTCCAGGGCTGTGATACATCATTTATGTACTGTTGTTTTGATGATGTATGAAAGTCATGCTTCATTACAGGACTACCAGGAGAAATATCCCAGAGGCTGTCATGCTTTAGAAGGGGAAAAAAATTCTTTATAAATGTGAAAAAGAGTTATTTATGGGAGTTGAAAAGAAGGGAGAGAAGGTAAGTAGAGTGAGGAGAGAGAACATAATCCAGGGATGTTTTGATTTCCAGAGGTACCTAAATCAGTAGGAGCTGCAGTTGTTTATTAAACCTGAAAATTAGGAAAAGGAAATTCTGTATTTTCAGTTGCAGGCTTTCAGCATAGTGTCTTTCCCTCCTCTGTAACTGCTGAAGCAGTGATTAAGGCACTATTTGGAGCTTGAAGACCTGAACCCAGTCCTGGGCTCTGCTTGTACATGTGAACAGACACTTCGTGTTCTCATGTGCTGGTGCTGTTTCATGCCCACCACCAATGATAGAATTCGATGGATAATTATTACAATTGCACTATTAATAGAGCATTAATATTACTCCCTATATAATAAATTATTAATGTTAGTCTTTATTTATTACTGTGCACTGACATACTGGAAGGATGCTGGAAGGAACTTCAGGCTAAAGCCCTGATGGGGTTTTATACTTATATAACACACAGTTCACACATTTGGAGTCACTGTCAGGCTCTCTGTGATTCAGGTTCTTATGGAACCTCAGCATCAGCTGTGCAAGTGAGGATAATTCTGGGATCGTTTGAATAAGCTGGCACAACAGGGGCTTTTGGTTGCACTCACAGAAATGGTGTGTGCAGAGATGGGGCTCCCTCGGGGTGTCTCAGTGCTTCCTCTTTTTCTTTTTTCTCTTAAAGAAAACTGCATAGACATACCATTGATTTCATATTTTAGATTTCCTGTTGCTTTTCATTTCAATGTCAGCAGTGGGGTTGCTCTGGTGACATCTACTCATACTGCCTCTGTTACTGTCCCAAAGCACCCAGGTTTAGGAGGATTTCTGCAGTTCTGTTCACAGAAAATGCTGACTGAGGGATGGAGGAAGTGTGGATGTGTGATTACTGGAGATTAATAAGAAGCAAATAAAGAAGAATACATTGGGTGGACTCTGTCTTGGCTTCTGGGCAGTCAAGGACTGCATTTTAAAATCACAGCCTAGGGCCTCATGAGGACCTTCTTGTCATTCCTTTCCTGCTTGCCAGATTTGGACCTAATTTCTCTCTTCATTTCCAACAGGCTGTGAAGGCTCTCTCTGTGCTTTTCATTCTGAACCAGAAAGTCAAAAAGCCTTTCAGCTTCACTCTCTCTCCATTTCAGGTGATTACAGAGTCAATTGTCCCCGGATTTCTTTTCAGGCTGCCTCAGAAGTCCTGGTTTCTACTTCCAGCTTTTGATCACTAATTCTGACTTTGGGAAGTGCCTGTCTTTGCTGCATCCCCTTGGATTAATGTGGTTTGCAGTAATCAAGAACCAGTACACAGGTGATAGGAAACAGACTGTGTTATGTGATGGGCAGTGCCTTCAGTGCAAGCTTAGACATCTGGGATTGGGTTTTGAGGAGAAAAGCTGGCCTGAAAAGTGTTTGGAAAATTAGTAGGACATCTTGAAATTCCATCTGGAAGCCCTCTGAGGCTTAATCTTACTTCTTGCGTCAAGTAACATCTCTTTATGGTTAAACAGGCTTTAGGGCATGGAAGTTAGTTCTCGTTCTGTATTACTGCAACTGATGGGCTGCTCTTACCTGACTTTGGTTCTGACTGATAGGAGAAATGTGGGAAATGAAATATGAATCTACATTTGGACAAATTTTCCATACAGCTCATGTCTGCTTCAGAACTGGCATAAAAAACCTGCAGTCTATTGATAATAAGCTGTGAAAAATCTCATAAGGACTGTGAGTATGATGCACTTACAAGTTTGGACTTGTTGGGGTTTTTTTGTTGTTTACATGAATGAGTAAATGTGGCTTTTTCCTTCAAATCTTTAATTCTCTCATCATCCCATTGACATCAGGGAAATTTTGAGTGCAGGGTTGGATGGCAGAGACTTGTTGGCATAAAGGAAAACCATTTCTTTGAGAGACAGTTTTGAGTGATGTGGTTGCATTTGCCTCGTCCCAGCTTCATTTTTATACACTGTGAACTAAAATAACACCCCTTGGAGAGCAAGGGTGGCACTCACAACTTTCACCTGGAGAGATTATGCCTGTTCTTATTTCATTACCGCAAACTGGGGAGTTTTTAATTTTTAATTTTAACCTCAGAAAGGAGCTGAAGGTCCCTGTTCCTCTGTTTACCCTGGGAGCCACTCTCGGAGTAGGGCTGGGTGATTGCACTGACACAAGAATATTCATTATATTCATGGTATTCCCTTTTTAGATCATGAGTGAGCTCTGCTGATTATTGGGGGAAGGATGCTGTTTAATAGCCTCGTGCAGCCCCCTGTCAGGCCCTGCCTTTTCTCTTTGAGAGGCTGGGGATGCTGCTGCAATGCAGAAAACATTATCCCTGCTTGTTTCCCCTCTGTCCTCAGCTTCCTCCTCCTGCCTGTTGGTTTCACCTCACCTGCTGTTTTTCTTTGTTTTCCTCCCTTTCTCAGTTCTCCACAAACACCACAAACGTGAAAGCATTGTAATTATACCATCAAATAACCCTCACCTTGCACGTACATGCTCAAAACAAATCCCATTTGGAGCAAGTCAAGCAGCCCCTTCCTGAATGTTATCTCAGGGCTTCAGTCATTGGGTTTGGCTGCTGTACATGATTCCAGCTCAGGCTTTGGCAGCAACACTAGTGTAGATTTCTGGTAGTGATGATCCCTGTAAGGGAGCAGAGGCTGGGATATAGACAGCAGAACAGGAACAATTTGTCTGGCATCCATCTCTTTCTGATACATTTGGTGACACCAGCAGTTCTCATGAGTCCTAGACAATGTTAATATGAGAAAATGCAGGTTTATGAGTGTAATTGCAAATTTTGGAGACTGTTCTTTGTGGCTTAATTGTCCTGTGGATATGAATGTACAAAATAAAACTAAGGTGAGTTTGATAAAGGGGATGGCTCAGCTAAATTTTAAATTGTCTGTATGTAGAAACTTGCATCACAAAGGGGGAACTCTCTGAATCTACTTGAATCTACTTTGAACCTCTTCATATAAGAGGATGTGCTCAATTTAACTAGGGCCATGTGTAGGTGTAGGTGGAAAATATGGGATCAATGAGTTTTCATATGCTCAACTCTCCACTTGTTCTTCAAATGGTTTCACAGGTCCAGCAAAGGAAAATAAACTTCTGGTTCATGGCTATGACATGCATGTGGTAAATCATTGTGGAAAAGGTGAAGGAGCAAGTGTTGCTTGTGGTTCATGTGTTAGGGGAGTTGTCTGGTTACAGGCAGATGGCAAATGTACCCCTTAGTGTTCCTTTTTTCCCCAGGAATTTCATTTTGAGCAGAACTGGAGTGTGGTTGTCACTAGTGCGCCCCAAGCCGAGCGCTCCCGCAGGAGCACTTTGTGTTTTGGGCTCATGGGAAGTGAGACAGAGCCTGTTCTCATCTATAGAATATGAAATCAAGTCCATAAAGAGCCAGAGGAACAGTTGGACCTCCCACACAGCACAGGTCAGAGGATTACAGCTGTTCACTTCCTACTGCAAGTGTTAATTACCAGACACACAATGTGCTTAATTCTCTTGTCATGCAAGTTAGTGTTTGGTATAATGTACAAGTTTATTTTTGGCACTTAAATTTAGAATTATTCTTATCTTGTTCAAAGCATTTAGGCAAAGAAATTGTGGCAAAGTGTCCTTTTTAGATATACTCATGATAAACCTGCAGATATATAATGGTGACAGAAACACCAACAGTAAAGAATTAGAGTCATTTACCTTTTTCTGTAGGGAACAATGACAGAGACATACCATGGCCTGTCTTTGTACTCTCCCTTTCAGGAAATGCAGATTCTACTAGAAGACATTTTTCTCCTTCAAGTTTGATCAATTTTTAGTGATAGCATTCAAAATGCAATTTAAATGAATGTGGTTACAATTCTGTGAAATGGATGAAAAAGCCCACTGAAGTGGGGAGTGGGGTTGTTCCAT
>JAWWMP010000060.1:1618201-1689653 GCA_035047865.1 Dendrocincla tyrannina | reverse complement strand
TCCATTCCAGAAAATGCTCTGGCAGCCACCCTAAGTGAATTTTATTCTTTGGCAAGTGATAAGTTTTAATTTTCTGCTACTATTAAAAGACTTTATATTGATGCTTTATTCAAATTTCAGCTCTTTTCCACATATAGTGCAAGAGTTTTACCTTTCATGAAGAAAACGCAAGCAAGCACCTCTCATTTAGTCATTAGAAGTAAGAAAAGAGGGATCATTATCAGGGAGGATGTTGTATATTTTCTAACAGGAACTAAATGTAGAAAGGATTGGATCATGCAAAAGTTTTAAGAAAGGAGGAGAAAACTTTTGCTTGGCACTTTCAGCACTTAGTCTGAGTGTCCTTGTGCCATTTTCCAACAGACTCAGATGAAAACCAAGTTAACGCAGCAAAGGGCCTGTTTTTACTAAATACCTGGCTGAATATTGATGAGGTTCTGCTGAAAAGCAGTGTCTTACTGAATTAATCTCTCCAGACTCCTGTCCTGTATGTCCCCCAGGCTTTGAAAACTCTCCTGTGCCATTTTGCAGAGAACCTAAGGCGTGGCATTCTGCAAATCAGCACGTTTAGGAGTTCCCTTCTTTCATCTTGCACTAAGCTGGGTCCAGAAAGAGCAAAACATCCAAAGCAAACAAGCTGTTAGGAGCCTGCTGCTCCTGTGAAAGCTGAACCAGCTGTGCAAGGAGGAACCTTTTTGGGTGAGCTCTGACTTGTGTCGTTTTCTTAGAAGTACCAGAGAACAGAATCCCAGAATCCCAGAATGGTTTGGGTTGAAAGGCATCTGAAAGCTCTTCCAGTTCCACATCCCTGCCATGGGCAGGGACACCTCCCTCTAGCCCAGGTTGCTCCAGCCTGTCCTTGGACACTTCCAGGGATGGGGCAGCCACAGCTTCTCTGGGTGTTCTCTGTGCTGGGGCCTCCCCACTCTTACAGGAAAGAATTTCTTCGCAATATCTCATCTAACCCTGACCTCCTTCACCTTAAGGCCGTTCCCCCTTGTGCTGTCACTGCATGCCCCTGTAAATAGCCTCTCTCCAGCCTTCTTGTAATCCCTCTTTAGGTACTGCAAGCCCCCTTTATGTACCATGAACAGCTTGATCATGGTCTAAACCACACCGTTCAATAGCCACAGGAGCCTCTCACTGCAGCCCCCAAGTACTGGTTAGTGGAAGGGTCCTCCAATCTCTTCCCCAAATCTCAGTCATCCCAAAGTGAGATTGAGGCATCCGAGAGGTACAGGAAATAAATGTCTTTTAGGCATGAGGGGGAAGGAGGTTCTGTCACAGGGAAATCTGAGTCAGCTTCCCAAAGATCAGACGCAATTGGCATGGAACTGAGGCAGGATGTTTCAGTGAAATGTGAATTTTAATCTCAATGAGAAGAGAGTCAAGGGCTTAGGATTCCAATAAAAGAAGACAAACAAACTGTTACATAATGACTTCTTCTCCCATTAAGAAAACATTGCTTTAACTGTGGCGGTTCTTTAAAGTCTGGGTTTGAGTGAACTAGTGCATAATGAAATCTTTTGAACACGCAGTACGAGTGGTTCTGGTATCATATTTCCGATTGGTAATTAAGCACCTTTAAAGAACTGCTCACAATTAAAGTGTCAGTGATTTCTTGAATAGTCTTAATTCCAGTGAGCTTTTCATGCTTGATTCATGGGGAATATTAAAAGGCACTTCATCATCCCTGAAAACATATGCCTGGTATATAAGGCCAGAGTCAAAAGGAGAGATGAGGAATAGCGGTCAGGGGTGTCAGTAGAAGAGATTTAACAATTTTGAGAGTTACCTCAAAAGCAGAAAAATGTGTATGAGTTGATATAAGTTCAGATAATTATATTCCATTAGCTAATTTGGGGCTCAGTAACTACATGGCTGAAAATTCAGAAGACTGCATATATTTCATGTGGGCCAAGCTTATCGGTAAATTATTCTTACATGCCTTTTCTTTGTGCCAAGTCAAGTATTCTCATTTGTCTGGGAGGAACCTGAGTGCCCAATTTGGTTTTTTTCTTGGTGTGGTATTTGTTTTCTCTTTGGTGGTTTTAATATGTATTTTCAGTTCACTTCCTACAAAAATGTTCAACAGATGCTGATGTGAATGGTAGGCTGGTGTATTAATTACTCCACATAATGAATCTCAGAAAATGTAATAAAGGACTAATTGGTGTCAATAAAAGTAACACTGACAAATGCCTCCTTGTATAATGTTTGGTATCACATAAGCAGGAGGAAAACCAATCCACCTCCCTTGGGGAACACCCTGCCATGTGGTTTTCCTCTGGAAAGACGGCTGTAGCTGGATGTTAAGTAAGACAGGGAACAGCAGAAGTGCAGGTGCTCATCAGCCTCCCTGGCTGTTTGCATTTGGTTTATTGATTTCTGCCCAAGAGAGTTTGTTGTAAACTCGGGAGAATCTGAGCGGTGAGAGTGTGACATTGAAACTCAAGGTGGTGGCACTTTGCCTTTTGTGTTTCTTTCCCTCAATAAAAGAGATGAGGCATTGGGGAAGTCCTGGGTTATAGAGATATGCATGTAGATATAGATAATGATGCTCAGGGCATTCATCAGAGATCTCTGGTGTCTGCAGACACACCAGACACTGAGCCTCAACTCAGGGGTGCTCTGGAGTGTTGTGTGTGCCCAGCTGGAGCCTTTCTGCTGGCTTTCCTAGCCTTGACTGCTAATTGGTGTGGAGAGCGAAACTTTGGTGGCTGGTGCCACAAGATGCCAAGAGCTCAGCTCCTGCTGAAGTTGCCATGTCCAGTGGAAATGGCTCATCAGACTGTTGTAATTTCATGTCATCCCTTTCTCCTTCTCCAAAGGTTCTGGCAAGTGTGGGAAAGGCAGAAACAGCTGAGAAGGAGGTTCCAGGAGTGATGAAAGGAGGAAAAACCTAGCTTTTGAGTTACTGTTTTCCTCTTTCCTGCACTTCAAATCCTATTTTCATTGCTTTGCCAGAAAGTCTCTTCTCCGAATGTATTTATTAGCACCCAGCTGCCTGGGCTGTCTTGCACCAGTCTCTTGCTCATCAGGCTCTTGTCATGGGATTTGCTAATAGCTTAAACATGAGTTATCAAGGTCAGTGTAAAAATAACGTGCTCCGACGTGGTATTCCTTGGTTTTCCAAGCGGCACTAATAACGCTCAGTTACAATAACACTGCCTCCTCTGCCTTTTGCTGACGTTCTCTATTTCACAGCACAGGGTAATGTTTTTGACATGTTCTTTATTTGCTCTGCTTGAGGCTCTCTGAGTAAATCTGTTCCTTGTTCACTCCTGACAAGTTTCCCTTGATGGTTCATTATCCCCATGTCTGTCCATCCTCTGCTCCTCTGTCCTTAAGCACATTGTCGCTGCACCTTTCTGGTTGCTCTTACGTTCCTACTTTTAAATAAAACTTCTCCACCTGGATAAGACTTTTTGTTTTGCAACAAGTTTTGCAAAGAAACAAAACATCAGAGCTGTGCAGGAAAGCCCTGGGTGCAAAGAATGAATTTTGCAAGCTGGGTGGTTGACTCTTTTTATCCCCCATCCCAACCTAAACATCAATGCTAATTAAATTTTCCCTAAAATTAGTCCAAAGCTCACTTAAAGCTTGGGCGGGTTTTGTTTCGTTTGCTTGTTTCTTTCTTTCTTCTGTCTCTTTTTCTACAGATCTTTCGTTTTCTGCCTCCTCCCACCCCATCCCTGGCAGTGGAATTCATCAGAACTCAGGCAGTTTTATTTTGGGTTCACCCCTTCCCAGCTGTCCTTTAGACACAATTTCACAGCAGTTTTATCCCCCCATTCTGCCACTGACCTGCTCTCTAACCTCCCTTTACTCATTCTGCTGAATTCCAGCTGTGACTGATTCAGGGTCCCACAGGATGTGTGTCTTGTGTGTACCACATCAAGGATCCAGAGCTGGGCTTGATATTCTTATTGCTTTCAGGAATTCATATCCAAGCAGTAATTGACTGAGGAATGGAGGCTGAGAACAGGTTAAAAAAACCCCCAAAACACGGGCTTTTTCCTTTCTGTTTGTTTGTTGTTTTCTCCTGGAACAATTTTCCAAAAGAAATATATACATAAATAAGGACCTGCTCATGTGAGTTTGTGAAGTTTTCTTTTTTAATTTTCATATTCATGGCCCTCCTCAATGGTGCAGTTAACTAATTTGGCAGGGAGTATAATACCCAGAAATGGTTCTTTAGCATCCTATGTGCACAATGTTCATTACTGGAGTCTCTAGTTTTGTCTGTAGCCTTTAGCTACAGGAACATTATTAATAAACTCGTGTTATGTATCTGCAGATGTTCCAAGGTCTCTTTTCATGGGGAGTTATACAGCACACTAAATTCTCACACAAACAGTCTCTCCACCACAAAGGTATAAAATCAGAAAACTTGGATAAATCAGCCAAGGCAACTGAAGGAATATAGTTATTTTAGGCAATAACTTTAATAGAATGGGCACATATATAGCAATAAATGTCCCCTCAACTTTACAAAGAGCCTGGCAGGGGTCGGAGCACAAGGTGTTTATTACTGTAAGAGTCATTAGTGCTGAAAAGACAGATTTCAAGGCATTTGGGTTGTCGCTTGTAAGTCAATGTCATTATATCAAATGTCATCTTTGATGTAAAAATGTAAATTTGCAAGTATCTGTCAACTCTTTGTTATAATTTAATTATCAGAGCAAGCCCTTTTTCATCAAAAGGATGCTGCTCTCAGCAAATTGAGAAGGGAGGCAATTAGCTGCCAGTTTCTCAATTCTATGGGACACCTGTAGCTTCTTGTTGCTTTAACAGGTACTTGGAGTGCTGTTCCCCGATGGAATCAGCCTAAAAACCTACAGGGTACTGGAGTTCTTCCTCTTCAGGCTTTGCCACTGCCTTAGTGACTTGCCTGGCCTCGTAAATCCTACGCAGCGTAGGAAGGTCGGAGGCAGGAGAAGATTCAGGTGGGACTTCGATTTCTTTCCAGAATCAGTCAGAGTATTTTGTGGATTTAGGGATCAGTTCACCTTTGTTTGTAACTCTGAGCTGGCTGGAATTACTCCTCACTTTTGACAGAGGTTTTTTTCTGCCTCCATATCACATCTGCAGAGACTGTTGTACACAACAGAAATATTTCTGCTGTGAGGCTTGCCTTGATATATTTCCAGAGCCCAAGCCTTCATTCAGGCTGTTAATCCATGTCTTTATTCCATCTGTTAAATCTTGGGACTACTTATCAGACACTCATTGCTTCATTTGTGTTGCCCAGGTAGGGCAATAATTAATAATTGACTTTGAAACCAGAAAACACGTAACCGCTTAATAAATGAATAAAAAATCTATTGAACCAAATCATGCAGGTGAGACTTGTAAGGATTAGGAATGTAACTGACTTGTAGCCTGAATTCTGTCACTACTTCTATAGAACCAAACACTTTATGAACAAGGTAATTGACTCCTGTATTCCAATTATGCCTTGTTCTAGTTAGTTTTTTATAGAGAATAGAAAGTATTTCATGAAATGTGGAGTTTGTATTTTAGAAAAAGTGCAGCTATACTTTAATATCAAACTTTCCTCTTCTGCTTTCCTGCAAGGCCTATAGAGTGATGTGGGGGCTTGGTGTTTACAGGATCGAAGCCAGACGTGTTTTTTCTTGCTAACACAGCCTTAAGATGGAGTGATTTAAAGTGTGACGAGATTTCTGAAGCTCAAATATTTGCCAGGACTAGTTGAGGAAGACAAAAAGTACTTTATAATTTGTATTTGTGTTACTCAGCCATATTCAATAGATCATGCCCCTGAATGGTTTATGAAATGCAGCCAAACAACTGGCAATAGAAGTGTTATGCACAGAAGGGCCTAAGTGGCACCTGGCAGAAGCTGAATGACAAAGTATAATAAATATTTGACATGTCCTGTAAATACGTGACAGTCGGTCAAAATCCATTTCAGTCACAAAGCACCCGGGGCATAATAAAGTTTAACAGCACCATTTCAATTCCACCTGTTTGCTTAGGATGTTTTATTATTGGCATCTTTCAGCTATAGGTTTCTGAGCTTTAAATTCAGAATTTAAAGCACGGGGCTTCAAAAGTATCAAAGGACTGACTCCCTTAGATGTGAAAGATAGATTTAATTTCCCAGTCTTTATAATTTTCCAGCCTTTTGGCGTGGCTACAGCTTGTGCTGAAAGCTTGCCAATGAATCAGTGTCCCCTGGAATGGAAGGAAAAGTTGCTAACTCTGTGGTCTTGTTTGAGCCTTGTGTGAAATACTAAGGAGGGTAAAAGGGAGAGAAACAAACCGGGGCACCCAGAAATGAAATGGAGACAGCAAACTCAAAGGAAGGGTTTAAAACAAACCCGAAGGGAGGGGTGTCTTCTTTGATTGCATTGTAGGAAATGAAAGTTGAGAGAACCCAGTGATTTGTACAATCTGATAGAGATCAGTGATCAAAGAAAGAAGCAGTGTCTGAGTTGTTAATAACCTGCCATCAGGAAAAGGCTCCTTAGCCCTGCTTGTAAGGCTGGTCCAGGTCCTGTGGTAGTTGTTTAGAGGAGGGGATGTTGGACTGGCTGGCATTCATCAGCCCCTGCTCCCCTAAAAAAGCTGCAATCAGCTCCCAGAGCCTCGGAATGCAGGGGAGGCTCTTCCAGAACAGCAGGGGGAAAGTGCGGTAGAGAAAATAGAGATAAAGAGGAAGGAGCTACTTTAACTTTTAACTTTTTCGAGGTTCTTTGATTGATGTTGAAACAATAAACACACCCTTGGAGCCAGGGACTGAAACACAGACATTGATGTGCTGCTCTGTAGATAAAATAGCTTATGAGGGAGGGGGGAGTGGAGGCTGCAGCAGATTCCAGTGCTGTGCAAGTGGTGCTCTGCAACAAAACTCACGTTTATTTTCGGAAGTCCCTCAAACTCTAAGGAAATATTCCCTGTGAGTCTGCCCACCACAGGTGTGTTAACAGGTTCCACAGAGCAATGAGAGCACTGTATTAAATCTGATGCTGATTCCCTTTGAATTAATTTTGAATTCTTCTTCTCCCATTGCTTTCTCAGCTCAGGAGTTGCTCATCTCTGCAAAACATGGACTGTGCTCCCTGTCACGGCTTGTTTATTTTGGGGGTTGATGGATAATGTTTTAAATGTGTGTGTGGTTTTTATCCCATTTCAGATGTCCAGAGGCCTGTTTCATCTATAAATTACTGGGGAGGCAGGCAGGAGTCCCACATACGGACTTCACATGGAATGATCACAAATCCAACCTAACACTTGTTAGTGACCTACAGTTTACTTGCTCATATTTAGCAGCACAGTTATTCTTCTCCTCTTCTGGGGAGATTATTCACATAGCAAAAAACCCCAAAAATTCTCTTTAGATTAGCAGTGAAAACAAATAGGAGGAAAGCCTGATGTATGAGCTGGTTGCATCACCAGGGTAGTAGAATATTTCAGGGACAGAAGTTGGCTCAGTGCTGGTTGACTGAACTCATAAAAGCTGGTCAGGTATTCCAGGCATTCATGTGTCCCTGCACAATTAGATATATGTTTGCCCTTGTTCTGGTGGTGAAATAGCCAAGTGAGGTTTAAATTCTTCTGCTACAGCAGCTTATTGCCAGTGTAACTAAGCCTGAGTTCAAGTTTAATGAAGTTCATGGACCTGATTATTTTGAGGTGTCCCAGCCCATTCTCAGTGGATGGTTATCCCAGTTACAAAACCTGCCATTACAACTGGCACTAATTGGGCCCCTGGTGGCAGCTAGAACACGGTTTCTGATAATTCAGTGACCTGGGTATTTAAACCCCTCTCTGACAAATGTTCCTTAGTCTCTGATGGTGTTTGCCCTCAGTGGAGGGACTCATTTGGCAGAGGAACTCATCGGAGTGACTGAGGACTGCAGTGGAAAGCACTAAGAAATATTGGTGTAATCCCCCTCCTTGGAAAGATTAAGAGGGAAATTAAATGACAATGTCACTGCCTTTGACATTTCTACAGATATTGAGCTTGTTGTGTCAACGTGAAGGGACATTTTCCTGACTGTATCTCGTCTCTTTTGTCCCTCTGCATTATAAAGCATCTGGGAATCTGTGTGACCAGGGAACCTGGCAGTGGAATGGGATGATCATTTCCCTCCCATCATCCAGTCTCACCCTGCACCCATTTCCCACAGACAAGAGAACCAGGTCCCTCGTGTCACTGCTCAGCCCTTGGGGACATGATGCCTTTCTGCAAAACTGCTGTTTTCTGGAGGAAAGACTTGTAAATATTCCCCTTCTCAGTGTTATAACTTCTCCTAATGCCTTTGGTTTCTACTCACTTTATTCCAACAGATATTCCATATGTAGGGGAAAAAACAATTTTCTGTTGTGTGGCTTTCACTTGTAAGTCAATGGCAGATTTATTGGTCTTTTCCTGCAGTATGTTACCTATACTTTTATTGATATTTGTGATCAAATACTGGATAGGTACCTGATAACTAAAAGGATATTTAAGCAAATAAATGTCAGCCTTGCTTAGAAAGAGAAATAGTCCTGGAAAGAGATTAGATTTCTTCGGATTTGTGGGTGACTTGTAGGGGATCCTCATGTGCTTTTTTATTTCTTCTATATAGTTTGTAGACTTAGAATTCACAAAAGATGTGCAATATACTCATTGTAAAAATAGTACATATTTCTAGGGCTTGGTGATTAATAAATCATGGCTTATGTCACAGGTGGTTTTATGTTGCATATTGAGTACTTATGAGTCATTTATTTAAAAGAAGTGTCAGTAATTTATACATAGGAATTGTGATGGGCAGGGAAATATGTGCTAATCTGTTTCCAAGCAAATAAACAGTTTTGAAACTTCCATCTCCAAAGTGGTTTAATCATTAGAGCTGATGTAATTTTCATTAGGGGAAAAGGCAGAAGTACAGGCAGATCTGCAAGCTGTCAGCAGAGCTGAGCTGGTACTTCTGAATGAGATTCCTCAGGGACAGGATGTACAGGAAAGAGAAAAGGACAGCAGGAGCAGTTCCTCCCCATGCAGCTGATGGGGGAGAGCAGGAACAAACAATCTGCAGGAATTTAGAAAAGAAATGGAAATGAGGCATTAGCAGAAGAAACAAGTGTGGTCAGATTTCTTTTTATTACTAATATTTATTTATTGAGAGAATGAAATAGATCTGGACTGTGTAGGGAGGGAAGCAGGTGTGTTGGACTGGGGGCAGAGCAGGCCAAGGGGCTGAGAAGGGAGATCAAGAGGGAGGGTGGAATCCCTGTGGATGTGAAAGAGAAGAGGGGACCTATTCCCTGGACTGTGCTGGGGAGGAGGAGAAAAGCTTCAGGGTGGAAGGAGAGTCCAAGAAACAAAGCCAAGATGAGCCCCTGCATTTTTCTAGGGAAAAAGAGGTGGAAACCAGGGGAAGGTCTGCAGAGCAACTGCTCCGATAACTTACTGAGGAGTTATTTATTGGAGGCTCCACAAGGTATCACAGAGAAGGTTAATTAAAAGCTGAGCAATCTACCATGGAAGGTGGAACTGTGCCTTAAAGCAGCTCAAGAATACAAGCTTTGCTTTGGAAGAGGCCTCAAACTCCAACAGCTGCTTTGCTTTTCCCTTCAGGTCTTTCCCCACTCTGTTTTCCAGTTGCTTGATTTTGGGGCTGTGCCTCCATCCTGTCCTACCTTTAAGACTGTGATGTGTTCACAACCCCCAGACCCAGCCTTCCTCCTCCCAAGGACACCCTGGTGTCTGGCAGGGTGTGCATTGTGTGGAGATTTGGATTGCCATGGCAACTTGCACCTTTTTGGAGACAGCATCAAAAACTGAATAAAAGGAGGTTTGCAGAAGTGAAACAGCAAAATCTCAGAGTCCGATATTTAAACTTCAAAAAGAAGCCAAAAATTTTCCTGCTCTGGCTTCTTCCTTTGCTTTGAGAATAACCAAAGCATCAAATGCTTAAATAGAGGTTTTGTAGTTTAAATATTAGTAAATAAAGATTTCTCCTTTTTTGAGCAGGCTTGCTATTCATGCAGGGCTGAACAAAAAGGAGATCTATTTAGGAATGTCCAGTGCAGAATAGGAGTTGTGACTCTCTGCTGCCCATTTAAAGGCAATCAGGTCAACATGTATTAGTTGCCTAAGCTTTCACAGCCATAAAAAGTGAAGAAGATGAAAGAAAGATGATGATGTTGAGGAAGGAGGCTTTGAGCGATGGATTGGGGAAGAAATAGCAGCAGCAGATTGTGATTTTAGTCCTTACTTGTAGAGAGACCTGAGAAATACCTGCTGGGCCATCCTCACCTGTCCCCTCACTGAAGAGCAGCAGCTGGCAAAGGACGGGGAGGGTTTCATGATTCTGTGCTTCCATGTTCCTGAGTGCACCCTGCATGTTTCAAGAAGTTTGTTGTTTACTGGCACTTGCTGCATCATTTCAATTCAATATATTCAGGCTGCTGGTGAATTATAAAAGCATACCAAATTTAGACATCTTTAGCCCTTAATTCTTTGGAACTGTGGTCTCTCAGCAAATGTGTGCCCTTTATTCAGCCATCAGGAGACAGCAACAAATTGCTAGAAATGAATTTAACTGAAAAAAAGAAAAAAGGCAAAGAAAGAAGGACCCCTGCCAGCATAGAAACTACTACACACAAACCCTCATATTTCACTGTAAAGATGTATTTCAAACTGATTCAGAAAGATTAAAGTTGGCAACTTTGCAATAAGATGATTTTTCCATCTTCTAAGTTAAAAACATGATAGATACAACTTTCGTCTCTGAACAGTCGAGCTCTTTTCTCTTTGCCTTTTAAGTGGGGTTTTTCTGAAAGGTACCATCAGTTGCTTTTGTTGCAGCATCTCAACATGTACTTCCTTGTGTGAGTTAAAATCAATGTCAGATAGAATCTCAGTAGGAAGTCAGAAATGGAGCTGCTGCTTCCAGCTACTGAGTGAAATTTTGTGAAGATTCTCCTTGGCAGCATTTCTTTCCAGATGTCGGAATGTCTGGAGTTTTATCCCTGAAATTACAGTGGAAAATAACTTTTGAGGGCCTTGAGCTGCTGTTGGGAAGTTTGCACTTCACTGCCTGGTTTTGATGTCATCTCTGTCTTCCATGTCTGTATTTTAGAAATAGGACGACTACTGAGACGAAGCTGCTCTTGCAAAGCCAAGGTTCAGGAAATGATGATTGCATTCACTTTAAAATAAATCATTGAATATCCTGAGTTGGAAGGGACCCACAAGGATCACTGATGTCCAGCTCCTAAAGTAATTCTTTTAAACAAATTAGTGCAAAATGACAGTGCATGAAGGGCCTTGAAACTCCTGAGTTATGAAATAAGCTAATGCTAGCTGGGTAAAGAGAAGAAAAAAAGATACTTGGCATGGATTTCTAAAAATGTGTGTATGAAATGATTTTAACAATAAATGTATGTCCTTATGTGGTTCACACAATAGAAAATTGCTTTGTTGCCTGTAAGTAAATAAGAATTTGGAAAAAAGGTTCTTTCAAGTGGCATTGATAGAGTTTATGACTAATTTAAGGTGCTTCTCAGGAGGTCTTCCAGCACAGCAGACTCTGAAGCTGTTTATTAAATAAGAAATAATTATGTGCCTTCTGGTCATGGGATGTCCATGGACAGATCATGATTTTAATGGTTAGACACTATTCCACATGTGAAGTTGCATTTTTCTTGGATCATAAAAGTGATTTGGATTAAGCCCATGAGGAGAGTTTGGCAGACTTTGGGCTATTCATACTACAAGGTGTCTAAGCAACAGCAAAATATTGTGTGTAATGTTCCACAGCCTGTTCTGTGTGGTATTAATGGAAAAGTAAAGGGTCATTGTGGCTGCTAGCTTGATTTTATTGCCTGCCTTTAAAAAAAAAAAAATCTTAAAAAAAATTTGAAAAAATCAAAATACCTGTCAGACTATTTTAAGGACACTTGTGAGAGAAAAATTGCAGCTGGTCAGATCCTTCATTTTAGCCTTCAGCCTAGCCATCTAAACTGCAATGATAAAATCAGCTGGGCCACAAAGAGCAAACAAAATAAATGGATATTTTACAATGTGTAAACAATTACGGTATGACATTTGGCTTTAGGTTAATTTCCCTGCTACTCTGGAGAGTTGCTGTCTGTAAGCAAACATATTGACTAAATTATTTTCGATGATGTAGGAAGAAGGGTGAAGTATCAGCATTTCAGGTAATGACATCAGCATTAGTAGGGGGTGATGTTAACTTAAATGGCAGGTGCAGAAGTAAAATTAATCTCATATGCTGAGCTGTACTGCATAAATAAAGCATTCATTTTTTCAATCTATCGATTCTCTGTGGATTGCCTGCCAAGGAGATGCTAACATCAGCTTAGCTGAACTAATATATGGCAGTAGAGGAGCAACACACCATCGATACTCCAGCATCTTGCAGGGGACAGCCTGCATTCAGTCACCGGTCAGATTCATGGTTATTCACTTTTCATTCAGGAAAACCCTTGCATCCCTCATGCAAAGGATATTGCACCTGGAACGTTTAAAAATAAGATGTTTTAAGCCCATCTGTTTCTGTTGGTGCTGGGGACAGCTGTGCAAAGCAGGAGCAGCTCTTGTCCAGGATCTGGTACCATGCTGAGGGGTTCGTGTTTGGCTGGTTTAGGGTTCAGGAGTGAAATCACATCATCCTTTCACTGCTGGGTGAACTGAAACAACTGCAATGTCATTGCCATTAGTAGGATATAGAGAGGACGCTTGGATGGCTGAGATGGACAAGTGGGGGTTAAAATACTGACATCAATTTTTAAGTGTGTGAACCTGGGGGGAAAACCCCAGGAACATTGTTTTTTTCATTTGTCTCTTTGATCTGTGTATTTGCACAGCTCCCAGTGCAGTGCAGCCACAAGCTCAAAAAGGCTTTGTGCCCAAGTAACAATCAGAAAGGCAACAGTATTAAATATTAAAATACAACCTAACTTAAATATTCCAGTCATGCAAACTCCTTAATTTAAAGAGGGTGAAGATTCCCATTTTCCTTCAAGAAGACTAATTCAAAGCCTGAAGTTAAGAACAGCATTTCCCCCCCCCCCCCCGCCCCCGCCCCAGGAAATTCTAGACAGTAACAGAATTAACTCCTAAAGATAAGGATCTAAATACCAAGATAAATGTTATATTTAATTTCAGCCCAGTGCTGATCAGGATGACAAAACATTAATGATAAGCTGGGCTTTGTGTTTAAGTGAAAAGCCATCAGGAAGAATAAATTTACAAGATGTTTCTTTAGTTATGCTGCAACAGTCATTCAGATTCCGTCTTTGACTTCTCGCCCCATTTCATTTCCAGTACTGTTGGTCAGTCAATAATCCAGACGTTCTCAGTTTGGGGGTAGAAACTGAGACATTTTATTGATCACTCGTGCTACAATATATAGAACCGAGGAACAGGGTATGTTAATGAGGAGGTAGGACATGTTAATGAGGGGGATTAACTATGTTAAGTAGGACTTCGGCAATCCAGTCACTGTTTTTCAACATACGGGTAAATATTTCTCCACACCAGGACCACTTAGGGGGAACAAAGGGTTTCTGCAGGTCCTGCAACATCTGGTAAAAGTCCTTCCAGATCTTGCAAAGGAAGAAAGGGATTATAGATAGCTGGAAACAGTCCTGGTCTTCAAAGTAATCTATTGTGGCAGGCTCCTGTCTTATCGAAGGGAGGAAATTCTTTCAGTATCTGCTGCCCAGGGCTTGCTGGACAATCCCTCCAGATTTCCATCTGTTAACAATTGTTTATCTTCCCCAACGCAGCACCTGATTTTTAAAGAAAAACAAAGCAAATTGCCATTTTTGGAGCATCAGCAAGGAGGTTCTCAATTCTTTACCATAAGCTAAAGACAAGCTGCTGAACTGCAGTGCTGAGTTGTAGCCTGCTCACTGATGCCTGGGAAATCAGGTAATGCTTTTCAGCTTCCCTTTGTGGCTGCAGCTGTTGGCTTCAATCTGGTTTTGTGGTTTGATTAAAATAACATTATTTTTGTAACTTGGCAATTGCCCAGTGTTGGGTGACATAAATGAACTCATCTTTTATTTTTCTAAGGTGAGTTAAGTATCTACTTAAGGAGAAATCTCCAAAAACCCAGGTAACTGATAGAGGGGGGGCAGCAAAATAAGATCTAAGACTTGAAAACTGTTGCCTAGAAAATCAGTGAAGAAAACCTGCTTCAATTTGTGCTGTGTTTAATCCCTTCACCCAGCTCTTTCCCATGACTGTCTTGTCTCACTGAGGCAGGAGACATTTGCCATAGTGGCTCCCTGGCACCAGTTTAGAAATGCCACATCTTTGTCTGGTGGAATTGTGATTTTTTTTTTTAAAATGCTCTAAAGAGACTGACAGTAAACTGAGGTAAGGTGTCGTGTGTTAATTGCTGGAAGAAACTAATGAGCAATTCACAGAAATGCAAATAGAGATACCAAATTCTTCTCCAAGGACTGGGGAGTTCTTTGTTGTTGCGGAAAGGAGCCATTGTCTTTGTGGAGATATGAACGGGCCAGAGAAATAAAGTTGGACAAAGAAAGAAATATCATTCTCATTTTATGGCTGGGGAGTTTTAGCATAGGCAGTTGAAAGAACTTACGCAGTCTCATATCGGAACAGTCAGAATCAGAATTCAGATTTAGTTCCAATAAGCAGCTTTTATCACAAGATTGTTTTTCTTCCTTTTATAACTTGTACTTGTAGCATATACATAAATAACCAATAAGCCTTTAAAAATGGAATTCCTCTTCTTCTTTTATTCCATTTCTAGTTCTAATCCTGGTTACACTGACCAGTTTATTACCTCAAATGTTTACGTTCCACTATAAATGGAAATGACTTCTTTCCCTTCTTCTTCATGTTTCATGGTCATAATATCCTCTAGTGTTCTATTATCTCTTGGTGCCTCTGATAGATCAAAATCTTACAGACTTGTTATTTTGTAATAAATTAAATTGGCTGTAATAGGAAACTTAAGTAGCTGTAATGGTTTTTTGTAAGTAATGGGTAAACTGGATTTTCTGTAGTTGAAATGGATTTCTAAATTATTTATCATACTATGTAAATTCGTGTAAGAACGTGCAGAGTGAGAGTAAGAAAATAACCATCCAGTGTCATTCTGAATAGATTGTGTATTTATGGCAACATTGTTCATTAATTTTTGAGAACAGAGTCTGAATTACCATTTTTCAGGCACACTCTTGGTTCAGCGCTGGTTACGCTGCAGTCACTTAGGCCCTCTAAAACCTTGCTGGAAAAGGAGGAAATGTCAAGGAAATTGGGACCAAATGATGCTTTAAGCATCAATGGAGATAAAAAGCTCTTTTAAATTTATGCCAGTTGTCACAGAGAAAATAGGTTTACCTGTAGTGGGGCTTTGAGGACCTTTCTAAAATATTCCAAGCGGAAAGCTTTTGTTGGAGTTCTCATGCTTCAATTACAGTTTCAACATCAGTCTTTCTTGCTCTCGTATTTCACCAGAGCAGAAGTATTGATAAAAACACAGAAAGCATTGGTGATTCATCTCGAGCTGCAGTTTTGTGCGTCTGTTTTGTGTTTAGGTTTTATAACAAACATTTTGACACTGAGCCGGTGAGTTGGCTGATAAATATCTACCAGCTTCTCTGCATGCTAAATGTCATCAACTTAGTGCACAGCAAAATTCATTGCTTACCTGTGGCTTTGCTGCAAAAATAGAGGGGGGAAATGGGTCATGGTTTGTTTGCTGCTCTTGGGCTTGCTGAAATGGTGCTTTGAGCAGAGTGATGGGGATGGGAGGGGATTTGGGGTCAGAGTCACAAGTTGCTCAGTGCTTTGTGTGCACTGATCACTGTGAGTTCTGGCTCAGGCGTGGAATTAAGGTGAAATCCTGATGAAGTTTCCATCTTAACTGCAGATCTGTATGCTATTGCCCTCAACCTCTGTTCTCTGTTGTATTTATCTGTTTACATCTGGCGTGACAGTACAAATGGGATCCGCCTTCAGAGGATCCTTTCTCCCTAACATTGGCAGAGATTTAATGAAGTTACTCTATTCTGCCCCGTTTAGTAGCTTGAACAGGGCCTGGGGAGGGAGAGCAGGAGCTCTATTGGGTGATGAGTTGCTAAACTGAGCCCTCCTGAAGTCCCTGGTGCCTCTCAGAGGACAACGGTATCACAAGGGCAGCCTGAAAGTCTTTCATTCCTCTGGTAACTTGAACTGGGAGGAGAAAAGAATCTAGGTTTGCAATTCAAATTTAATATTTGTATGTCTCTTTCCTGTTCTTTCTCCTGTACTGATTGCTCTATTCCTTTTCCTACCATAAATTGTGCATCAGCAGAATTTTCTCTATGTGTACAGATCTGGTTTGACTAGGTGGTGGTGAGACTTGTGCCACTTTGCTTTACTGCTCCTTGCCCATTTTGTGTCTCTGACCTGTTCCCTGACTTCAGGAAAGATGAACTTCATCCTCATGCCAGAAAGTCTCCTTGTGCCTGAGGAGGGAACCTGTCAAACACATCCTGGTAGCAGAGCTTTAGATGATCTTTTAGTGATTCAGATGGTCAACGCTGCCCAAGGCAACTGACAGCTTTAATATCTGTAAAGGGAACAGCCTCAGATCCATCAGTCAGCACAGATCATCTGTCACCTGGTGTTACAGTGCCTTGCTGCTGGGGGAAATCCTTAAATCCAGAGCATTATTGTGGCTGCTTTATGCTCATTCTACATGGATAAGGATTTTTACTGTAAGTGCAGAAAAATCTGGGAGCATAAATATCCAAAGGAAAACCACCAAGCTAGCAAACCTCTGCTTTTCGTGGGTCTTTGAATTAAGGGTGTCTTTCGGTGGGTTAAAATAGATTCCTTTCAATACCAAAACTAAGTAGTACCAAATAAGAACATAATTAATTCACGGAAACTTTCAAAAACTTGAATGCATATAAAAAGTAACAGAACATGTAGTATAGGGAATGAGCAGTAAGTTTCAATGTGATTTTTTTAAAGCCCATTTCAATTACTTGATGTTGTATTGTTGTTTGATTCTGGGCTCATTAACTCACATACAAATCAGCTTTTTGCTCCATATAGCATGTGTGCTTAATGAATATTCTAAAATGGTGTTTTATTAATGTGCCCCCTGAATTAGTAGGTAAAAAAGGCTCCAAACACCTTTATATTGTGTGATTTCCAAGGCAGCACGAGAGAAGCAGAAGGTAACAGTGAATTTCTAATTCCCTTCAGAAAATAAAAATCCAAAGTAATGGCTGCAGCTATTTGTGTCAGACATAAAAATTGATATAACATGTGGTAAACCTCCTATTGGGTATTATTACAAATGATTGATTTCTCTCTCCCCCTACAGTTTAGATGGTGTGGTGCTCACTGTACAAACAACTCATGAAAAGTCAACATGTTTTACAAGTAAATAATTTACAGCCACTCTGCAGAGTACAGAATAATATTTTACGTTAAGTGACATTAATTAGGCCAGAAATATTCACATGGTGAAGGACTGGGAGATGGCTGCTGCAAAGAAAATTCTTTTACTTGCAGTCTAAATGCAAATCAGAAGCTCAGAGAGTCACGACCACATTGCTCTTGAGGGAGAAATAATTCCCATTAAGTACTAGCTCTGAAATTACTGCAAGAGTTTGGGAATGTGAGCCAAATTTGAGTCACTGACAGTCTCAGCCATTGCTGTCTTTGAGGGTTTTAGACCTGGTTTAGATCTGTTTTAATTAGAAGTAAGATATATCTCATGGTCTCAGGTCTTCATCCCATAAACAGCAGCAGACCAAATGGCTTGGCAGGATTAATGTCATAAACCTGAAATTTTAAGGTGCTGTAGCTTGATCTAGCTCATAAAATGTGCACTGGAACCCCTCAGTAATACCTGAATTGATGCTGCTGATAGCTTCTGACCCAGTGATGTCTTTTCAGAAAGAATTGGTGATCATCTACCCCCTTATGTCCCCCATCCAAAAGGTACAGTTGTTATGATGTTAAGAGTGAAACCACAGAATCACGGAATGGTTTGGGTTGAAGGGGCCTCAAAGCTCATCCCATGACACCTAGTGGACACCTTCCACTAGCCCAGGTTGCTCCAAGCCTCGTCCAACCCAGCCTTGGACGCTTCCAGGGTTCCAGTGGCAGCCACAGCTTCCCTGGAAAACCATTCTGTGTGGATTTGCCTTATCCCACTTCTCTCTCTGGGCCAATCTGGGTAGCTCAGAAAGGGATTTGATATTAAAAATCTCACCTGCAAATGAGAGCTGGGCTTTGTTAATATTTTGTAAATTTGCAGAGGTTTGGGGTTCTTTTTTTCAGCTTCAGCCTTACTGCAGAATGGGGAATTCCTTCTGCTGAGCAATGTCCATGTCCATGCAGTGAAAACAAAGCCCAAACATGTGAGTGAGGTCCTTTAAATCCTTCGGTGAAACCCTGTCAGCTACAGAGACTGCACTGGCTTAGGGGAGGTTTTGAGCACGTGTCCCACATGTCTTTCTGACCCACAGAGAGCATGAAATGAGCACACTAGTTGTCTGGTAGACTGTGTTAAACACCAGATATTTAATAATTATTTTTCTCCTTTGATTTGAAACCAGCTTGATAGAACTATTCTGCTTTACCAGTATCAATCTGCTGAGAGCTGTTTACTGCATCAGGCTGTGTACATGGAACTTGGATAAATAAACATCTGGAATAAAAGGGAGTGAAGGAAAGAGATAAAACCTATTAACCAGACTTCTTGCACCTCTATAAATGTTGCTGCACCTCCTTAAAAAATAATTTGAATATATTGAGCAGTAGTGCCTCTCTGTAGTGTTTCTGCTCAAGAAACCTTTGGTGGTTTAAGGCACCTCCAGCAGCCTGGACTGGGTGAAAGGGAGGGGGAGATGGTGTGTGTGTATATATGTATATATATATATATACAGTCTCAATCATCTCTTAGAAAAATCAGCAAAAAGAGGTTTTTCCATACTTTTTTTCACCTTCACTGTCACCAACGTGTTAGTACTTAGAACAAATAAAGACAATTACCTCTAATAAAACTAATATGTCATTGCTGGAGAACAGAAGGCTGGCAATTGGGAGGGAAATTGATGCCATATAATTTTCTTACAGACACTGTGACTAATCTGGATGATTTACTTTGGGATTTCTGAGCTCTTTAAACTTCACTCAAAACCAGATTTCACATATTAGACATAAATTAAGCTCTAATATATTGAAAATAAACAGAAACTAAGAAAGAAACCCTAATATGGCTGCAGCTAATTGCAGTTAAGTGTCCTCCTACATTGGCACTTTGTAATTGGGAACTGCTGGTGTTTGTACATTGTGATGTTCTAAATGAAATGTTCCTGCTCCTTGTAGAAGTAATTTATATTTTGTATTGTGGTATCAAATATCTGCGGAAACTGCCAGGATAATTAAGGAACTGTTCTGTTGCTTGATGTGGTACAGGAGCTTTTCTGCCTTGGGCTGCCAGAGCTGCCTGGGCTGTCCTGGGCTGCTCAGTGCTCAAAGAACTGGGGAGGGGAGTCTTGGAAGGGAGGGAAATATTTTGGGATGATGAAAATAGTGGAAATTTAATTGAGGCCCCTTTGTGCCAGTTCTTCAGATTCTTCTGTGATGCCTGACTTAAGGTCAGTGGCAAGATATTGAATAAAGCACAAAGGTTTAAATCTAAACCTATTAAACCTGACAACATTGTTGCTTTTATATTCTGAATATTTTCTATGTACAAGGCAATTAGACTTAAGTACTCTAAATGTTCTTTAATGAGTTGGTCAATCATTACATTCACAAAAATATTTATATTATATATAGATTCCTTGTTACCTAATATAGTAGCTCTGAGCAACCTGGTCTAGTGGAGGGTGTCCCTGCCCATGGCAGGGGATGGAGTGAGATGAGCTTTAAGGACCTTCCAGCCCACACCATTCCATGGTTCTGTGACAGTTACTTCTCTGTTTGCAGCTCTAGCGTAAACAGAAACCATCTTTATTGATGCAATTCCAGCCCTGTTGAGAATTTCCTACCTGCCTTGCTGCCAAAGAAAATTGTACAAGGGCAGTAAGTTAATGTTAATTAGCAGTTAGTGGGAAAAAAATGGAAATCCCTGTTTAAATAATTGATTGAAAGAAAAGTTGAGGGGTTGTAAATTTTGTACAGCTACACAGGTTAGTGAAAAGCCATTGCAGTATAATTTCATATCAGAATAAAAAAGATGTGTACCCTTTTCATGGCTAACAATAATTTCACAAGGTTTAAGGCACTGAAGAATGTTATGAAAAAGCCTTTTGTTATCTCCTGAAGTGTGAAAATTAGTCACTCATCCGACAGCATGGGCTCCATACTTAGACCTAGAAACATTACCCAGCAGTGAAAGTTTTATTAATTTTCAATTTACATTTTATATTTTGGTGATGATCATTCAATTTTGTAGTGAGTTTATTTGAAATTCTCATTGACGAAATGAAACTCAGACCAATGGTGTTGAATCTCCCAGAGGAGGCACTGAGAGCCCTTTATGTGCTGCTGGGTTTGGGCAGCATAAATATATTGGTAGTTTTATTCTTCCCAACTGCTGGGGAAGATGAGCACTTCAACCAGCACCTGGCATTGTGCAGAGGAAAATCAGTTTTGCCAATTAACTGGGAAAAAAGCACTGCCTAATTATCTTCTAACTATCCATTGCCATTTATTTTCCAGTAACAAAAAGATGATGAACTGTACAGAATCCTTTTTGTACCACAGTATTGTTTCATAGAAGATGAAGCTACGTGTTTCTCAGTGTGTCTGCACATCTTGGAGCTGCCTATCCAAGTTGTCTAAACATTTCCATGCAGTCCTATACCCTAACTCTGGCCTTCTGCTCCAGCACCTTCAGCACAGCTGGCCTTGCAGAAACTGCTGTAATTTTATCCTTTCCGATCTTGAGTGCTCTTGGTTTCACTTACCCTGCCAGCCTGTTTTTCTTTAGACATCACATTGAATTTTCCTCAGCATGTGCCAGCTGCAGAGGGAGGATGTTGCCATTTTCAGCAGCACTACAACAGGCCTTTTGTAATTTATTTTTTAATAATTTCTTTCATGGTAGAAATTAAAAGATCTCTATTTTTTTTTTGTCTGGGTTGGATCAGTTCCTTTTTCAATCTCTCCTTTTTGATAGTTTTCAGCTGCATCCAATACTGTTGCTGTGTCTCTCTGCTGCTTGTTGATCCTCAGGTTCAAGAAGTGCATGAATTCCAGAGGACAGTTGTCTGTGCATTTGCCATCTTCTGGAGCTTGTATGTAATAAAGATGAAAACAGCGTAATTCAGATTATGCACCATGCTAAAAGACAGGCTGGGTTTATGATTGAGGCACCAAATTGGCATTTGGTTTTGGAGAGGAAAGCCAGAGTTCTCCTACACAGAAACTTGTGTGATAGCAACAAACCGACCAGACTAAGATTTTAAAAGAACTGAAAAGCCTCAGCTGTGAAAATTGCATGGAAATTCCATCTCTCTGAGTTTGTTAATGACTTATATTCTTGAAAGACAAAAGTAGTCAGCCTTAATTTCTCAGTGTCTCAGACATTTTTCTTCCCCCATTCCTAAATCATATATGTAGTGAAATATCCTTCTGATATCATGGATCCACTGAGTGAAAGTACAATCAGAAATTGTACTTTTTAAGTTTATAAGAGCTGTTGAGGAGGTTCTGCCTGCTATCAGGTGAAATATTCAGTGTCAGAGTGTTCTGAGAGCAGAAACTTTTGATTTATTCCAAAAGGATAAAGACATGGATGGATTGTTAAATCAGTCTGTGGGCAGCCTGGTTTCTGTACAGGAGGAATAAGATTTGGGCTGGTGTATTGGGGTCTCTAAGGCTTTAGATTTCCAGGGTATCACTGTCTGTAGTACTTTGGTGAAACTACACAGGCTTGGTTTGCCTGACAAAGTCTTTGCCTGAGCATTTGGCAAAGTCTTAGTAGAGAACACATCTGAGGGCTTCTGCCTCCTGCCAGTGTCCTTCTCACTTTGTAAACAGAGCCTCTCCCATCCAGGAAACTTCTTTTTCTACTTGTGAATACAGAGATAGCATTTTATTATAGTAAAAGATAGTATTTTGCACCCCAAAGCACCTTTAGATTTTTCCCTTTGTCTCCTATCAAAGCATTAGTGTTTTGAGAAAACCTTCTGGAAGGAATCAAAGCAGCATTTTATAGCGTGGAGAAAAGCAGGAGAGAGAATGTCTCGTTTTTCTCATTTTCCTCCTCATTCTGCCAACATGAATATCTGTTCTTCAGCTTTTTGTTTCCTTGCCCCCACTACTGACCTTCTTTTCACTGCCAGTTTCAAAATCTTGACAGCTCGTTAGAGTCAGGAGAGACTTTGCATGATCAGAGTGATAATTTCCAAATCACTTTGTGGCTGAAAGTAAGTTTAGGAGCATTATTTATTCAAATTACAAGCATGAGGGACCACATGGGAAATATGGAAGAGTGCCTTCCGTAAATGACAGCTTAGGGAGAGTTTTCAATTGCACGAGACAGCTGTATCCTGAAACTTAATCTAATTACTGTAGTGTAGTGAAAAATGTCACCCTGAATCAAACTGATACCATCATATACGTTCATGGTAAATTTTGACTTGCATATGGCTATGTTTGGGATAACCTTTACATTCTAAATCCAACTTGGGGCTGATGTCGTGCCTTTGTAATCAGAGGAATTTGAGCATGTGGAGTTTTGTCCTTGCTCTGAGCTCTGCCCGCAGCTGTACAAAGTTCAGAGCAGCCCTTGCCTGGAACATATGGCTCCTTCCTAACACAGAGAGCTGCAGAAACCTTGGGTTTGTTTCCCTCTTCAAACCCCATCCTTCAATGTTTCCCAGTTGCGTTTCAGAAATGTAAAGCGAGGGAAATGACTTGCAGAGCTGTGCCACCCCCATATGCTTTTTCTGTTTTGTTGCACATGAACAATCACATGATGACTTGAAAAGTTGGGTTTCTGGAAGGCCTTCATTTTCAGCTGCTGGTTCATGCCAGCAAATCTGAATATTCAATCAGATGGAAACCAGCAGCCTGAAAACATGCAATCTGCTCCGAGCTGAAATGCACATCTGCCCGATGCTGCAGATTTTGGCTCCCACTAAGGTTGTTTGAGATAACAAAAGAGCATGTTTTGAAAGCTTTCAACGGTTTTTGGTTTGGCTTTTTCTTTTCTCATTTGTAAAACGCTGAATTGACTGTGCTGAAGCCAACAGCTTCTTGATTTTCCACAAAACCAGACTGAACAGGATATTGAAATGCTGGCTTTTTCTTACCCTGTTGTAGCATTGTGTTCCCAGCCTTTGGTAGTGACAGCACCTTCCCTCCTGAGAAATACAAATATCACTGACTTTCTGTATGTACTTATTTCCCAGTGAATGCAGAGAGTCAAGGACATGCTCAGCAGCTCAAGGACTGATCTCAAAGACACCAATCAAGAAGGCATTGTGTGAGTGCAGAAAACAGGGACTGATTTCTGCCAACAACAGGTAAAAGCTGCCAGCGTCTGTTGCTGCGCCTGGGAGAATCCACATGCAGCTATTTGGTGATAAACAGTTTAAGAATAACATTTGTGTGCAGCAGGGAGGGAGCAGACCTGCATTTCAAGCTGCTGAGGAAGCCTGTGGGCCAGCTTGGTATTTTTAATCAAAGCATCCTTGAAAAATGGAATAGGTACAGATGTGTGTGCTTAGACTATACCCTGTGCTGATGATTTCTGGGGCTTGCTGCTGCTCAGCAAAGCTCCAGTGGCTGTTGGATGTGCCTCTTGCATAACTAAATTTTTCACGTGGAAGTGTACTAGGGAAAAGAAACTCTGTAGAAGTATCTTATATTTGCATTTTTTAAAAACAATACCTGGATTTCTGCAAAGTCCTCAGCAGCCAGTCGAAGAGCCCCTTGTACCTGGGCAGATCTATATCCTGTTGGGAGGTGAGATGGCACTGCTGAGTCAAGGCTTTCCTGTGTTTATAAATTCTGCTATAATGACATGTCTGTGTATTGCAAATTGTGGGATGTGCTTTTGTTGATGTGAATTGGTACCAGTGACTGAAGGCTCAAGCAAAGCTGAAACCTTGATGTGGCAATCTAGAAACCTGATTCTGTTTTTTTTACCTTAATTTGATTAGACACACAGGGCAGATTTACAGAGGAGACAGAACATGGAGGCACTCTAATATTTTCAGCTCAACACATAAAATCTGAGGGAGTTTGCCCAGCTGAGTGTGATCCTCCCAGCATTGAGCAAAGCAGAGAAGGAACTGAAGGAGTTCATGGTTTCCAAATACAAGATCTTTAAGACTTGTTTCTTACTTGTATTCCTACTCATGGTTGTAGCAGAACTCACCTTGTTTTGGGGCAGCCAGAAGTGACTGGACTCACATCTGTGCAGCACCACACTCTGCACATCATGAACATGCAGAGCTCCTGCAAAAGGACACTGGGGAGGGGGAAGGAAGATGAGAATGGAGCTGCTGGCTCCCAAAGCTGGACTGAAGGTCCCTTTGGCTGTGGAGAGTTTATCTGGTGAAAGGCCATGCAGTGCGTGATATTTCAGAGCCAGGGGACAGTGCTGCTCCTGGTACCAACGCTGCCTTCCAAAGCCTCTTGCCATCCTTGCCTTCACATTGTGGTTTCATTTTCATTTTTGGCTGGAAAATCATTAGCATCAAGATTTTATCTGTGCTATGAAGCAGATTTTTCTTTCTTCTTCTCCTTTTCTGTTTTCTCCTAAACATAAAGCATGAAAATGTTTCCCTTCTTGGTGAAGAGCTGTCACGTGCAGTGTGGGTGATGCATTCCTGTGTAGTGAACTATCACCTCAGGGTAAAATCCTGCCTCCATTCTGCTCTCAGTGCATCACTCCGAGTTCAGAAATTCTGACTGAAGCGATGAGATGATGTCTGTGTAGAGATCTATGTGGAATAGATAATAACCTGGATGGTTTTAAAAATGTATGTGTGTGTAGATGGGTGCAAAGGCACATTTTGTATGTGTACATGTATGTGTGTGCACAAACTTCCTCTGCTTTGAATTCATGCTTAAGAAAACAAGTAAGAAATGCAACAAATGCTGTGGGTGGTTCCCTGGTAACACTGTTCTCCCATTGTTCCATGCATTCTTTGGGAATAGATATAAGGAAAATAAAAAAGTCGAAAATGAAACGTACATGTCTTATTTACAAAATCTCCAAGGCTCAGCCATAAATTCTCTTGTTCCAGCAAACCAGAAAGCCTCTATTACACACACAACTGTAACTGGACTCGAGGGTGGTTTTGTGTGACTATTTTGTAAGAATAGCTTTATTTGCTGTTGTTAATGGCCAGCATGGATATTTACCAGACCCAGGCATTTAATTCCTGCTCTATTGGCCACAACTTCCCTGCGTACTAAAATTTCCTTTATTTATGTTGCAGAAAATGTGTTTGAGGGCTTCTCCCGTGACACTTCTCTAGGTGTCAAACCTCAGACTAAACCAGTGTTGTGTCAAAGAGATTTGGATCTCTTTGATAGAGATATATGTTTGTAAGAGATAGACATTTTCAAAGCCTGCATGTGTATATTCTGCTGATGGACTTAAGCTCTCTTGAATACTCAGCATCCTTGTAGGAAGTGCTGCTCTTTGGCTCCTGGACAAGCCACTTGACCAGGTACCTGTCTCAAGTTGTCCTGGTTCTGATAACATACACAAAACACAAGGTAGCTGATTTGCAAACCTGTGCATTGGATGAAAGGTCCATTTAACGATCAGTTTTCACCACCAGTGAAATGAGTGGCAGTCTCTCTGTTGTCTCCAGTAAACCTGGGAGCAGTCAAAAATGGAGAAAATGGGATTTCACAGATAAAATGACCTTAATGTTGTGGAACTGCCGCAGCCATTTCACTTGCTGTATAATTAGATGTCCCAAGACAAAGCTATAAACCCTTACATAGGCTTTGAGAAGGGAAAATCTGGGGTGTAGCCGTGTGGAGCCGGGACTAAGGCTTGAGATTTAGCGATGCCTAAACATTCAGGTATGTTAGTGGGATTTTCAGCAGTTAGATGCCAAACTCCATGCAAATCAGTCCTGGATTGAACCTGCATTTTTTAAAAAACTGAGTGCTACCATTAAGTTGCATAATTATGTCCTTAGATAACTTCCCCTAAACTTCCCGGAACACAGCTAACAGGACTTGTTTTGTAAGTGTCCCTGAGTCTGGTAGGGAAGTTAATTCTTTCATTTAAAGATGAGCAACTCTGGGCACTGTTGCTGTTTCAAGTGTCCAATATGCAAAAGATCAGACCTCAATTATTAGTCTCTGAGCACCACTGACTCCTGAGTTATCTGCTCCAGGCATCACTTGTTCAGAACACCTCTGACCTTGGTTCGTTCCACTGATAACAAACTTGGGCAATAGTGAAAAAAAAGCCACCTCAGTGAATATAATTAACATCTACTTATTAACAAAATTATTTATGAGAGCTAACTTGAGTTCAGTTAATGGCTGGGATAGGTTTTGCAAGGGAAAACTTGTCTAAGTGTTGAGGTGCAGCAACTCCAACCTGTTTCAGAGCCTGATGGAGAGGGTCTGTGCCCTGAGGATGCCACGGGCTCCATCCATGGAGCTGAGCTGATCCACATCAACATCCTGCCAGCTCTGAGTCTGAATTCCCACCTGCGGGGCAAGTTCATCGACAGCCCTGCTTGCCCTTGCAGTGGTAATTACGCAGTTCTGCCAGAGCAGGAGGCTGTGTTGACTTTGAAGATAAATTAGATACCCTTGCAGCTGCCATTGGCCTGGCTCTGTGCTCAAGGATTATCTTGTTCCCCCCCTTCTCTTCATGGATCAGAAAGTCAATTAGCTGGTTCCTCATCAGACTTGAAATCTATAGGGAAGGAAAAAAAAAAAGTCAAACTTTTTCTAAAGCTTGCACTGGAGTTTAACCAAATTTCTTTTTTGTAACTTTGCATCTAAAGGCAAATTTTTATTTTCCCTGTAACATTGAGCAGTCTGGATTATCAGCTGAAGCTGGTTATTTTTCAGATTCTTGATCTTAATTTTGTGTGCTTTCAGGTTGAAAGAAAATTTTTATTGTTTCTGCCTCTGTTTTGTCGTGCATGAAGATACATTCCTGTGAGTGAAAGAAAATAGGATAAATTAGGGCAACCTGTTAAGAGTTGCCTGGTTGAGTTGTATGTGATGATCATGGAGGTCTTTTACAACCTGAATGATTGTTTATTCTGGTATAGATCTTTCTTTTCCATGCAGGAACAACTAAACCAGTGGGAATAATCTTCATACCAAGAGTATTTTTTTCTTTATTAATGCAGTATTATTAATGAACTGCAAACTTTGTGCACAGGTAACTCCTGGAGACAGCTTGTGTGGTAGGAGAAGTATCTGAGGGGTCACTGGTAGGAGAAAACATTGTTGTACTGGTTTTTCTCACCCTTTTTATGAAGAGCTGGGTTGTAGATCCTTAAGACACATGAAATGATGATTGGGAATATTCTTCTAGGACATGAGTGGTGCATCCTTGTAAGCGGGTTGTATTTCTAAAGGGATTACAAGGCATTGTGATGAGTTACTAAGATCTGGGGATCTTTACCAGGCCTCTTGCTGGCATTGAGTTTATTAGTTAGAAAAGTCTTCATGAAAATTGCGTATTTTCCCAGAGACAGCAGGGAATACCTTTTACAAGCATCAAACTCATCTGCTTTGTTACAATCTCCTGGTAAAAGCCTGTTCCTGACTCCTTAATAAACCTCAGTTCCCCTCCCATGAAGTGACACTTTCTGAATAAAGTGTTCCAGCTCTCAGTGACTCCTTCCAGAGCCTTATCATGAGATCTCCAGAGATAATTGCCACAGCAGGAACTGAATACAAACAAATGCACTTCCACCCTTGTTTCAGCAACTTCACAGATTGCACTCTCTGCCTGCTCTTCTGACAAGTACTCTTTCTCTATTTCTTTAGTGTTGTTAAAACAATTAGATTTTGATTCATAAGATCTCTACGCCTTCCTAAAGATGATGGCAACAGTCCCACTAAGTAAAACTGGAGCTGCAGCTTCATCTAGAAAACAATTGCTGGATAGGCTGAACGATACCCAATTTCCCCAATCACTACAATTGGTTGTCCTAGACAGGCACCAAGATTAAATCCATCTCATCTAATCTTAGGCATTAATACAGTCAGCCTTGCTTAAGGCATCAGGTCTGGCTCTCTGGGAATTGCCTCTCATCATCTGCTGGGGACTGAATTCCTCAGGTGCAGCTTCCTAATTTCAGTGAGTCCAGGCATAAGTGAATATAACAGGAAAAAGTTACCTGCTGCAATTCACTCAGGTCCTTAAGAAACCCAGGGATGGTGCTGACCTGACTGGTGTCTAAAGCTGCAAAGATTTCTAAGCTCTAAGGTTTCTTGTGGATGAGTGAGTTCATCTTCTTGCCATAGTTCTTGGGTTATTTAGTTACAGCTCTCTGTCTTGGAGCAATTGTTTATCTTTCCCTTGTGAGAAGAAAAACAGAAAAATAGGAGAAGTCAAGTCCTCACTAAATTGCTTTGGTTTTTCCTTGCTGTGACAGCTGAATAGAATTTGCTCAAAATAAAATAAGTTCACCAAGGTTTTAAATCTTTAGATATGGTTTTCAATTCAAAGAATTGTCCATGTACTGGGATTCTCAGAAAAAGAACTGGCAAAGTAGGATGTAGCCTGTAGTCTCAAGGTAAATTGGTTTCTAGGGGTGTTTTTGTCCTCTTTTATCCAATATGATTTAAGCAAATGCTGCTGTTATTTTCCATTATGCGATGTTTATATCTTGACCAGTGTAAGGGAAACCCCCCACCCCTTACAAAATCTAGGATAGGAAACCTTTGAGTTTGATATAAACATCACTATAAAGATGGTGCAAAAATAAATGCTTCTATTCCATTTAATGGTATGGTATTATACATGTTCTTTTTACTGCAGTACATAAGTCTCTTGTATAGTCTTTATTTACTGAACCATTCTACCATGTTTTTATTTGGCTTAGATTATGTTTTCAGGTGCCAATTGTTTACGATCACCCCATAATCAGAAATTTAAGCTTCTCTGCTGCTGCAGTTACAGGATCAGGCAGATTCTCTGCTGCTCTAAGGTGTCACTATTGCAGTGAAGTCCAGTATTTGGTCTGGGGTCCGAGAGGTTTTGCGAAGATTTGGCAAGTCTGTGTTTGTATTTTTATGCAGAGTGAAATTAGAAGGCATTCAGTTTTGTTTCTCTACTTCCATAGGCATGTCCCATGAATACTCCAGTACTGTCCAGGCATCAGTGGAAGTTCTTGAGGAACATATTTGTAAGAAAATATCACGGAATAGCCTTGAGTGGAGAAGTTGTTCAGCAGCTCTGGAATGGCAGAACAGAGGTTAAGGCATTTCTCTGTGCAGTTTGTGATGCAGCCAGGAACGCAAATCCCACCTTCTGAACCCCATTCACAGAATGGTTTGGGTTGGGAGGGACCTTAATGCTCATTCAGTTCCAAATTGCCACCATGGGCAGGGACACCTTCCCGTAGATCACATTGCTCCAAGACCCATCCAGCCTGGTTTTTCCAGTGTCTCAGCCCACAGGAAACTCCTCATTAGTATTTCCCACTGGCTTTTGTCTTTTTAGTGGGTTGAGCTAGATTTTGGGTTCATACTTGGGGTTCTAAATTTCCACTGTCACCTGAGCTTTGTCCACCAGCTGGGTCTCGCCTCAGCTAAGCTGTGGATAAGCTGCTTAGCCTGGAGCAATAATTGTATCAAAGCCAAATTCCCAGGCCCAGAAGGTTCATCCCTCTTTAAACAAAGAGACACAGCAACCTGTGCAGATCTGCTGCTGAGGAGGAGAAGGAGAAGATTAGTCCTTTGAAACTGAACCCAACAGGGAGATTGGATGTCTTTCCAATTCAGGAATTTTTCCAGTAAATGTGTTTTTGTCATGTTAGTTGGCTCATGACAAGGCTTTACATGGATCAGGCTGAAAGACTTGAGAAGAATAAATCCCTTGTCATCAACTCAGCAGGGCAAGTTTTTGCATTTAGTGGCCACTTTTAGTCATCCTAATTTTCCAGCAGAATTTAATTTATCTACGAAGTAGGTAACAAACTGGATTCAGCCAGCACCTTTCCGCATGGAAAATCCTGCCCTCCATGCCTTTGCACAGGGGTGAAACAATGCACAGAGCACAGGCAAGAAAATAGGAATAAATAAGGTTTTTTTTGTCTGCTAGCAAACTCAGATCATATAGTTCCTGCATTCTTTGCTGCTTCCCTGTGAGGTGAATAAGGTAAATGTGAAGAAATTTGAAGAGAGCCGTAGAGACCTAAAATAGAAGGGCTTCACTATTTTTCGCTTGGTTTTACTACATGTTAAAAAAAAACAACCAACCAAACAAAAACAACAAGAAAGGAAAACCAAGACAGCAAAAAACCTCTCAAACAAACAAAAACCAACACTAAGACTTCCAAATACTGAAATCATGGAATGACAGAGTGGTTTGAATTGGAAGAGACATTAAAGCCCACCCAGTCCCACCCCCTGCCATGGGCAGGGACACCTTCCCCTAGCCCAGGGTGCTCCAAGCCCATCCAACCTGGCCTTGGACACTTCCAGGGATGTGGCAGCCACAGCTTCTCTGGAAATTCTTTCCCAGCCCCTCAACATGCTCACAGGAATGAATTTTTTCTAAATCTCTTATTTGAACGTTTAACCTATGAAATACTTCTATTCCCGTATTTGCAATCACTGCTTGCTCCAGTTTCTAAACTGCTGTGAGAAAGGAAACTTGTTTGCCTGGCTTAGCAGTGAGCTAATTGAGTTTTGCAGCTCCTGGAGCAGAGTTGACCCCGTGTGCTGAAAGCAGCGAGCAGCCAGTGCTCTCTCGAGTGCCCCTAGACTGGGACTTTATACTGGAGCACTTTTTTATTAATTTGAGGTTGAGCACTTTGCCATTCTCTGTATGCAGCAGTCACTTTTACCTGCCTATTTCTCCAAACTATCTGTTTTTATAATCTGTAATTATTAAAATGTTATGCTTTTTGATTGTAGATCTGTTCAGGAAAGCTAAGATGAAAGTCAACTGTGGCAGTGTTTTTCTTTCAGTTTATTCATAAGGCCTCAGGAAACTAATGAGATTTATTCTGTGAATTAGTTTATAATTGTGCTTTAACTGCACTGTGACATTTAATAATGTCAGAAGGATTTTGCTTTAGGCAGAGTGATTTCAGCCTCTGTAGAAAATTAATTACCACTTTCTGAATAAACCACTTTTGTGTATGTGTGAGCTAAGCGGTATTTTCAAGGTTAAGCTGCTTCCTCATATTTTGAGGAGAAAAAATGCATTGAAGATGTAGATTGAGCGTCCTGGTTCCCAGGCAAGCTCTGTTAAGTAATCACAAATCAGACCCTATTGTTATTATTAGACTTTCTTTCCACATTCAGCCTTAATATCTCTGTTCTCCAGTGCCCTGACCTTGGGCCTGGCATGGGAGCTGCAGAGAAACCTGGAGTGCTGTGAGAGTGTGTGTAGTAATTATTCCAATATCAAACCTAAACCTCCCCTGGCACAACTTGAGGCTGTTTCCTGTTGTCCTTGTTCTCCTTCAAAGCCTTAACGAGAACCCAAACCTCTGTCCTGTCCAAATGCCACCTTACACTAACACACTTAACCTGCTTCTCTCTTTTCTTGGACCTTCAAACTTTTCAGTAGCTAAACAAGTCTAAAATCTGTTTTCATAGGGGAGTTAGAGTAAAGAACAGCTACTGAATTAACACATTTGATTTCACAGGATCAGAGCTGGATTAAGTATTTAATTGTTTGGAAAGTGTGAATCAAGCTAAACATTGACGAGGCTTTCTTAAATGTGGTTATGTTAGGAAAAGTAGGAAAAAATATTCTGAGGAAAAACTAAAAACTTGACATGCAGGATAGCTTCAAGTGTGCTCAGACATGTGCATTAGGTTATGGAATTAATAAGATGGACTTATTTGAAAAAATGACTGTTTTGAGGTTCCAGCTTGCAAGTGTATTTATAAATACATCCTTTAATAACAGGGGCTGCTGCAGTGGAGGCAGTTGTGGCTCTGCTGTGGTGTCAGGACATCTGCTTGAGGGTGCGGGGGCTTTTGGCAGCAAGGCAAATTAGCTGAAACTGCCCAAATGGCAAATCAGATGGATTAATGATTTTCCAAAATGACAGCTGCATTTACAAGCCTTTTAGCCAGATCACTTTATATCAGATCCAGTGCTTATTGAAGTCCATGGAGGAAACAGACTTTGCTTCGAAGGCAGCGGAAATAGAATTTTTTGAGATACGTTTGACCATAACTCTGTGTACTCCAGGCCTTGAAATTCCTGCAAACTTTCAGAAACTTTGAGGATTAATAGTGTGGCTGCTCACTTTTCCTCTGGTTGGTATTTCCATGGACAGCTCCCCAAATCCTTTCACTGCCACTGTAGTGAGTAACTAACTCCCTGGTGATCTCATCCAGGCCACTGCCAATCTAAAACTCATTGTAGGTACCCTGCACACTAATTATCGTTGTCCCACACTGTTCAACACACAGCTCAGTAGGACATGGCTGTTTAAAAATAAATGACTGAGAGTAAGGTGATGTGCTGGGAGATCTCATCAGTGCAGTTTTCAGGAGGATTTTCCAGCATTTCTGAGTCAGCAGGACCTTGGTTCAGATCCACAGACATTGCACTGTTGGGGCAGTTGGCTTTGTGCATTAACTGTCCCCCCAGGCTTTGAGGAAACACCACAAGGGATACTCTACATTGATTTATCTCTCAAAGAGATGGTACTGAAGAGCAAGGACAGTGGAATGGGGATTTGGGAACCAAAGGTCAGCAAAGCCAAGATAAAGCAGAACAAGCCCACCTGCCAAAGAGTGATTTTCTCTTATTTACCCCAGTTTTGACATTCAGCTGATTTGTTGAGTTATTTCTATCCTGCAGGTGGGACTTCTATTATTTTCTCCGTGCTGCTGTATGGAAGGAGGTTTGAATGATTTCTCCCCAAAACTCCTTCACAAAAACAACTGGGCCACAGCCCATCATCCTACTTACTGTTCTGTAGTAGGTAGTCTAATTTGCACAGCTGATCTGCAGAGGTCACTTCTAACCCCAACCATCCTGGAATTCGGGATTGATCAAATAGTGCATTCATCCATTCTTGTCCCTTGCTAATGCTCCTCCATTTCAACATGCTGAGCTGCAGATGTTCACCACAAGAAGTCATCTCTAAATACCTGACAGGCTTGGTGGTGTTCAGGGTAGGAAAAAAGAATGAGATTTGGCTGATGAGAGTGTAAAAGGAGCTCAGCAAAGAAATTAGGAGCCATTCCATGTCAAATACGTGTGTTACTGGTCTCCAAGTCAGTCAGATACCACCACGTTCCTTTGGTGCTGGAGCTCATCAAGAACTGTAATATTGCCCAAACTTCTCATTAAAACCCCCACACTTTAAAACAGATGATTTCTCCCAAATCTTTAATCATTGGAAGTTTCATTATAATAACAACTTCAGGGTGGTTCCAATTAACAATAACTGTATCTTGGGCTAATGCTCAGCTGCAGGCCTTGAATTTATTAGCCCAGGAAAATGGTTATTGCCTCATAAACAGGAAGCACCTCCAGGTGATTTAAGGACTCATGTTTCTCTCACCCTTCATAAATTGAATCTAATAAGCAGCTGAAGTGAGAAAGATATTAAAAGTATAAAACCCAACAACAACAAACTTTCCACTGGCTATTACTTAATGACAAAACTGTTAATAAATGTTTGAGAAGTGAGCTCACAACATTGCCGAATTAGCTGAAGTTGTCACTCAAGTAATTCACACAGTGTTAAATAACTTTTATTGTATTCTGTGAAGAGTTGAATAAATAATTGTGATGTTAATTCAGTGCCTTTGCCACGAACACGATGTCCTACATCAGTGTTCAAGGACTGCACCTGGAGACATGCAAATGAACTGGGGCTTGTTAATGAGGATAACAACCTGCTTGCTTCACGAGGCAAAATTTGGTGTCACGGTTGTGGGCTCCTCATTTTCTGTGTCATTTTTCAAATGCTGGGGAGCAGGTTCCAAAAAGAAAGGAAGGAACCAAGCTTATTGAGGTTTTTATATGTATCATAAACTTTTCTCTTGGGTCATGCTTAAGAGGCATATCTGGTGAGGATATTCTGGTAGTGCTTTGTGCTTCTCAGCTTTATGGTTACTTCAGTGGGGTCCTGTTCCTCTCCATCTGCAGCCTCTTTTCACATTTATTCAGTTCTCCTTATTGTCTGTGGCCTTCCTGCTGCAAAACAGGATTTTGTAGTTTAGTAAAACCATGAGCCAAGGGCATCAAACACCATGTTATTGACATCAAACTTTTTCCATGGTTTAGCCTCTCCCTGTAAGGAAGTTCAGGGCTGTAAATCCCACCAGTAGCTATACGAATAAGTCTACACTGGGTTTTAATGCTCTTATTTAAGAGTTTTTAACCTGCTCTTATTTCATCATAAGGAATTTTTTATTTTATTTTTTTTTAACAATCTAATTTGGGAGTTTGAGTTTCCCTTCTCTGTTTTTTCTGGGCTGTTTGAAACCTTGTATGTTGTGTCTTATTGCAAACTCAGGACTGAAGGCCATTGTCAGAAGGTGTTTGGGCATTCACAGTGTGAAAAAGTTAATGGGATTTTCAGAAAATTCATACCTTTCAAGTGGAACTTTGGTTTCCATGAGATTTAGAAGCCTCTGTGAATTTTTCCTTAATCATTTCTGTGCCTCAGCAAACCTGAACTTATTCCTGTCCATGAAGAATAAATGATACATTTCAGAAAGTTTCATTAATATTGATGAGCTTTACATATGGCTAGTTAGTATTCAAAGTATTTCAATTTGTTAAACAGAAAGAGTTTCAACCATTAATTAGGTTCTGGCCATTCAGTTTTCATCAAATTGAATAAAGCAATGTGTTGGAACAGAATGATATGTTTGGGCCAAAAATATCTTCACTGTTTCTAAGTGGAAGCAGAATAAAAATGTCTTGCTCAGCAATTTTTTCTACATTTGTATGGCCTATATTTTATGTATTTATTTGGTTTTGCTAAGGTTATATTCAAATATGTGTCCAAAAGGAATATACATGGGCTTTTGAGTTGGAAATATTATTCCTGCTTGCTTACAGATGTGGAACTGAGGGAGACAGGGGCTCAGCTTTACAGAAATATTTAACTTAACTGAGATAAGAGCCATATGATACCACCTCAGAGTAAATTAATACAACCCATACTGACAATTAAAGCAGCTATGAATTTAGTCAAAATCAGTCAGTTTAGCTTGGTTTTTTTTAATGAACTTCTGGATGAAGATAGCTTAATATGGGCCAAAGCTTGAGTATTTAAGATACTGGAAGACAGTGGTGTTCAGGCTCATGGATCACTTAAGCACTTCTAGAAAGGTTCCTCTGAATTAGCATTTTATGGTGTCTACTGCAGCTATGGAAAAAATGATCCTTTCATTTTTTTTCTTTCCCTAAGAAGATGTCACTTTAGAGACTCAGTAAATTCCTCCAATAAGTCTTCTGTAGTTACTGTAAAAGTACTTCTGAAACGTCTGTCATTAGCCTGGAGTTAAAATTCAGATCCTTTGCACTGTGTGTCTGAGTTTGCCTCACGGTCCCCAAAGGATTGCTTCTTGACTGAGAGAGAGGGGCGAGGCAGAGAACAAATCTTGGATTTCTGAAAGATTTCTCTCCTTTCAGCTCAAATGCTGCCATTCACCATCGGAATCATTAGTGCTGGGAGCTCAAAGTCACTCTGACATTAAAAAAGCAGTGTATAATTGATTGCTGGAGAGCTCTCCTAGTGCACAAATGGCCCAATATAATGGGTTTCCCCTGTTCAGTTATCAATTATCTCAACACACTTGCATTGCCAGCTCCAGAGTACTCTTTTTTTATACTCCCCCCCCAATTCATGATCTCTCCGTCTATCAGACTTCAGACTGGCACTGCAGTTGACTGGAGCTCAACAGAAGAAAAGGGGCCAGAAGAAGACATTTATTGCTATTGAGAAAGCAAAGAACTGGAAATAACTGGGAATCCCTGCTTTGAGCAGGGGGTGAATCAGATGACTGTGTGAAGTCTCTGCCAGCCTTAGATCTCTGTGGCTCCATAAAGTGGAACTGGATGTGATGGTAGATGCTCACAAAACCACTTGAGTATGTGAGGCTGTGTCAGCAAGATGTGCCAAGTTGGGAGACTTCTCTACAAGATGCCATTTTCAATTCCAGCTCCTTTCTTTGTGAGCTTTAGGTTTTGAGACTAAAATTGCTATTCCTTGGGATGGGCTCGACCTTGATTTTTGTGATAAGAAGGAGCAGGAGGAGATGATATTGCTGAGCTGCAACGAATCGAGGTTCAGTCCAGTATTCAGGAGGCCATGGGGAAGGTTGTTCTTGGTTTAAATAGCACCAGATCTGGGCCATGTGAGAGTTACCTGAAAACTGAAGATTATCTTTTCTTTTCCATGCTGCTTTCACTTCCAGTGGCAGAGGTTTGTTTCAGATCAGAACCTGACCCATCACTGAGTGGAGACTGTTTTATCCAACAAGTTCTTCAGCTCCCTGATCTTGCCTCACCAAGCAGCTGCAGTTCAGTTCCATTTTTCCTGACAATTAATGTGCTTTTATCGCAACAGATGCCACACTACAAGTCAAATGTTAAGAGGCGGTCTGGGGCTGACATGAAGATCTGCAGTGAGGGAAGGCAAGTGGTGAAAACCAGGCACCTCCTGGGCATGTGCACACAGAGACATTGATCTTTTTTAAGGAGTCTGATGAAGTAATGGAAGCCTTGAAGGACTGCATTTGATCACTATTAAAATTAAGCACTATTGAGACAGTTTCGGCTAAAGCTGAGTCTTCAGACAAAGCAGGCGGCCTGTCATGATCCATTTGGGAATGTACAGGAAATGGTTTTTAAACAGAAGAAAAGGCTGAACAATCACTTGCATCCATAAAGCAGGATAAGCCCTGAGCTTTATTACCAAGTAACTTTGATGTAGCATTAAAGCAAATTTGCATTTTAATACCTAATTCTCTGTATTTCCTCTTTGGGGTAATCCTCCCTTTTGAAGCACAGTTTGGTTGCTTTAGTCGTGTTCCTCTAATGAGAGATGGAATCAGTATGTTACAGAAAAGCTCGTGCACCACAGAGATCTTGGGAAGATGGTGCTTAGAGAGACCTGACATTCCACTGTTGCATCCAGACTTTTAAGTGTTGTCCTCACCCAGACACTCCCAAATAGAGGATTTTCCTGGAGAATGTTAAGCAGTTGCTTTGTGATTGCAGGGAAGTCCCTCAGCATCTCTGTAGCTGAGCTGGGCTGTTCATGATGGAGTATTTACAGAGGAAATGCACAGGTGAAGGGATGCTCAAAGGTACCACTGCTGAGGTTTGGCCTCCCCTGCAGGGGAGGAGGTTGATGCAATTCCAGCCTGTCCAAAGCAAAGAGCAACTTGAAGTTGACCACATTTGTCCAATGCAGTAATTTTTTTTAATATATAAAATGTCCCAGAAGCCACACTAAAATACAAGATTTCCTACTAAAAGTTCTGAAGTTTTCTGCATAGATATCCACTCTTGTGTCAACTGAGAACAGTTGGGGTTTTGTAGCTGACATTTGGTTCCATGAAAACTATACATTTTTACTCTTAGGGTCAGCTCTTCCTGAAGGGAGAATTTGGATGAACAAATTTGTCACTCTATTAATGGACCATAAAATAAACTTCAGTGCTTTGGTTCTGAAAAAATCCCCACTAAGTGTTGTGCAGGAATCAAATACCTTGTTTTTATCTTCCAGAAAGCTCTTTAAATCTTAAAGAACACGAAGAACAAGAGATCAAAGGAAGCATTGGGAAATCACCTGCACAGTGAGACAGTTTAGAGCTAAACCTGTGCCAGTGCTTAGGAGTTCTGCAATATGGAAGGACTGGGTGTAATTGTCCTGGAGTGCTGAGAGAAGCAGCTTCCCAAGCAGGATCCTCCATGGGCAGCTCTCACATGTGCTGTCCACAAATAGCTTCCCATATCCTAGAACTTCCATTTTAGCACAGGAACTGGAGCTGGGAGAAACTAAGCTTTTATTCTAGTGCAACAGCAAGGAGAAAGAGAAATGACAAACTTCCCAATTTCCTACCGGAGAAGCCTTCAGGGTGTTTGGGAGCATCTGTGACTTGTCAGCATCTTTCTCTTAAGCAGGCAGGGAACAGAAAGGCCATAAGAAATCTTGCAGTAAAATTGTATTATCTGCCTCTGTGCCACTTTCAATATCTCAATATCATTTTGTCTAAGAATGGTTTGAATATTGTATTTGTTTGAATACTGAAAAAATTTCAGTGTTGAGGAAGCTGGAAGCCAAAGTTATGCCTTTCACTTTTTATATTCCGTAGAAGTTTTATGTTTTATTTAATATTCTTAGCTGAGAAAACCTCTAGCAGTTGAAGATTTTTTTTACTGTTTTTCAAAGGCTTTATTTGAGCTTAAATGCATTAAATTATTTATAAAGATACATTTGTCTCTATTACCGTTATTATTAAGTACTTTTTCCTTTTCTTCATGGATACTTTTAATTGGCTCTCAAATGGTTAACTAAGGGTTAACTGAGGGTTAACCCTAACCCATGTCCCTAAAGCCCAGGGAGGGCACTAATCTTGCTCCTGGAAGGAAAATAAACTATTACTGGAAATTTGTCAGAGTCTTTCATACAAGCACAAACAATTAGCATTAATTGGTTAAGATCATTCTTGTTCAAGATCACTCTGTATTATTTTTCACTAATGAAAGTAGAGAGTTAATTAATTCTTTCTGACTAAATGTTTTAGTCAGATATCCTTTGTCTCAAGTAGGAGTGGGCATTTGGGAACAGGACATGGCACCAAACCTGGAAAAAACCTTTGGGAGAGAAAGAAAATTATGCTACACAGTCTTTGGTTACTGATCATATGGGGGTAATTGAGTGCTATTTGTGCATCAAGTTTTATGAAGATGGAAAACTTTGAGCAGAAACACTTTCAAATTCACAGACAACCAGAACCTGCTGTTATTTGTGTCAGCCGAAGGGCAGCAGGGCTGTGCTCCTGCTCTGCCTTATGTTCGGTGTCAGCACATGGGGATTGCAAATCCATGGAACCCATGCCCACAGTGGTGGATCATGACCTTTGGTAGCGACCCACAGTGTGTTTCCAGCTTGTCTGAAAATTATTTTTGTTATGCAACAGAAGTTCTGGGTTGGAAATCAGAGACATGCAAGCACTTTATCTGTTGTGATTAGATTTTAATTTTTAGATGCTGCCTCATTCCTTATGTGTGTGCTGACATGGAATTGCATATTCATCATCCACAAATATAACTAAGTGGAACTGAATGGGGTTTCCAAGGAGCAGCTTCTTCAAAGTGTTGAGTCTTCAGGCTGAGGCACAAAGAACAGCTCTTTTCTAATGCAGGTCACACTATAGCTCTTAATTTTCCATCTGAGATGCTTAGATGCGTCCTACTGACTTAGTCATTAATAAAAGAAATTAACTTCAACTATAAATAAATTTAAAAGTTTAGATCTTAATGAGGTCATAGAGATGGAAACAAAGGAGATGTGTGAATCAGTGGAACTGGGGACACTGTGCAGTCACAGCAACATGAAGAGTAAGAGCCATCTTCTTCTTCTGATCGTTCCAGGAAAGGACTAGAACTGTCTGCTTCAATCTGCTAATTGAGGTGCAGCTGTTTGTTACCTAATTAGTGTGGAAATTTCAGAGATTGTCAAAAACAAAAAAAACATCCTTTGTCCAGCCTGGGACCCCTCACACGAAGAGAGACATGGAGGGGCTGGAGCGTGTCCAGGGAAGGGAATGGAGCTGGGAAGGGTCTGGAGCACCAGCAGTGGCTGAGGGAGATGAGGAGGCTCAGCCTGGAGAAAAGGAGGCTTTTCCCTCCCTCCAACTCCCTAACAGGAGAGTGGGGCATCGGGCTCTGCTCCCACAGAGCAAGGGACAGGAGGAGAGGAAATGGCTTCAGGCTGTGCCAGAAAAAGAATTTCTTCATGAAAAGGGTTGTCAGGTATTGGAAGGGGCTGCCCAGAGAACTGGCGGAGTCCCCATCCCTGGAGGCGTCCAAGGAGTGACTGGATGTGGCACTCAGTGCTCTGGGCTGGGTGGTGAAATGGGAATAGGTCGTGGGTTGGACTTGATGGTCTTGGTGGGCTTTTCTGATGTCAATAACTCTGTGATTCTGTGTGATTCTCCTCTCCGCAGGCCTGCAAAAGGTTAATCATCTTCACATCCTCCCTGCAATTAGACTATGGTGAGACAGGGTCTTCTCCCCCCAGCTGCCTGTGAGTCCTGGCTCAGCCGGTCCTGAAACGCTGGGAAGGGCCAGAATTGTGTGAATCCTATTAAAAACCATATGTACAAATGCAAACTTTCTGCCCAGCACTTGGTCCCAAGGACATATTGTGGATCTCAGCTGGTCAGAACTGGCCATGATTCATCTGGTTTGCGCTCAGTGCCAGGGATTAGAGGCTGGGTCTAAGCTGGGGCAGTGGAATGCCCATGGGAAGTGGAGAGCGAAGGGCTGGGTGGATTAAGGACAATGGGATCAGTGTGACGAGGCCACCAGGGTGGCCCTGTGGTCCAGATGGCAGTGCTGAGAGAGAAAAGAAGCAATGAAAACATTCCTTGTGATATCAGCTGCGTGTTTTGTCTTAGAAGAGAGTTCTGAGTGGCCAAAAATGGGTATTTCACACTGAACCCCTTGTGTTGAAGGCACAAGGGTTTGGTGCAGCTTTATCAGGGACTTGTACTGGAATTTAGTTTAAGAAGAATTCAGGAAGCAGGAAAAGTTTAATGCGTGAGTAGAAATATAGTGTCCTGTGGTTTTCATTTTGCTGGAGGCTCCCATGAGTTTAATGCCAGAAGAAGAGGCCAGGCAGAACAACACGATGCTGCAAAGTCAAATGACGAACAAAACCCTTCATGACCACTGAGATCATGGCAGTGTCTCAATCCCATTTTGTCTCCATAATGTGTTTATGATCCAGCTTTGCCCAGTGAAACACAGGGATCAATTCCACTGTTTCTCTGTAGTCCAATTATTCTTTCTGATCTTCCTATATGAGCACAGGAATGTTTGTAAAACAAATAACTTTTGTCCTCATGGAGTGCTTTTAAACACGGAGATGGGAGTTATACAGTACAAGACCCACCCCTTTTTTAGCAAATGTAATTTAAAAATATAACCATCTGTTGGCCTACTTTGTTCTCAGGAAGTTTTAAGGAGCCATTTCTTAGTCTGGATGTGCTGCTGTTTAGAACTCACATCTGTGCTAAAGGCTGTTGAATTGAGGTTTGTAGTTGTGATGTAAATGCTACAGTAAAATTAATGTCCAGCTGAGATTCAGGCTCAGGTAAAGTATTTGAAGATGTATTTTGTGGCACTTAGGTTTTAAGAAATGTGAGATAGGGGTTGTTCTATTTCTCCAGTCAGACCCCTGGGTGAGCTGTTTTAATGAAACTTGACAGATACATAAAACTTGCAGAGATCCCATCTTCGATTTTTTTTTTTTTTAATAGCATGGGGCCTTGTCATGGTGTCAGAGAAGGGCAGAACTTGTAGAGGCAACAAATATGAAAAGGGATTTTTATTTTTAAACTATAAACTGCAAACAGTGAAGAGGTGTGCTGTTTGGCAGAAAATGTGCAAGATGCTGTAAGTTTTGCTTTTCTTTACTGAGATCTGTAGTTAAAAATGCCTCGGGTTTATTCAGCCTGGAGAAGAGAAGCTTGCACCCTCCACAGGCACCAGGACAGAGTTCACACACCCAGTGAAATTGTGCTGGAGAGTAAACACAGCACCACAAACAAAACCCCGTGGTCTTTCAGCTGTGGAGTGCTGGATTTCAATGTCAATTTAAGTATCTGAATTTTAATCTGAAGTTTAATTAGTGGCAATTGAAGTGACCTATAATTTCTTAATACTTGATTGGAGCACAGCAACAGATGCCCTTTCCCTGTCCACTCCTGACTTCCTCTCCCTCAGAAGGTGCTGGGTTAATATGAGATCTATGAAAAGGGCAGGGAATTAGGAGTCATTTCTGCAATGAGACCCTTTCACTTAGAGGGCGTCAGAGCAGAGCAGGTTCTGGTCAGAGGTGCATCTAAATTAGTGCTAATAAATGGGGTGACTTGGGGTGAATTGTTACTGATGAAAAATAGCAGCTATTTAGTATAACTATGGAGTAACTAATATTATATATAAGCATGAAAAATAGCCTTCAGCTCTGCCCTACTGCCACAAACCACCCCATGAGATTTCCACTTGCCTCCTCCTCCCCATGAAAACGTTGTTATTCTCTGTACAAAATGATATCGTTTCCTAGCAGGAATATTATTTCCTTAATCATACAACCCTCATATGGCTAATGTAGATACAGAGCTGTAATAGTACATATGTGTGTGGACTGTTCCTTTAGTGAGCCTGACCAAGGCAAAATAACTTTTTCCTACCCAGATTTAGGAAATGTTCAAATACAGTTATGGAACTGATTTTCTTCTCTGATTTGCTTTGCCCCATCATTCTTTCTGCCTTGTGGTGATAAATTATGCAACAGCCACTCAGAGTACCTGAGACTCTCCTCTGTTTAATTTGTTCTGAGGAAATCACCATGGCAGTAACTCCAAGAGCAGGGCTGCAACTTGATATATTTGTTATAGAGTCACACTGACAATATCTTCTATGACATAATTGATTGGAAAAGTAACAATGTTCCCAGTGTGGTCTATCAGATAAACATACAATAAATTAAAAAATACAATGAGGGGAATAGTTGCCCAAAGGATAATAAACTGAGGTGATGTACAGAGCACTAAAACCCAAGGGCTTCTGCAGCTGTAACCGTTCAAAAGGCACTTACCAAATTACAGAAACTAAACAGGATTTGGCTGCATTAGCAGGAGGGAGGAGAGCTCTGGGGAAAACCCAGGTGCTGCAGATGCTTTGTTTCAGCAGGTGCTGCTCGTTCTCTAAATAGGTATTAAATCAGGGCCCCAGGAGGGGCTGGAAAGGAAGTGAAGCTGTGGCTGCTCCTGCCTGCTGGGCTTGAAAGAGTAGCTGGAGAGTTTCTGCTGCCCATCAGGTTGAAGGTAATGTATGTTCAGATTTCTTAAATGTGCTAATGATTCAGCAGAGGAGAAGTTCTTTCTGCTGTACATTTGGAGGTGTTTGTGTCTCTGGGGTGTCTTTGGTGAACCAAGCTCGCCCTTCTCCTTGCGAGCAACCTGTGAAGTGCTGTTGATGTCCTGAAAACTCTCTCTGGGCTGAAAGAAGGTCCTTGATAGTCATGCTGGACAAGCCTGTGTGGTGGTAGAAAATGAGCATGATGTGTCTATGGTGGGAGGTGGGACTCTGTTGCTTATTGAGGAGTCACTATAATAGAAGTGACTGTCACTGGTGACATGAAATGTAAGGCTGCCCCTCAGCTTTCATGTTGCAAACAGCAACATCTCAAGATCCTTTTTTATTTCCTTGCTGTGCATAAAGTCCATAGGAAATGTCTTTTACAATAGTAGGAATGTTCCAGAACCACTCCTGATTTATCTCAAGTCTGCTTTACGCCACTTTTCACAGTACTAAAAGACCAGAGGACCTTTTACATGGTATTAGGATAGATGAGAATAAAATGGGGTTCTTCAGATCAGAAGGTTTATACCCTGGTCTAATCCTTTAGCTGAAGGCAGACAGGGAGGATTGCTCGCCCTGCTACTGGCTATTTTTTTGGATCATGAGTAAGGTCCTGCTGCCCAGGAGCTCAGGTGGCAGTGGCATCTGCCATCCTGTTCTGTCTATATCCCCTTTTAAACTGTTGGCAAATGTAGAGCCTCACTGAGAATGTTTCTCTCAGTCAGCGTGAGGAATGTAATCCTTTCCCCCCACCCCCAGTTGCGTTTCAGGAGCATCTCTGGGTCTGTTTTTCAATATTTTGCCACACAGAAGTGCTATTGCTTTTGTATTTCTGAGTGTAACTTAACCTTTCTCAACTTCTATTCAACAAACCCCTGTCACTTTGTAATATCTGCTTATGAAAAATGCTACTAATAAATTTTTCTGCCACTCAGCCTGATTTGTGATGGTTCTGGTCTCGAGGATCAGACAGGGTCAGTGCTGTTATTTCAGGAACCCGTGTGATGCTGAGTTAAAGCCCTCCAATTCCTTTCCTCCAGGAGATGGAAACATTTTCAAGCAACATGTCTAACAGTCCCACAGAGACGACCTGCTCTGTTTTTCCTGGGTTTGTATCTATTACTGAGAAGAGAAACCTGCTCTCTCGAGTAAACGTGGTAATACACATTCTCTCATCTCATGTGCTTTAAGTAAACTTCATCTTGTGTGATATTTGGTCCTTTTTCAAATGTATGATTTCCTGTGGAGAGCAGTAGTTGTAGAATGGACTAAAATCCAGTTCTGCAGTCCCCCTCCCTTGTGGAGGTGTTTGCAGAGGAGGACAGCAGCAGCAGTATATCATTGGAATCCATTGTGGTACTGGGCAGGAATACAAATGCTGCAGGAGTCCTACAGTGAACTGTAGCTCAGTGTGGGTGGAATGGAGCTCCTGGATTCCTGCTCCTGGATATTTTGTTTAATCACAGGGCAATCACTGTCTCTTTCAAACTCATCCATTTTTTCCTGTACTCCATATTTTGTGTTATGACCCTTTCCTGTGCACCACTACAGCCAAGTTTGAAAGAGTGTTTGAGAGGTCCCCTTTGGGCCATCTGGTTTTATGCAGAGAGGAAACCCAGGAGCCCTGACCTGCTCCTGCTGTGGAGCAGGAGATTGATGTGCCTCCATGTCCAATGGCATAAATCACAGCCTCCTAAGGACAGGGCATCACCAAACCTCAGGTACAGTGTGGTTTGTGCTTCTACTGCTTCAGTTCTGATATCTAAGTATGTAAATTTTTGTGCCAGGGAATGAAAGCTGTGTCTGAGGTTGGGGGTGAGAGTAAGGTTGGAGTATAAACACATAAAAATTGCAATAAAATCTATAGAATTCCCTACATTTGAACCACTCTGGATCTCAGCCTGGTGCTTGTAACATGGCAAGATGTTTTATTACAGTCCATTCCCACAAGGTGAATTAAAATAAGGATTAAAAAGCCGTTATAAATCAGATTTTATAGCTGCCTAAACTGCCTGCAAACTGTTGGTACTTGTTTTCGAAGTCTGCCATCATTCTGCTGTCAGATTGATTTTGGTTTCATTAGCAGAGCTGGCATTGCCTGTGCTGGCAGCATCCACTGGCTGCATAAATTACTACGGGTGGAATTGTAAGCAATGTCTTAATTTTGTCAACAGCATTCCAGAGTGCCAATGATCCCCTTTATATGCACTATTTTTAATGGTCTTGGCTGGATGTTTTTTCAGCAAATTTTACCTCAATGAGAAATAATGGAATCATGTGAGCCTGTAGTAGTTACTACGGGCAGGAAGATCCTGCACGTGAAATTCAAGAAGAACATTTACCAAGGGGCTTGCTGGTATTTGTAAACAGCTTATAATTCAAAGGGCAACTTGTGAAATACTGGTGATAAGGGTGATAAGTGGAGAGTGTCTTGGTGGCCCTGTGTAGCACATTTATTATGTTTAAATCCTATTTACGTACAATATTACTATTTGCAGGAATCCTTTCTGGGCAGAGGCACCAGAAAATGCAAATGAAAGGTGCTAGTGTGACCTTTGCTTGTTGTAAGGGATTTAAATGTTGGTTCACAAAGTTGAGTGATTGCTACGGGTGATGGGAACTCTGAATGGTGGGGGAAGAGTTTGGTTCTCTGTGGCTGTGCAGCAATTGCTCCAGCAGCAGCTTGTTTGCTTGGATCAGTATTTTGCAGCCTGGTACCAAGTCTGTAAAATCTGTCTGAGCCTCCAGCACATTGATTGTGACCAAAATCAGCACTGGGGTTCTGTGCTTCGCCTCTCCTGAAGGTTTTGCCAGGGCTGGCTGCATTAAAGGTGTGGGAGCAGATAATTGGCTGTGTGGTCTGTGTCACCAGCAGGGGGAATTGTCTCCAAATCGTTCTGTATGAATGAGATGTCTATAAATCTGTAATTAATGAACATGAGGAGCTAACAGGCAGCAATCATTCTGTGCATTATAAATTGTGCTCAGGGAGTCACTCTGTGCCACAGCTGATTTTTGCAACTGAGGACTTGATGTCAAAGGTACCTCTTGCTCCTTGGTTGTGAGTAAATGTAGGCAGGGCAGTGAGATCCATGTTGTGGTGGAGGGAGTGCATTTATAGTGTAAGTGTGCAGTTAATGTTGTGGTGTATCTGGTCAGGAGAGAAGTTGTAAGGGAGCTGATAGGTTTGTTCCCTTGCTCCTCATTCAAGAGCACTCCTGGTTAGCAATGCTCTGTATATTGAATGGAACAGGAATGGATTTGTTAAATGTGAAAGGATCCTTCAGTTTCAATTTAAAACCCATGGCAGATTTTGCTAATGCTGTTTTACAAGTAGCCATTTATTTCTCTGAAAAAACAAAGGGAGAGGCAGGGAGTTCCTAAAAGCTCTTCCAGTGTGTATGCTGTGCTCCAACCTCTCCACCCTCTCTTCCTTCCAAACTCTGGACCGAGGTGACCATGGCACGAAGAGCTTTTCCCATTAATCAAGGCTGCATTCTGGCTGCCAATACACAGAGAGCCAATTTAGGTGTCTGCTCGAGTCTGACCTAAGTCACCCTGAGGTTAAAGCCTGCTCTAAATCCTATTAAAGTGAGTGCTAAGACCCTATAAACTGAATTGGGTTTAGTGTAGATCTACTTTATGTATTTCTTGTATTTTGGCACATTTGTAATTTTTTTTGGTCAGTGAGTACCTTTGGATAAGCTGTAGTTGAACTGTCTAGGACAGGACATGTATCCTTTTTCTCTTGAATTTGAGTGCAATGTGCAGTCTGGGAAGACAGCTAATATGTTGATATTCAGCAAAAACTACCCCCATGAACTAAGCCTGAACATTAAAAACAACCTCTGTCTCCTTTGGTAACCTGGTTGTTGTGTTTTACGTTGGGTGCTTTGGGTAGGGGTCAGTCCTGCTCCTACATCCAGGTTTTGAAATTCACTTTAATGTATGAAAGGTTAAACTAGTGAAAATTATTACGTTTTTGATGCTTGTTATATGAACTGCCTTAGGTATCACACTACAGAAATCTAGCAAAGTCAAAGCTGAAATGTAATATACAGGAGACTGTTAACCTTGCCCATAGGAGAAACATTTTCTATCATGCAGCATCATGAGGTTAAGGCATGGGTTTTTTCATTATTTTCCTGAATTTCTATTCACAGTAGCATTAGTTTTCCCCTAAAATTGTCTTCTTTTTTATTATTTTTTATTTCATTTTAGTGGGTCTATTTATTTGTGCCTTGAGTAGACACCTCCACCTGCACTCCAAGGGGTGTCTGATTTTGAAGACTCAGTTCTGACAGTGGGCCAAGCTGTAGGCACTGTCTTACTGGAACTGCTTGATTGGGGTGTTACTATAGCAAGAAAAGTGCTCCATGGAAGTCAAGATTGGTTCTACATCTCTTGTATAAGGTCCTGAATTCAGCAGGACATCTTATGTTGACTTTCCAGAGACCAGATTTCTATAAGCATGTTTTATTCATTAACCTGAAAACCTTGTGAAGAAGTAAGTGGCAGCAATTATTAAACATTTGCTACATTTAATTTATTCCTATGAAATTCTGCCATGGCTTAATAGCCAAGGAAAAAAGTTTGCAAGGTGATGGAGCAAGACTCCATCTGTTCAGACAGATTAAAGGAAATTGAGGACAACTTTTAAAGGATGAATACTAAAGGTATTGTTATTGCTCTTGCTGAGCTTAATTACAGAGAATAGGGACCGATAAATATGTCTACGGGACATATTGATTGCTCTGTGAATGTACACATCTATTAAAGGCAAAGTCAAAGATGTTTCAACTGGATATAACCTACCAAACCAAGCGTAAAGCAGGAAGGTGAGTATTGGCAAAGGGAATGGTTAGGTTTGTTATACATCCTGCTCTGAGATGCTTTAAAAAGTCACTCAGGGAGTCAGATGAGTGACTGTGTGTGTTCTTCACCCCAAAGGCTGGGGCTAAAGGGGCCTCTGGAGATAGTTCATAGTTTGTTGCCCTTGCTGGAAGCAAGGTCTTGAGCTAGAAGAGAGACTAGAACAGGTTGCTCAGGACCACACCCCTTTGGGGTTTGAAATTCTCCCGTAGTGGAGGCTCTACAACCTCTGAGGAAAATCTACTCCTGTGTTTGAGGACTCTCACAGCAAAGAAGCTTTTCCTGGATTTAAATGGTGTCTTCTGTATCTCAGCTGGTGCCAGTTGTTCCTTTTGCTGTCTGTGCATGAGCAGGTGAGGATCAGGCTCTGTCCTCTTTTTTTCTTCCCTGCAGAAATCAAATGCCCCGAAGACACACTGGGATGCTTATCCAATTATGTCTCTTTTCCTAAGTAACTAGTTTTCAGATATTCACTTTTAATGCCTTTTATGTCTCTTGAAAATGCCAGCAATATTGCTCATAAATCATTGTCCTTTCCTTTAGCTCTGCTGGATTAATGTAAAATCACTTTAATTACAATTCCAGTTGAAGCAACTGCATTTAATCCTACCTGTGTTTTGGGTGGGTATTTAGTGCAGCTCCGTAAAGAACAGTGGTTAATGTTGGTGCCATTGGATGGGAGAGGGGATTTATGTGCTGGTGGGTATTGCAGCTCTCCTTCAGGAGCATTATTCTTTAGCTGGGCACAGTTCTTGTCTTTGTGGTTTTTTTTTTTTTTGATCTTTTCTGCTCAGCACCCTATCAGTGTGTGTCAGCTTTGTACACAAGGCTTGTAGGTCCTTGAAATAACTGTGTGTACAGGCACTGCTGCTCTCAGGGTGTCAGAGATGCAGGTGTGACAGGGAGTGTGTTATATTTTACACACATGGTTATTTCATTTGAAGGTGGGTGTTTGTTGGTGGGAAGAACAAAGACTGATGATGTTTGCAGGTGTAGTCAGTGTTTCTGACTCTGTGTGCTTATGGCCAGCCATGATCTACGGAGGTACACCAAGCCCTGTCCCTTGTGTGAAGGGCTCCTGAGCCACCTTGGATACCCACTGGGGTATAAATGCCATCATTTTATCTCCATGCTGTGCTAGAACAAACACAGGGGGCAAAACTAAGCTGTGTTGAATGTGATAAAACTGCTTTTGATTTATATTCATGGGGACTGGAATGCAAGTGGAGCCCAAAGGTGAAAGCAGGTGCAAAAACCTTACGTAGACCCCTGCCTCTTTAAGGAAACATCAATTTCTTCTGCTAAATATCAATCCAGGGGAAAAGACCTCTGTGTGCTTCATTTTTTTCTTTGCTGTCGTCTTGATGTGATTAAATTCATGGTGCTGCAAAGAAATATTGCCAAGCAAACCTCCCAGCCCAAGAAATAGTGTGGTGTTCTTCCAAAGCTACAAGTGCAGCACAGCTTTGCCTCACATAATTAGTGAAAGCACAGCTCCACTCACCTGTAAAACGTTCCTTCTCTTCGTGGAGCACTTCTGCTGAATGCTGGCTGTCTTCTTGCTACCAGCTGGCACAGCAGTGGGCGAAAATATTAACCCTGACAGTGGGTGAGACCCTGGGGAGCCTGATGCAGGCGTGTCATTGTCACAGGAACTCTGCTTACATACAGTAATTTCATTTCCCTAACCTTTCATTTCTGGGCTACTGATGAAGTCATAATTTAGGAGGCTGGTGTGGTATTTATAGTGTTGGGGTTTATTTAAAGGAAAAATACTGTGGTGGCTTACATTTCTTTGCATGTCTCAGTTTCCCTAGCAAGTGTCACTTTTGGCATTTGACCAGGCACTAAAGCCCTTTCTTCTCAAGTCTGTCACACTGGAAAAAAATTCCATGAAAGACCAGTCCTCCTGGTTGGAGAAGACAGGTGGTGTTAGGGCTGAAGTGCTGTCTAAGCCTCTGGCTTCATTTGTTTGAGGTTTTTTACATTTCTCTGACACTCAGAATCACCACAGGGAACTTCTGTTCCGAAGGGCAGATAACTGACTCACACTCATTTTGTACTTGAAGCCATCTCAAGAAGAAAATTACCTTCCAACCAGCCTTACTAACTTTCCTTGAACTGTCTGGTGATCTCCCTCCACTCTGTTGTTTTTCTTTCTTCCCCCTTGGCCCTGCTGGTTGTGCTGGAGTGATGGTCCCTGAGTGCAGCTATGAGTGGCTCCAGCACATCCCAGCCCCAACCACAGCTGCAAGTTTTCCTTCTGGAAGCATTCATTATTTTTCATAAATATTTAAAATACTAAATAGGATTGGTTATGAAATTTCGGGATGGTTTTGGTTGGAAGGGACCTTAAGGCTCACCTTGTTCCAACCCTCTGACATGGGCAGGGACAGCTTCCACTAGAGCAGGTTTTTATTGTGTTGAAAGGCTGAGTAGTCATTTTCAGGGTCACAAGGTGAGAAAAGTGATAAGCTGGAAATAGGATCCAAGAGCTCTGATTCCCTGTCTTGTGCTTGTAAACCCCCTGCCTTTTGTGGTCACCTTGGTAGGAATCCTTTGTGAAGGGATTCAGTTACAGAGCAGGATTGGACAGAAAGATTAAGCAAGACTTGTGAAAGTCAAGAACAAAACATGGTTTCTGGGTGTTGACTTGGTCACTCACGAACCCCACGGTCCCTTTGCCCAGTGCTGGGCAGAAGTTTCTTCTCCTTCACCTTTGCTCCTGGGCAGTTGAGTGTTTGGGACAATGTGTGCCTTAGGAGATGTGGAAGGCTCTGTGTCTTGAGCTCTCCTTTTGTGACTTTGGAAGAAGTCACTAAGCCACTTACTTTTTCAGTACATCACATAAAATGCAAAGTGTGTTTGATGAGGGGCCACTTACACAGTTCTTTACAGCAGGCAGACAGAGTTATGAGGTTGGCCAGCAGCCTCCTTGATGAAAGAATAAACTAGATTTTTTTCTTCCATCCTTTGAAATGGGCAGAATAAAAATTTTAATTACTTGTTTCTCTATAAATAATGCAGAGACACTATAGGTTGTGCTTATACACATGCACACACAAGTGAGATGCATCTCTAGTGCCAGAAAATTGCTTGAGCCTCACAGGCAGTAAATTTTCCATATATTTATGGCCAATAGTAGAGGTGCACAGGGAAATCGTATATCAGGGTGATCAGCAAAGGGCAGCAGGAAGAGTCCTTTCTCTCCTGTTAGGGCATTAGGCTCTCTCCAGGTAGATTTTCCTACAAAGAGGAAAACTTGCATTATGAAGAAAAATAAGAATTATCACCTCAACAGTCTAAAGAGCTGCTCATGTGTCAGAGCCCTCTGTTATCCATAGTCCTGCAGCCATTCCTCCTCATGTGTTTCTTCATCCCTCAGGCAACAGTTCGTCCTTTCCTGACGGTTTGTTACATTTTTAGGGATATCCTGCACTCTGGATTTTCTGTCACCTGCCTTTGGGGTCTGATAGGATGGTGAATTCCTGCCATTTGTGGTGTGCATGGAGAGCTGAACTTGGCATTAAGTACTGATGGCTGTCCTTCCCCTCTCTCAAAATATTCCTGAAGAATTAGAGTTGCCCAGAGAAGCTGTGGCTGCCCCATCCCTGGAACTGTCCAAGGCCAGGTTGGAGCAACCTGGGCTGGTGGAAAGTGTCCCTGCCCATGGCAGGGGGTAGGTTGGGATGAGCTTTAAGGTCTCTTCAAACCCAAACCATACCATGATTATTTATGAGATGAAGTGTGAAGGAATTTGTAGGTGAAACCTGCTGGTTCTTGGATACATGAAGATTGATAATGGAAGATTTGAGGGAGGAGGACCTGTGGGTGAGGACAGGCCATTGTGTATAGAAATCCATTCTGAGGAGCTGCCTATCAATATGGAATGTGTGTTGCTTTATTTTTTTAGGAAGAAATGAGATTGAGTCATATATCAATTAACCTTAGGCCAGATAAGTGGCTGAGGATTAATTTACTAGGTAATACTGGAATCTGGGAAGATGTGGAGGATTTGGTAGGAACTATTTAAAGTATAATTAATGCTGATTTTAACTGTATATATATATATATACAGAACAGAATGAGTCGAAACCCCCTTTTATTAGAAAATGGAACACTTTCAAAGGAAAATAAGTATTTAAGCATCAGTTCCCAGCTGCTGGGTGAAGATGTGCTTTTGTGTAAGGCAAAGGAGGTTTCCAGAGGTAGAGGAGCATGGCCTGGTGTTAAAAGGACAGGATTTCAGTCCTGAGTTGCTGGGTGCTTTCTCAGCTGCCCACCAGGATGCAGACAATGCTACCTGGGGCTCTCTGCCTGGTGTGGGGCTGCTGCACCTGCACTTGGAGCAGGATTTGCCCAGTGCTCATTGCTGTGGTGCCCTGATCAGCCTTCACTGGGGTCCTGAAATGCTGCACTTTCCACTGGCTTTTCCTCTCCCAGGGATGGGGAGCTGGAAGAAATTGCCAGTTGTCTGTGTTTACCCTTTGGGACAAAGTGCATCCTGCAGAAACGTAAATATTTTGAGTGCTAATTTACACCCTCAGTGTTCAGGGGGACGTTTTCAAGTGACTGAGGCGCTGTGTGATTAGCTGCTTGTAGCCTCCTAATTAGCTGAAATGTCATTTGCTTACGTGGCCTCGTTGCATGTTTGGTGTGTATAATTTCTGGGAAGGAAGAGCTCTGGGAAGGATTTGGCTCCAGTGGCAGCAACGCTGCTGAGCTGGGCGACAGAGCTTCTCCTTTAACTTAGCAATCTGTTAAAAATATGAAAAATAACAATAGCAATTATGGGCCATCTTTACTTTAGTTCTAACTCCATAAAACCTGAATTTCTGTGTCCTTGGAGAGTCTGAGAGGCCCTGACTCAGAATTACCCTCATGGAGAGCTTTTTCCCTTGTGCATACAGCAGTTGGTTTGGGATTTTTGTTTCCCTTTGATATATTTTTTTTATTATTTATATGAAGATCTCAAATGCTTCAGAATATTCTGCCAAGTTGTTTACCTGCTACTGCAAAGAGTCCTGAGGTGTTTTTTCTGTCTCTGCTCTGGTTAATGTGCTTTGTGCTGCAGATCTAAAATAGCATCAATATGTACCTTTATCTGTGGTTTGATTTGGTGTCTTATTGTCTGGTGTGTTTAGCACCCAGGTTATGCCTACTGATGTATTTCAAGTGCTTTGTTGAGGAGAGAGGATGTTTATGGGTAAGGGTTAGACTTTAATTCCTTTTAAAACCCCAAGCTCCTCTCAAACCTTACAAGAGACATCATGGTGGGATCTATTGTAACTCCACTTGTCTAGGTCGGGTTTAATGCCTTCCTGGGCGGAAGGTTCTGTACAGAAATAAAGCTTGAGCCAGGCACTGCCAACAGGTAGAAAATCCTTCCCACTCTTCGCTGCCCTTTAGCACCACAAGTGAGTGGTTCTGTTTAGCCAGAGAAGCCAAATTATGAGATGTTCTTTTATCAACACTGTTGTATCAGAAAGAGCAGGATAGTAATTTTCCCCATCAGTAAGATGCACAAGTGCCTGCTTCTTCAGAATCCTGTGTAAACTGATTTCACATAACTCAATACACTGCACTTTAGTGATTGGAAACGTCAGAGTGATTAGGAAAAGCTGCATTTTGCAGGCACTGGAGTGTGGCTGTGGCTGCACAGCCTGGCAAGGACGTTCAAATTATCTGAAGTTGCTGAAACAAAGAGTCTTTAACCCACAAATGTGATGTTTATTTCTCTTGTGGTGCAGATTATAGAGGAAAATGGTCCTGCTTGCCTTGCCCTGATTCTGTTCTGCATTCACAGCAGTTTTTGAGAGCCTAGCCTATGACATTTATTTTGGGAATGGAAAATCTGCCTTGCAGTAGCTGTAGTTCAGCATTTGCTTGGATTTAGGCAATATACTGAGATGATAATATCGATGATTGTTTCATTTTACCATGAGAGGTGATGTTTGCTGGAATCTGCAGCTCTCACAGCCCAACCAACCATTCCGCAGAGCTCTGCAAGATTTGTTCCATTAGGAACATGTTGAGCAGAGCCCGGTTCAGTTAGGAAGTGTGTGTGCCCAGGCCAGCTTGGAAATGAACAGAGGCCAAATCAAACCCAGGGGCACCCGAGTGCCCTGTGCTCGAGCCTTTCAGGTGCTTTGGAAAGCTTTGGGCATCAGTCTCCTTGCACACACAACAAAACATGACCCCACTGCCAACACATGATTCACATTTATACACAAGCACTTTTAAACTCAAGAAAATAAAACTTTAGTGAACCTCAGATGAATGTCAAGTGAAACAAGCAGCTTTATAAAGAATGAAGATATTAAAAGTGTTTCTGGTACCCAGCTGGTTGTTTTGTGATGCTGTCTCTGCACCAGCTAAAAATAATTCTGAAAGTTCCTGGTCCAATTCTGAAAGTTCCTGGTCCTGCTGATGCTGTTGTTCTGTTGGTTTTTTTTCAATTTTCAGATAAGGTTTACTAAGAAGAAAAAGGCTTCCTCTTATTCCTCTTATTACGGTGACTTGCCCTTTTTCATAGTATTTGTTTCAGGTTGAAGTCTGTGATAGCACAGCTGATGGAGGAGCTCAGGCATGAAGGAGTTATCAATATTAAAAATATTTTTCTGTGACAGCAGTGCCTTTGTTAAAGAAAAATCTTCATTATTTGCTCAAACTGGCCAGACTCTGCCCTCCTCCCTCCACTTGTCTGCTCTGCTGCCAGACTGCCTTTATTGAGGATCTTTTCCCTTTTCTTGCACAGGAGCTTCTGTGATGAGCTGAATGAGAATGGGTATGTCATAAGGAAAAATAGATACCTGAAGTCAGGTCCAGAGGGGTAAATGGGCTCCGAGTTGTGGAAGGCCCCATTCACGGTGAATTAAATAATTAAAGTCACTTACTGCTGTAAAATCTCCCATTCCACTCCAGCTCTGTCTTTGGACTTGTCTTGCCCCAGTAGTGACTGAAACCTGCTTGAGGGGCAGAGTCAAGGAAGGAAGAGAGCTTGGCTTGGAATGGATCATTACTGCTTAAGTAAGCATAAACCACCATGTATTTCCCCCAGTTCTGCTATGGGAAAATAAAAACTGTCTGTTTCTCCCTGTTTACTGGAGTGGGTGCGTGGTAATCGCTGATTATGAAGTCACTCATAAGAAAGTAATAGCCTGAGTAGTGCTGTGGGATTAAAGCACATCTTTAAATGATACCATGTGGGATCATTTGCACTGATCTGCAGCCCTGAGATGGGTTTTCATCCCATGATTGACCAAACATTGCTGGTTTATTGCCCATGATATGTGTGTTCATGTATTTTTCTTGCTGCAAAAGGGCCTTTTGTGGTAGCGATGTGAGTGCTGGGCAGTGCACAGGGCAGGCAGGGGCTGTGGCTTCCCAGTGCCCTTCCCTGGGTGATGGGAGGGATGCAGGCGATGCTCCACATCAATAGCAGGTTTCATTTGTGCCGAGTGGCCACATTTGCCAATGGGGAAAGAGAGCTGGGAAGTGCCAAAGGTTGAGTCAAGTAGGTGAGTAACTGGAAAAGAGCCAGTTGCCATTTTTCTCTTTAATGAACACACAGGCTGGAATTCAGTGGCAATATTGCACAGGGTCCTTGTGTTAGAAATCATGGTGACAGTTTATTTGCACCCTGGGAATGCAGGGAACTGAGCTGCATAGCCCAGGGCCCTCTTGAATAAATGCAGCACAAGATGAATTAAAAAATAATAAAATAGTTCCTCAGCCAGTTTGTGTGATGGTAATTGTTAAAATGTCAGCAGACAAGATTGATTTTTGTAGAAGAACCAGCTTAAAACATATATGAAGTCAGGGTTTTGAATTGGATCTCAGTGTGCTAATGTTGAAACTTTTGTGTCAGGAAAGTTTGGGCCAGATTTTGAAATATTTCATGAACGGGTTTCAGTGTTTATATCAAGAGGCAGACACAAACACTCGTGCTTTCCCTTAACACCCTTCTGGCTGTTTTTTCAAGAGCTGAGCTTGTGCTTCAGCTCTGTGTATGAAGGGATAGTGCACAAGTTCAGTGGCTGAGGCTGGAGAGTTGCAACCCCTGCACTCTGGGAACATTCCCCGTCTCTTCCCAGGCTGTCCCTAAGAAAACTCCACCCTCTAGGGAGATAGGAACAAGTTATAAAATCATGGCTTCCAGGCAAATTATACTTGCGTTTGACCCACATGTTTAGTTTTTTGTATTCTTAAGGTCTCATTCACAGCATAAATCTGAAGCAGCTTCCCCTGATGGCCTTCAGAATACCTGTGAAAAGCCATTAATTTGGAACAAGGATGGCAATTATGATCATATGAGAGCTAAAGAGACTGTTTTGCTGCTTTGGTTTATTGGATGACTGAGCTAATTCATTATTTGTGTAGGAATCTTATTTTTCATTACTGGATGGTCAGTCAGGACTGTAAATCTAATTAATTTGAAAACATGAGATCTGCAGGGCAGTGTTTCTCTTTTGGTTTAAAAGTAAGAAATAATTAGCTTGTAAGAACTTTACTGCTTTGTAACCAACTTCTTGGCAGCTCTGCAGTTTGAGCTATAGGCCATGTGTGAACCCCAAGAAGAGAATATGATGATTAAAAATTAATTCCTTCTAGGATGGTACCAGCATGTTTGTTAGGAGAGGGCATCTGTCTCCTTGCCTTATTAGATGAGGAGAAAGCAAATATAAACACAAGGAAGAGCCAATCGAGCCCCCTACAAGGCTTCCACTTTGCCAAAAGCTTCTGTTCTGACTGTTGCATGGGCAGCTGCAGCTGTGGGAGCATCTGCTGCCACCTCCCTTCTGGGAGAGTTCCTCTGAAAAAGCAAACTCTCAGTGCAGATATTGACCAGTGCCACCTTCCTGCTGTGGGTTTGGATCAGATGAGGCTCCTCAGAAGGAAGAGATGGGCAGAGATGCTGAACAGGAGCTGTGCACCTGGTTTGGGGGGATAAAAAGTGGCAGAGATAGTGGATGCAGTGGGAAGGGAATGTCCTGTCAGCCTTAAATATTATCTGTGAATGAATTGGTGACTAGTTTATAGAATCACAGAACATGCTGAGTTGGAAGGGACTCATCAGGACACCCCAAAAATCCACCTTCCCCCCCCCCCCCCCATGCCTGGGAGTGTTGTGTTGTTTTGTAGCTGGCAGCAGATTTACTTTTTTTCAAAAAGAAAAATAATTTGACTTTCCATAATTTTAGATAGGATTCTTATCCTGAAATACCCTGAAAGTCATGACATACTGAAAGGGCTCAAGTACAGAGGAGTGTCTGGAATGCCAAGAGAGTGTTGCCAAGACACGGTGTTAGGATGGAGGATGAGGTTGATTTCCAGTGTAGTTCCAATGGAAGGAGAAAGACATATGGAAAGGGCACTCCTTGCAAAGGGCACTTCTGAGGCAGAAAGCCTGGACAGAGATGAGGAAATCTGTCTGGCTCCTCATGTCAGGGTGAGCTCCCTGGGAATCTGATTTCTTTGAATGAATTCCTGAGCTCCCGGTGTCACAGTGGCTGTGCCCTAGGGCAAGGAAAAGAGACATTAATGACTAAAGTGGGCACCCAAATGCCTCTCTGCTTTAGGCACCCTAATATAGGCTGAGAGTAGCCAAGGAAGGCTGTGTTTTGAGTGCTAAAACCACTGAAAGCTCTCCAGGAAGGATTAATTCCTCGTGATACGGGAGCATGGACAGTGGCACGGCTGTGGCTGATATCAATAAAAACTGTTTAAACCACCTTGAATAAAAATCTCCTCCCTGTAATACATTTCAGTGCATGCAAAGGCCCTGTTGACATTTTCTATAAACCCTAATGAAATTTGGCATGAATCATCAAGAACAGAAGTCCAGCTCTTTTCACCATTTTGATGCCAGAAATCCACAATAGGGACCTTTTTTGGGATCCCTGTGATTGAAAGTTAATGTTCTAATAGAGTTTTCAGAGAGAACAACTGTAGGACAGTTATAGTTTCTGCTGCTCAGCTTTGATTGAAGCCTCTTCACGTTTATTTTTGAGAGAATCACAAGGCATTTGCGTGTCACTAAATATAAGTGGGATGACTCAAAGAGGATGCTGAGGTCCAGATTTGGAGCAATGAATCAGTGAGTTGCTTTAAGCTCTATTAAAGCCCACTTCATATTTTCAAAGTTGCCAACAAATATAAACAACAAAAAGTAAGCTATCATGTTCTTTTGGTCTGTATTTTTAGGCTGGCATGTGTTTCTGAGTCTTGGAGAGCACCTCGTAGACATGAGGGTTTTAATAATTCATATCTATGTGACTCCCCCCAAATTAGACTTTTGCTTTGCCTCTAAAAGAGGGTGACTGATGTTCCCATGGGAGATTGAACGCTGCACTTTGTTTGACCATCCCTGCACAGCTTTTAGTCTTTTTAAGGTGTTTAAGCATCAAAAGAAACACACTGACATAAATTCATAGAATCATGGCATGATTCGGGTTGGGAGGGACCTTGAAGCTCACCCAGTTCCGTCACCTTCCACTAGACCAGTCTGCCACAAGCTTAAGGTATTTGCTCCCATTTTTACATGCTGAGGTGGTTTTTGAAAATCCAAAGGAATGTTTATTGACACTCTTAGGGGCATGAGCACCTTCAGAAAGCTCTTCCACAGAGAACCTGCTATGTAGTACAGCAGGAAGAAAGACTTTAAAACCCCAACCAAACTCCCATCAGTCCAGGTTCTGGGCTAAATACATGTGGTAGTGTCTGATAGATAATTTCTTGGTGTGTTTATTCTAAATCTGAATTTTAAGCCATTTTTTTCAACTATTTAATTCTTTTTGCTACAGCTACAATCTTGTAGCTTTTTGTCCATCTCTAGTTGCATTTCAAAAGGTCCCTTCACATGTCAGAAATATTTCAAGTCCAGATTAAACGAGTCAGCATCAATGCAAACATCCAGCTTCACTACAAATCTCTTTCTCCTTTGGAACTGACCCAGAGCTCTACGACTGTGCCTGAAATGCAGCTGCTTAAGCTTTAAAATATTATTGTTCTGTCTGTGATTGTGTGGGCACAGAAATATTGATGCAGTTGACCACAAGTGCTAAACAGAGCAAATCAGTTCCATAGTCAGAGCCTGAGGATCTGGCTGAGTGGGGAAATTCACAAGCTGCAGATGCCGAACCTGGGTTGATCCTTTTAAAATGAACACATTTGTACATGTTGCGGTGTATAAACTTTGCAGGAATGAAGTTATGTGTTGATGCTTTTATTAGAAGCCTTTCTACTCTCAGTGGTACTTATTATGGTGATTTTTTTTTTCTATATTTTATCATTACAAGCTAAAAATCCCTTTACAAGGAGGCTGTAGAATTAGCACAAAGCTTGTCCTGTGCAGAGGGAAGGATTCTGGATATTGAAGTAGCAAGGATAATTGTTCTGTAGGCCTGAATTTCCCAGTTATTTTCCATTTACAGAAGGTGATTCTTATTTTCCTACAGGCCTGACAAGTATGAGGAAACCTTTCTGTTCAGAAGGTGGATTTCTTTAATTTTTGAAGTGCTGTGTTTCTGCTTTTGCAATATTGGGACTAAGACAATTGATATCAAATTTCGGATGGGAACAGGGAGAATCCAAGTGCTTTCCATCACATCTGAAAACTCGTATTGACTCTGAAGTTGGAAATCCTAATCAACTAGAGTGCATTATCAAGTCTGATAAATCTTAACAGACCTTTTAATCAATACAGCCTGGATTGTGTGCCAGAGCACAGAGCCAGCTGCAGTATATACAATTTTCGGGAAAGGCATGGAATTCCTGCATGTTTATTTAGGGTAAGTATCTAAGATGTTGTATTATTGCTTTATGGAAGAGGTTTAAACTGACTCAGAGCTGAAATTATTGTGGTTTCCTTCCCAATTTTGTCCTTTTTCAGCCATCCCAGTCCAGGGGCACTACAGGGATGAGAACAGGTCTTTGGAAGGGTTGTGCTAATGTTTAGATGTGTGTGCATGCATAGATGTACTTGTGCCCCCTTTCTCCCTTTTCCACATGCTGCTTTTATCCATGTGTGTGACCTTCCCGGCTGCTGGACTGGATCTCCCACACTATCACTTCCATCAGGAGGGAGAGGCTGATGATGCCACTTTGCAGCTCAGCTCAGTGACCCTTGGGCTGAGCTGAAAAGCAGAGTTTTCTCTCTTTGCAGCCCGGATGCTTTTGGCAATCTGTTTGTTCCTGCTGCTGCTGACATGTACTAACAGACTGACCACCCCCTGCTACCTTGGAAAAGGCTCTGTTTGAGCTTTAGTCTTTTAGGGAGACACAAATTGGCATCTACTGCCTGGAGGTGACCACAGCCTTTCTGTGCAAGTTGTGCAGCAGGAACAGGCCCACTGGAGCTGTTCATCATCTCCCTCCAGCACGCACAGCCCCTGTCCCAGGAGGTTCTATGTGCCTTTTGCTTTCCTTGTGGCTCCTGTTACAACCCAGCCCTAAAGGTGAGGGTAACTGAGGCTCTCATTAGTATATCCCTTGGGTGGGTTACAGTGAAACAGCACTGTGTGTAGATGTGTATATATATGTATGTATATAGATGTGTGTATTTTAGAAGAATTTGGTTGCAAAAGGAAGGAGGTATGTACCCATTTTGATTAACATCTCTAGTAATGTGACAATATGAAAGGATGCAAATAACACCTAAGAAAATATACATGGAAAAGAAAGAAAGACAAATGTGGTGGTTTGAGCCCTGGCTGAATGCCTGTTCCCAGTCTGTCTGTCCATCCAGGGTTGTCCCATACCAGGGGCAGAATCTGGCACTTTCCTTTGTTGAACTTCCCATGGTTGGTGATTCCCTGCCCTCTGACCTGTCAGGTCTCTCTGCAGGGGACTCAGCAGCTCTTCCCAGTTTGGGCTCATCGGCAAACTTGCTCAGTGTCCCTTCCAGTCCAGTGTTCAAGTCAGTTTTGGAGATATTGAAGAGCACAGGCCCTGAGATGAAGCCCTGTGGGAACCCAAGAGGGACAGTGACAGTCCGATGTCACCCCAGTCGCTGTCCCCCCCGTGCCTGACCCGTGAGCCAGTTGCATCTCTGGGGCAGCTGCACTAAGAGTCACATCCTGCACACAGGGTGCAGGGCAGGATAAGCTATTTTCACTTCTCTCGACTGTACATCTGTAAAATTTTTGACTGGAAAAGCTCTCCCCGTGCCAGGACTGCTCTAAAGAAGAGAGACAGCCTTGGCAATGCTGCTCCTCGCTGTTTGCCTTGGCGTGGCAAGGATAAGTGTCGCCTGTGCCCCGCAGGCAGCCAGCAGTGCTAAATTCTCTCTGGGACTGCTGCTTTATTACCATGAGGGCTGGGGACTGGGCACCACACTGCAGAGGAAGATATTTCACACTCCTCTTATGCCTTCAGTTTGGGAAATTACGTTTTGCCATGTAGTTTTTAATCTGTCGGTCTAGACCGTACAAAAATGACAAGTGAGCATGATTTAATTTTATGATAGCACTGCATTAGATGACCACTTTATATTGCTGTAAAAGGGGGATTTGAAGTGGTAGTGTGCTCTGCTCTTCCACATTTGATGTTCTTGTTTCTTGTAGTCTGACAATAAAATCCTAGTAATGTGAAGAACAGCTTTTACCTGGCCTGGTTAGCCATGTGGAGTCAGATTTGGCAAAATAGGCGTCACACAGGCACTGAGGGGTCTGTATCATTTTATCAGGACTTGGCAACATGTTCTCTCTCTCTGGTGGCCAGTGACAGAGAGTCCCAGGACCAAAGGGAACGGCTGGAGTTGTCTCAGGGGAGGGTTAGGCTGGATATTAGGAAAAGGTTCTTACCCTAGACATGGGAATGGGATGAAGTTGTGGCCAGTCTTTGTGTTATTCCTGAGGTTACACATCTCACACCTGCCAGAAGCATTCAAGTCCTGATTGTCTGTTAGTTTCCGTTATATTTTTATTTATAATGGTGTGTTTTTACAGTTCTGTCCTTTGCTGAGATTTAGAAATTAAATTCAATAACTTCATATTGAAATTCTTATTGCTTTTGGTCAGTTTTACTCTCAGGTTTTTAATGGACCTCTTAGTAAATTGAATGACTTACCACCTGTGCTTTGCTCTGCTCCTTTGACAACTCCCTTCAGGACAGGGCAGATGAGTGAAAATGCTCCAGATGCTTCATCATAGCACTGCTAAAATATGTTTGAATTTCTGCCTGGCTTTGAATATAAACGTGCACTTGATCAGCCAACAAGGACACTTCTGTTCATACAGAATTCATGTATGCATGATAAAAACTGCTATAAAAGGACACTTCTTGTCTTCAGCTAAATTGACAGCCCCTCTTTCAAAATAGACTACTTGTGCTTGGGAAATCAAGACATATGATTGTCTTTTTTTCTCAGCTAAAAAAGATTTCTTTTTAACGTCTGGTTAAGTGAAAATTATGCTGTTTGCTGTGATGTTTCCTTTCAAGAGGCACTGCTTTGTTTTGGTGTATAACTATTGCTTTTCCCTTTGCTTGTCTGCCTTAAACCACAAATTTCTGTGGGTATACACAGCTGTGAGGAGCCTCCCTTCCTTCCACTGTCAGTCAGAGCCTTCTCAGCAAGAGGTTTGTTTAAAATTTGTGATGCTGAGAAATTGACTGAAGAAATTTGAAGGTAATGTGGTACACTGAGCAGGATTCTTTAATTTTGCTTTTATCACTATAAGTACTGTTGGTATTTGTGTACCTGTGTACAGGCAGCAAAGCAAAAGGTTGATTCAGCTGAACAAACTGAGGCTAAAAGAAAACGGGGGAGGTAGGATGTGTTGCTTTTCATTTCCTTCTTCCACCTTAGCTGTCCAGTCTGTAACTGAGGATGCTTTTCACCAGCCTGTCCTGTCTTTCCACAACATACCTGTAGATCTTTGGAGAAGGCACCTTCCAGCCCAAGGGATGCTCTGCAAGTCAGCAACATGTTACCCAACCTGGCCGTTCGCAGCCCAGATGTCTCTGCATTGCCCAAGTAGAAGTGTTAGATCAGTGGAAATACTTAGAAAGAATTCATTATATTCATTGCAGGTTTTTTTTTCAGTTCTGGCATGAACAAGAACACACCTTGGATCCTCACCACAGCACAGTGTGTGTCTAGAGATTACCCTGGGAATCAGGGTAGGCTCATGTATCTCAATTCCAAGCCTTTAGTTCATCCTGCTGTTTTCTGCACCTGTAAGACTCTTTGAAATGACACATTCTCACATCTCATGTACTGGGACTTCAACACAAATGTTGCTTAGAAACACTACAAGGCTGGTGACAGGATGAGCAATAGTCCAACTCCTGACAGGCTTTGCCAGGCAAGCTTTGGAGAGCCTGTCTGGAATGGTTTGAAATATTTCAGGTTCAGCTTTGTGCCCCCACCCTGCTGAGCAGATATGAGCCCAGGGTGAGCACCACAGTACCTGTATCTGCTCCCTCACCTCCCCAGCATGTGTCTGAGCAGCTTGCTTTGGGCTGCTGGGAAAGGAAGAACAATGTTAGGCAAATAAAACACTGAAGAGGCATCCTGAGATGAGGACAAATTTCTAGAATCCTTCAGCTTCTCAGGACCGTGACCACTGAGATGCAGAGTGTTGTGGTCTAGCTTTCTGTTGAACCCAGCTAGGTTGAACAGACAGTCCTGGCATGGATTTAATTTTCAAGTGAATCTCCTTCAAAGCAATAATTCTTTGTAAAGAGGCTCTAAAAGATATGTTGGGAGGTTTTTTTGAGAAATTTTTCCAGAGGTGTGTTGAAGTTGATGGAGATAATTCCATTCCTGAAGCTCTTCCATGTATATATTTAAATCAGGAACTTGGGTGGTAGAATCAGACTGGAGATCTGCTGTAAGAACGTGTATCTACCTGAACCCTTGGGGTGTTTTACCACTTCAGGCCAAACTTCTCCTTTAGTGTTCCCAGGGAAAAGAATACTCTGAGCAAATACAGTTTGGCAAGGCTCATCATATCTAGGTCACCTGCATGAGAAAGGATATTCCAAAGGAAATCTGGAAAGGCACTGTGATTTGCCAGAGTATTAGAGTGTATAACAGAAATATTTGTGTCCCTGGATTATAAGTAAAATGTGTTGTAATACCTACATACCACAGGATGGAGTTACAGACTTAACTTTAGATTTTTTTTGTGCCTTCTAGCCAAACTGTTAATGTTTGGTTTAATATGTTTTGGGATGTTTTTTAATACTCTGTACTTGCAGCAGATATGTGCAATTGTACTGGAGGAGATTCTTCCATATTGCAAAGGTTAGGCCAAGGTGGGTACCAACCCTGCCTGCTTTGTGTGCTGAGGGTTGGAGGTGCATCTGGCACTACTCAGTGCTTTAATCTGCTGTGATTCAGTATTCAAGAAACATGCCCTTTTTTCAGAAGTCATAAAATCATTAAGGTTTGAAAAAACATCCAAGACCATGTCCAGCCTTCAGCCAATCCCTCCACAGCCATAAACAATACCAAAAATGACACATGGACTTGTCTTTTGAATTCCAGGAATGGTGACTCCCAATCTCCCTGGGAGTCTGTTCTGAAGTCTAACCACTCTTTCAGTGAAGAAATTTTCCCTGATATCCAACCTGAACCTCCCCTGGCACAACCTCAGGCCTGTTTTTGTGTTGTCCTGTTGGAGGCTGTGCTCTAGAATTAGGTGCTCTTGAAGTTCTCTCTGCCAGGAGATGCAACGGAGCTGAAATGCAGCGGGTGCTGGTACTGCAAGGGCAAGGCATCCAGGAGCAACGGCTGGGCTGGGCAGGGGCATCCCCAGGGGTTTGTTTCCAGGCAGCCAAGCTAAAGTTTAGCAGAATTAGGATTTTTCAGCTTCCCTGACTGTAGAAAGGTGATAGGATTTAATTGAAGGCTAAAAACAATTATGAAACAATCTATTTGTGTTTGTAAAACACTTGGAAAGCTTCAGATTGTAGAAGTGGCAAATTAACAATGACCATCTCCATCAGCCTTGCGCTTTTCTGCCTGTCAAGGGAGGTACAGGAGTTCTGCTTTTGGGAAAGTTTTGGAGCAGAGCTGCTCCAAGGGGTGGGAGCCCATTTGTGAAGCTTGCAAAGCTGCCTCTTGGGGAAGGATGTAACTCCCCTCACTTCTCATTTCCCAAGTCCTTCAAAAACAGAATTGAAGTTTTACATTTGCTAAAAAAGCTGGTCTTCAATTTTAAGTACTTGAAATCTAAAATTTTAGTTCAGGGTTTAGTAAATGCACTTAGAAGCTACTGAAAACCTTTCATAGTGCTTTATAATTTTTCCTTTCATTCTTTTTATCTGCAAGGATTAATTAGAAAAAAGTATGGCTGTGTGTATCCATGGTTTTGAGGACATTTGAGATCTTTCTCCTTTTGATGTCTTTTTTTTTAACTTTTTCATTTCCATGCAGTATATTAATAGTGTTAAGCACAGTCCTGGATGCTGCACCTTATACAAGACAGTTAACATGGTAAGCTTTTGGATTTCTGTATCCTCATAAATCCTTGAATAGAGGGAACCTTTATTAGTTGATCTCCTGCTTGTCAGTTCTCCTGAAGTGAGGCCAAGGCAGGTGGGGTCAATACCTGGGTGAGAGATGGGAAATGAATTGGCACTGGTGACTCAATGGCTGTTCTGAGCCAGGGGATGTCACTGAGGGATCACCCTGGGGCTGGCATGAGGGCTGAGGGCTCTGAGGGTGATCTGATGTGTGAGGAGCTATTAATGAACAGAAACACAGAGCTCTAACAATCTCAGTACCAGCTGTTGCATGCCTTTTGTCTAATTCATAATATTCCAAGTGTCCTTCTCAAGTGATTCTTTCTGTCTGTTCTCACCAGGAGAGATCTCAATTCAATAGCAATAATGTAATGTCTGAAGCAATTTTCTTCTACTGACTCTATTTCTCACATCTTGTATTAACCACATGTCATTTGCATATTTATTCGGTGTGTGGACTTCAGATCATTTTCAAATGTTGGCTTCTGTGTGTTGGGGTAGGAGGCTAAAAACTCCTTTAATGTTTTATTGTACTTAATAGCATGCTCAGTCATATCCTGAATTTAAGGATATGGCTATAGGTGTATATACCTAAGATTATGGTAATTTCAGTTTATAAATGCCCAGGTGTGCACTGGGCCCTAAGTGGAGATAAGATCTTGATTATCTATTCTGTTAATTGGGATGTCCCTGTGATTTGTGTTCAGTCTCCCAGGAGAGCTAGGCTCCTCTTCCGATCCAATGCTCTACCAGCTGGACTTTGGTGTCTCATAACATTATTTTCTGGTTCTCCTGCTAGTTCATAAACTGCTTCCAGAAAAATAAATGGCAACTCCTTTTTTTCAGGGGGTCAGTTTGCTTTTGGGCCACTTTCCAAGGCGTGTTGTCACACAGTTTTGTCAGCTTGTCTCTCCCCACCTGCCGTCCTGTCCACTGAGCTTCTGTAAGAATAGTATTGGCATTTTAGCTCACTTTCAAGCACCTGCTTTCTGTGCCTCACTGAAGTGGCAGGGAGTTTGTGTTTGCTGGGTGTAATAAAGGTTCTCTCTAGCAGTGCTTGTTAATCCTGGTAATCGGTCATAACACTTTTGTGAAGTTGCATGTTACCCCGTCAAATCTTTTTTGCAAAAATGCTTGTTTTCTCACCAAATTATAAGAAATCTCTTAAAGAAAAATGTGTAGATGTTCTCTGGACATGAACTCAGGTACAAAAGAGCCAAAGTGTTTGTGTGGGTGAAATCCCTTGGAGCCTGAAATTAGAATGTGCACCTGGTAAAGGTGAGCCTTCAGGACAGGGGTGTAACAGCAAAGGTTTGTCAGCATTTTGTTATCCAGCCACACTGAGCTGAGAGTCCCCCTGCAGTGAAAGGAGTGCCCTGGAAAGAATGAGGGAGTGAGTCTGGGGTGTAGTTGGCACAAATGAGAGCAAACCTCGTCCATAAGTAATGTGATTACTGGATATTAGTGTAAGAATTTTATGTTGTTTCTAAGCCACGCGTGCTCGAAGCTACCCCAAACTTTGGATATTTGCAATGCCAGGAAGGGTTCACTTTTCCCATGGAGAAATATGTCTGACTGTGATCAGGGTCTTTCTGGCTCCATGTAAAGAGCTTTTCCTTGTTGCTATTAGCAGGATATATATAAAAAAAACCAATTTTTTTTTTCTTCCATAGGTACTTCTAGATCATCATCTACTCATAAAAAGTTTTATCCTCTTCCTGCAGCAGATGACTGTAAAGCTGTCAACAATCATTTGGGTTTACAGCAATAGAAGTTATACTAAAGGGTTTTTTTTATTATATTTTGAATGTTATGTTAGTAGTATAAAAGACTAAATTAACCTTAGTCAGAATTATACTGGCTGTATATTTTATTAATATTTGGGACCATGCAGCATTTCTAACAGGATTCCATCTGCTCCAGGTGGGCAGGGGTTATTCTTGGTATGATAGAAGAGATTGTGTGTCCTGCTGGGCACTTCTCATGTTGATGCAGAGTAGCTGTTCAAGTGAATGTCTTAAAGCAATTAAAAATGTGCTGAGTCTGAGATAATGTGGTGAGGAAGCCTTTCCATGTGTGGATGGAATCCCATCAGAGATCAGTAATACCTTTTGTGAGGAGCAGTGTTTGTCCAGAGCCTGTGCTGGGTAAATAAATGCTCCTGATTCTTCTAGATGGCTGTGCAGGTAAATTTACTCCATTTACTGCTGTCAGGAACTCACTAAAAAGAGAGATGTAAAATAGAATCCCAGGATGGTTTGGGTTGGAAGGGACCTCAAATCTCATTTCACCCTTTCCCATGGGCAGGGTCACCTTCCACCAGCCCAGTCTGCTCCAAGCCCTGTCCACCCTGGCCTTGGACACTCCCAGGGATCCAGAGGCAGCCACAGCCTCTCTGGGCAACCTGTGCCAGGGCCTGCCCACCCTCACCCTAAGTAAAGAATTCCCAATTTTATGCTGATTATGTCATATGATTAAGAACTGTCTAAGAATATTCTTTCATAAAAGGGCTTTGAAAGACATACTGGTTTTTGGGAGAATTTGCTTTACTAGCAGTAGTTTTGCCATCTGGTTTGTTGTTGTTGACCTGAGAAGTATTCCAAAGGCAAAATGAGAAATTGCAACATCTATTTTCTGTTGATCAGTGTTAACTCAGAATTAAGATAATCAAAGGACATAATTAGAAATATCATGTGCTTGGGTTTAAACAGGTTTCAAACCAAAAGCTGTCTGTGAAAGGACTGTTTGCCTCTGTAGGCTGGGATATGGAAATGAAAATATCTTTGAAGCACAGACCCTCAATAATGGAGAATAATCAACGCCAAATGGCATAAAGGAATGTAGTGGTATTTTCGGGGACTCTTGTATAATGCGTGGCTGCTGAATAGAGTGAATATCCAAGGCTGGGACAAGACACAGTAATGTGGTTGTGTATTGCTTGGGCTGGAGGAGGAACAAGTGGAGTAGCAAGATCCACAGAAACAGGAGCATTTGGGGTTAAAGGCAGGATGATGATATTTTCATTTCTCTGTGGGAGCTTTACTACAACCCTCAGTGTGTTATTAACCATCTGAATAACCCAGAGAAAGTGATACAATTTGTATTGCTGGATTTACTTAAAATGAGACTGGACAGAAACTTTTCGGTTCAGTCTCCTGGGCAACATTTCTATGATCTGACACAGCAGGAAAAGCTGAATATATGTCTCAATTCTGTTGAAATGATTGAAGGGAGGAAATTTCCATGTGGTGGTTGATAGAAAAAGCTGTTCAGGATGTGCTCTCAAGTAAAGTGTATTTGGAGAGGCTTATGCACAGCTGGATGGCAGACAGGGTGACGTGTGTCCTTTTCTTGTTCTCTGACTGGTCTTGCCACAAGGAGAACTCGATATTTTCATTCAGTGACATCCTCACTTTTTATATATTTTGCTGTCTTATGCACAGTGACTTGTGTATCCTGCTATGAAACATAACCACATAAATAGCACCGACTAAAGGGATATTTATGATCCATGCAGCAAACATTAAAACCCACTCACTTTCTGACACTTACCAATGCAGATCTTGTGTAGCTCTGTGTGCAGAAGCACTGAGGTGGTAAAACAGAGAGGGATGTCACCCCTCAGGAATGCCTGAACCCCCTCAGCTGAGCAGGTGGCGAACTTGTGCTTGGCTGAGTTTCGGAACAGTTATGTTCAATGTCCCAGGAAAAGTTAAATAAAATCTGTGCTTTGAGAAAAATTCTCACCGGATACAGTTTGGTTAGAGCTGTATCCCAGGTCACTGAAACTGCACTGGCTGGAGTGTGTCAGGTACCAGAGGGTGGGGCCAGACTCTCCACTGGAGCAAAGGACAGGACAAGGAATGTGGATGGCTGAGATACCCAAACCCACACAGCTTTATCAAGTGAGCAGTTCCTTTGCATCATTTCAATTCTGCTCCCCTGTAACAAGGTCAGTGTACTCCTGTAATGTTACTGTAAAGCTGCCTGTGGGATGACAGGAATATACAGTGTGATGCTACAGTCTTTTCATAACATTCCAGAGTAATTAGGACATAAAACTGAATGAAACTTTAAGCCACATTTCAGCTCTGTTCTATATATATATTACTCTTCAGCAGACAAGGGCAGTAACTTAATATTGACTTCTGGCTGTGAGATTACCATATAATCTAAATGCTAATAACAATTAAAGCACAGCATGGTGATTGAAGTGTCTCTTGGAATATTGAAAATACAGGTAATAAATGGTGTAAGGGTGTGAAGCAAGGCTGGAGTTGAAGGGTCTGTTCTGAAGGTCTGTGCCAAGAAAAACAGGTTGGGCTGCAGAAGTTTTCTGTGTTTCTTTCATGCTGAGCCCTCAAACACACAGTCTTGATATACTGTTATTCCAGGCTCTGTCATATGGTAACCAGGTGTTTGAAGCCCAACTCTGGACTCTTTTATTTTCTTCTCCCATTTCTATAAGCAATAGTTCGTCTCAGGAGAGGTTAAAAGAATGGTTTCCCTCACAAATTGAGAGGAATAGTTTCTTTTGGAAGTTAGTTGTTATTGATGAAATACACACTTCAGAGTTTTCTAGGAGGCAGAAGAGTCATGAAAGGCAGGTAAAACAAGAAAGGAATGAAATGAAATGCATACACCCTTTAAAAATACACAACCATATGTGAAAATGTGTGAGATTATTAAGCTCAGTGCACATCATTATAAATGTGAGGCACAAAAGGTCTCTTGGCTCAGCTGTTGGTTCTTCCGAAAGTGTTTGTATTTTGCTTTGCTTGTAGCTCAAAGCAGAAGTGCTTGTTTCCCTGAAATTCGTGGATTTTTTTCAATGGATTTATTCACAGAAGAAAAATATTTAGCATGTAGCATAATGGAACTGAATGTGTTAGAGCAATGAGGATCAGTCCCTGTCTGGTGATGGTGGCTTCCTTCCTTTGGAGGGACCCTGGTGATGTGGTGGATACCAGTGGATCCAGGGTCTGTCCTGGTGAGACCTTCAGTTAATCCTTTTGCCTATGTGATAATATACCAGGGCATAGGGAAACAACAACTCTCACTGTGGCTCTGAGCTCCTGCTGCCAGATTCTCTCCAGTGCCTTTGGAAACACTTTGATGTTCATTCATGTGCGTGTGCAGGTTCACTGATGAACCTTGGCAGGTTCAAAAGCCTCTGGAGTTCTCTCAGTCAACAGATTCACTTCAACTTCTGAATTGACTCTCTTATGAGAACAGAATTTTTACTCTTTTTTTTTTTGAGCGATTAAAAAAAAAAAAAAGGCTTTGTAAAATTGTTCATTTTTTCTCTATCTCTAAATTTCTCCATCTGCTTCCACAGATGCAGAGTGACCCAGCAGTGCATGAAACAGTTGTCATAAACCACACAAGTGACTGTCCAGGGATCCTTCCCCAGCCAGTGTCTTCTTGTGGTTTTTCCATTCTGGTTTAATTTTCTACATTGTGGAAATAACAGGGCAGACAGGCTTATTTTGCTGTTTTCCTGTTTTCCCTCCATGTATTTTAGGGGGAGGAAAGGGTCCAAACAAGGCTATAAAAATAAAACGATTACCACCTAGCAAGAAAATATATATTCTTCAGGGAGAGAAGAAAAGGAGTTTCACCATCACACCAACCCATCCCACTTTTTTCCTTAAAATCATCATAAGATCAGGGAATAGTTTGGGTTGGAAGGTACCTTAAAGTCTATCCAGTGCCATCCCCTGCCATGGCAGGGACACCTTCCAGCAGCCCAGGTTGGTCCAAGCCCTGTCCAACCTGTCCTTGGACACTCCCAGGGATGGGGCAGCCACAGCTTCTCTGGGCACCCTGTGCCAGGGCATCACCAG